>SJXQ01001191.1:256623-289018 GCA_006408695.1 Aepyceros melampus
ACTGTGTGGCTCTATTTATGCATGGATTTTTCTCAATAAATACATCATCGGCCCTCCTTACCTGTGGGTTTTGCATCTTGGGATTCTACCAACCACAGATCCTGTCCTGTTTACTAGCAGCAGTTGGTGGAATCTGAAGATAAGGAGGGCTGACTGTGGGACTTAAAGATCTTCAGGTGTTGGTATCCACGGCAGGTATTGGTACCTGGGGACACTGAGGGATGACTGTAAATGAAATGTATTGTTCCCACTATACCAAGGGAAGCACTCTAGGGCCCAGAATATTTTCCCCATGTTGACCCTTCACCTCCCTGGGTGCTCTTACCTGGAGCCCTGCACCGTCTTCCTCAGGTGGTCATGAAGAGGGCCTACATGGCAGTAGGGTCGCTGACCATCAACGAGGAGCGATCGGAGGTGGTGGATTTCTCCGTGCCCTTCATAGAGACTGGCATCAGCGTCATGGTGTCACGCAGCAATGGGACCGTCTCACCTTCTGCCTTCTTAGGTGAGTGATGGGCTTGCAGGTGGGAAGAATATGGATGCAGGGACAGGTAGAGGAAATGAAGAACAGGTACAAGCCAGGCTCTCTCAGTCAGGAGCTGGTTTGCCAGGAGCTTCCCTCAGCCAGGGATTTCCTTGCAGGGACCTCAGAACTAATTTTCTCCAACATGGAAACTGAAGAACGCCCTCAAAAATTGGAAGGCATCATTCCCTATTAAAAAAAAAAAACAGCAGGACCGGTAGCAAGGAATTCTACTTGAGTCCCACTCCTGCCACTTCCTGTCATTTCACCTAGAACAAGCTTGCTCCATGCTGGGACCCAGTTTCTTCATCCATTATTGCTGTTTTTCAGTTGCTAAGTTGTGTGCTACTCTTCCTGACCCCGTGGACTGCAGCACGCCAGGCCAGTCTCACCTGTCCTTCACGATCTCCCGGAGTTTGCCTAAATTCATGTCCATTGAGTCAGTGATGCTGTCTAATCATTTTATCCCTTGCCACCTCCTTCTCCTTTTGTCTTCAATCTTTCCCAGCAGCAGGGTCTTTTCCAGTGAGTCAGCTCTTAGCATCAGGTGGCCAAAATATTGGAGCTTCAGCTTCAGCATCAGTCCTTCCAGTGAATATTCAGGGATGGTTTCCTTTAGTATTGACTGGTTTGATCTCCTTGCTGTCCAAGGGACCCTCAAGAGTCTTCTCAGGCACCGCAATTTTAAAGCATCAGTTCTTTGGCACTCAGCCTTCATCCGTAGGAGAAGGCATTTTGACTAGCTGATCTCTGAAGCTGCTTTCTGCTTTAATAACTTCTAATTCTGGATATCATTCAAATACTTATTTATTTCAAATTATCTTCAAGAATGGAGCTCAGTGCTACCAAAAGAAAGAAAGAAAGGCTTTCTGCCTTCATATTAATTTTCAGAAGCTTTGCCAAATCAAGCTATTCTGACCCTAACCTATCCCCCACCCTTCTCCATAGGAACCTGTACTTCGCTCTCCAGCACCACTTATGTGTCAAAAGCCTTCCATATGATATAAGACTGGGTGAGGTGAGGCCAAGATTTCAATTAGATGAAGTCTTTTGTGAGCTCATACTCCATATTTTTTGCAGGGACTGTGAGAGGAAGAGATTGGGAAATAAAATGTCACCTTGAAAACAGACCACTGGCTAGGAGATAGGAAGCTGGTTGGTCCTAAACAAGCTGAAGGCCCTTGGGTCAGTCACCATCTCTCTAAAGGGCATTAATACTTTTTTGTGAGGGTATTGGAATAGACAATGATTAACACTTCTTTCAGCTCCAATCTGGGGGAAATTACTGAAGAAACATACTCCAAGGCAGAGTTACAGATTCCAGAGAATTTTTCTATAATTACTCAGATTTCTCAACTAACCTCTTACTCACAGTAAAGCGACTCGCCATGCCAATTTTATGTGAAATGTTATCGGATAGCACACACCATGTATATTAATCCTCAGAGCAGTTTTACCCCTATTTTATTTGCTTTTTCTCCTTTACAAGGGTAATTGAAACATTAAAAGATACAAATAAACCATATTGTAATTCTCACCTTGTCAGCCAGCACTAACCTTAATTTCTGAACTAGAAGACCCAGTGACACTTCAGTGTAGCTCTAGGATGACATAGAAAATGCCAGGCAGGGGGTGTGTGTGTGTGTGTGTGTGGAGGAGGAACAGTCAGTTAATTACAGGAGTAAGACAAGTCAATATTTATTGAACACTTATTATGTGAAGGCTCAGGCATCACTCTACCAACTTCGATTACATTATTTCATTGGCACTATTAACATACCCAGTTTATGGCTTAGGAGACTGAATCTCATTTATGTAATTTTCCAGCAGTCTTCCAGCTAGTAAGGAGCAGATCCAGGATTAAAGTTTAGACCTGGCTTCCCTTGCAGCCTGTGTTCCAGTACATGTGGGGCCATTTCAGAGCTCGACTCCTAAATCAGGAACCCGTCCAGTGGGCTGGGACTAAGACGTGATTTTAAATGGAAAAGCACAGACTTTTGCCCTCAGAAGCCCTCAATGTTTATAACCTGGCCCTGCCACCTTCTGAGTATGAACTTACAAAGGGCTGGGACCGTTGAGTCTTAGTTTACTGCTCTGTAAAATACATATAATAATCCATAATGAAAGGGCCATTATTAAAGGACCATAGAAACTATGTGTTTTATGTACTGAAAGTTGCCTGGGCCTAATGAGGGGAAAGAAAGCCTAGAGACAGTGCTTTTACTCAGTTATTCCCTAATCTTGGGCAAAGTGAGATTGGAGTAGGATTGCAGTCAGTCAGAACCAAGGAGAGAGGGTTTCTACTCCACTTTTTTATTGTTCATTGCTCAGTTGTGTCCAACTCTGCGACCCCATGGACTGCAGCATGCCAGGTTCCTCTGTCCTTCACTATCTCCCAGAGTTTGCTCAAATTCATGTCCATTGAGTCGGTGATGCCATTCAACTGTCTCGTCCTCTGCCATCCCCTTCTCCTGCTCTCAATCTTTCCCAGTATCAGGGTCTTTTCTAATGAGTCAGCTCTTAGCATCAGATGGCCAAAATATTGGAGCTTCAGCTTCAGCATCAGTCCTTCCAATGAATAGTCAGAGTTTAGTTCCTTTAGGCTTGACTGGTTTGACTCTGTCTAGAGGCTTTGAAATGTACCTTCCACCCTCACATCTCACTGAAAGGTTTTGCATTTCACAGTTGGAGTGTGCCTTATCACGGTTCTTTTTAAATTAATTAAGTGACCAGGCTGTTATAATTCCCTTCGGAGTTCAAAAGTAAAGTAGATTTCAAAGTTAAGGAAATATTTTTGAATTTCCAGTCCATTTTCCCCCTTTTCAGTTTCATCTTTATTAATGATTTGGAAGATGGAGAAAACAGCATGTTAATTCACTTAGCTCGGAGTTTACAATGTGATGTGACAGCTATAAAAGGCCAGAACTATTTTGAGGCACAATTGAGGAAGCATTGTATTGTGGCACTGAAGAGCGATTGTCCCTTTTCACAGGCCTCCAGAGAGAGAGCTACTGGAATTCAGTGTTCAATTACTGGATACCTCTGAGCCAGAGAGATTTAGATCAGCTGGAAAAGAGTCTCCAAAAATGATTAAAGAAATTAAAGAAAGCAAGTGTAGAACATTCCTGCTATGTTGCCTGGACTTGTCCCATCAACCCTGTCACCTGGAAATAAGAACTAGATTGTGCTTGTATTGTTAATATCATGTTCCTCTGTTATTTGCTACATTCCCAGTGTTGTAAATACTGACATTTAATTTAGATTGATTTTTTAACATTGACATAGTCTCATACACTAATGATATCTAATAAAGTATACCACATCCAAGCAGGTTAAAAAAGTCAGTGTAGGCAGGAAAGTTTAAGAGAAGTGAGGCAAGGAGGCAAGGGAGTCAGTCATTGTATTTAAGCATTACTGAACCAATTCAAGCCTCCAAGAGTGGCTGAGTTTGTTGAGAATGAACTTGAAAATGTTACTGAAAGCTTTCCTAGGTCCCACTGTGGTCTGTGGCTTATAGATGAGAGTGTAAACCAAGAGTGGGTCCCACAGGACTCACTCACTCCATGTCTAGTGTAGGCTTGGCCAAAAAGTTCATTTTTTCTGTAAGATGTTATGGAAAAATCAGAACGAACCTTTTGGCCACATGAGTGCATGCTCAGTCGCTTCAGTCATGTCTGACTCTTTGCGACCCTACGGACTATAGCCCACCAGGCTCCTCTGTGCATGGGGTTCTCCAGGCAAGAATCCTGGAATGGGTTGCCATGCCCTCCTCCAGGGGATCTTACCAACCCAGGGATCAAACCCACAACTCCTGCAGCTCCTGCACTGTAAACGGATTCTTTACCACTATGCGACTGGGGAAGCCCAACTTTTTGGCCACCTCAATACTTATTCTAGTTCCACTGTTTACCAAAAACCCAGATATCGGTCTAATCGTGGCAGAAACTATCTCTACAGTCTCAAAAAGGACAGGCAAGAGGCTGTCATTCTCACGTGTTTGAAAGAAAATAAATTTCCACGTGCCTATCAGGGGAATGGAAATAGTCAGACACAGCCTCCTACTCCTCCCTAACCCAGGCCCTGGCTCTCTGAAAGGTGCACACACCTGTGGTTTGTGTTTCCCAAAGAGACTCATGGCACGCAGTGATGGAACACAGGACTGAATCAGAACCCGTCCGTTCTGTTTTAACCCCGAGCGCTGATGTTCTCCTTCCCCAGAGCCGTCAGCGCTGACGTGTGGGTCATGATGTTTGTGATGCTCCTCATCGTCTCGGCCGTGGCCGTCTTTGTCTTCGAGTACTTTAGCCCCGTGGGTTACAACAGGTGCCTCGCTGACGGCAGAGGTAAGGCGGCTGCATCCGCTGCATGTCTGCCTTTCCCTAGCTCCCGGCTCTGAATCTCTGTGCCCCTCACCTGCTGTCTGCCTCCTCCCCCACCCTCGGTCTTCCAGGTCGTCCTCTTGGTGACTTGTTAGAAAGACCCCAATTAAGATGCTAGTTTGAATCTGTGTGTCCCCTCCCTGGCTTAAGCCTGACCCCAAGCCCAGTTCCACCCCCGGGCGAGTGAGAGCAGAGCTGGCAGGAGATACGTGTAACATAACCATGTTAGAGGAAACTGTTGTGATAACCTTAGGCTGTGATAAGCAGTCTGTCTGATCAGATGGGCTAACAAGGCAGATGAGATGCGTGTATCAAGAATAGGAAAAAAATAGACTGAATCATGGAAAAGCAAGGGCTAGAACTAGTTTCAGAAATTTCCAAATTCAGAGAATAAAACATCTAGAATGGTTTAAAAAAAAGAGAGAGAGAGATAGGAAAAAAAAAACTAGGTCACCCCAGGGTACGTCCCAGGGTAGTTGTGACCGAAAGAATTCTCCAGAGCCAAAGATCACCCCTGGTCTCTACAGCATGTGTCCGCAGCTCACATCGCTCTGTCAAGAGGTAGAGATTTGGGTATTAAATAAAATGGCCAGAAGATAACAGTTCTCACCCACAGCCACTCTTGAGGGTGGTGCATCCATCTTCCTGGCTATGAAGGTCCACCCATGTGTTTGAGGCATTTGTGAGACTTCACACAAAGTTTACTGGGATTTCCAAAGGCAGCCATAGGATTCTTCTAAATATCTCTTCTAAAACTTCCTGAGAAGCCCAGGATTAGGAAATATTATGCCTTCTCTGAATCTTTTCCCATCCACAATGTGAACTTTATCCTGGAATTATGCCTCAAAGAGGAGAGATTCTTAATAATTAACTATCAGACACTTAAAAGGCAAAGACCTCACATCCCAATATTCTGAATATTCAAGTCCAGAGTGGGACTTGAACCACTATATGTTTCAAAATAGCAGTTCTCTACCTTGGTTGCATGTTAGAATAACCACTCCACCCCACGCCAATTTAATAAGAATCTCTGGGGATGAGGTGCCAGGCAGTGATATTTTGTCAAAGCTCCCCTTGTGTTTCTGCTGAATTCACACTCCAGGCTATGAACCACTCCTGCGATGAAGGATTTCCAGGTGCACACCTACCTTCTCATCTGGGGTGTGCATTCTGGGCTGGAAATTTGAACGTCTCCACCATACAGAATAGTCAAGTGCTTCCCGCTTGTGCCAGAAGGTCACCCAAAAGCCGTGACTTCTCCCCATCCCGATTAGTAACAAGTGAGACATTGGAGAAGCACAAGAGTACCTACATATGTTGGTGATGTTAAGAACTGAAGCCAGCATGTACCCTCCCCGACCCGCAAAGAAAATCAAAGCGGCAAATATTCAGACATCAAATTCAGCTCAAGAACTTACCATGACTCACTTTACCAAAGAATGCTTGTCTTCGCCAAGGAATTCAACATGCAGCCACTTTAAATATCAAGTCCCCTTGGGGCATCTTACAGTGTACAAAACTTTGATTTAAACACAACTCTTTCAATATGCATCTGCTCCATGAAATAAGGTCCACACCCAGAGATGTGTGTGCTCAGTTAGATCTTAGGCCTGACATGTGTACTCACTGATGATTTAGGTGGCAGAGCAGATGCTCAAAGGATCGCAGAAAGCATCGTAAGACCTGTGCTAATGTGCAGTAAAACTGTGCGTGCAGATGTTCGTGTCTGAAGCAGAGGAGCTGCCAGCAGATGCAGGGAGCAGACAAGGTTTCACCATCGCCAAGCAGGGAAAGCAGAGAGGTCACAATAAATTTATGGGCAGGAGCCCTGCATGATCTACATAAAGCTTGGGTGGAGGACAAAGACAGCCCACCTTCCTGCCTTCAGTTCATGTGGCCAAGCCAGGGATCTGCGGCTCACTCTCTGGGCCTCCTGGTGTTCTCTTGTAAGAACAAAAGGCAGGCGCTGCTGAAGGCAACCAGGTGGGAAGTGTTGGCATGGGAATGAGGTCAAGATTGTCTTTGAAAGACTGAATGCTGAGTGCTAGAAGCCAATCCAGAAAACTCGGGATCAACTGCATTCAAAGCAGTGTCAGTGAATAAAATTGCAGGAGGTCTGTGACCAATGGGCAGAAAAGACCCTGCATGGTCCTTGCTCATCTTCTTTGAAGTTTAATTGCTTTCTTGATAGATACAAATATAAATTTTAAGGACAACAGTAATGAGGATGCAAAGGTGACCACAGTGGGATGGTTGCCTTTGTTACTCAGTTTTGATGGGATCTCAATGGTCTTCCATCCATCAAGGCAGAAAGCTGGCTCCTCCATTGTCCGGTTGAGTTATGGTCACTGGTTGGAGTAAGATCCCCCACACATCCCAGGCCTCTGGTTTTTCTCTTCTGCCTTCCAGAGGGCCCCAGAAGAAGTGAGACATGAACTCTCAACTGAAAAAGCCACCTATGAAAGGGCTGAGGCTTTACTGGCTGGTGTCCAGTCTGAGTAGGAATTTATCACCCTATGTACTTGTAGGTTTAAATGGAACCGATGAGTCTGTTTTGACCTTCTACCC
This sequence comes from Aepyceros melampus, assembly GCA_006408695.1. Taxonomy (NCBI): domain Eukaryota; kingdom Metazoa; phylum Chordata; class Mammalia; order Artiodactyla; family Bovidae; genus Aepyceros; species Aepyceros melampus. The sequence continues at coordinate 264,094 of SJXQ01001191.1, forward strand.
TTGTCTTTTTGTCCCACCAGAGCCAGGTGGCCCATCTTTCACCATCGGCAAAGCTATTTGGTTACTGTGGGGTCTGGTGTTTAACAACTCCGTCCCCGTGCAGAACCCCAAGGGTACCACGTCCAAGATCATGGTGTCCGTGTGGGCCTTCTTTGCCGTCATCTTCCTGGCCAGCTACACTGCCAACTTAGCTGCCTTCATGATCCAAGAGGAGTACGTGGACCAGGTTTCCGGCCTGAGTGACAAAAAGGTAAGAGCGCCACGTGAAACCACCCATCTTTTCCCTCGGTCCCGTCCTGAGCCGCACTCAGAGCTCTCACGGACCTGTTAATTTTCTAAATCCTAAAATCGACCGTTCTTTCTTAAAACTCCTTCAATTGGGGCGCGGGAGCAGAAATCAGTGTCCCCACTGAAATAATATCACTGCACGTTCGCCTCCTCATCTGTGAAAGGTCGGCGCCAGCAGGCTCTGGGCTGCAAATGAGGGGCTTGGTGTGTTAGCGGCGTTCTGAGCGCAGGGCTCCTGTTGTTGGGTATGCTCAGCACAGAGCTGTGAATTTGGGGTGTCATTAGAGGGCTGCCCCGCGCACCCACACGGAGCGCACCGGCTCCTTAGGCCTTCATTTTCTACCCAGGGCTGTTCGCCTGCGCGTTCCCCCTTTGTTCTTCTGCACTCTCGCGCATTCCCAGGGCTGGGAAGGAGGATTGTTCTCATTGTGTCCTGAGGAAAAGTAGCTGCCCTCTAACTAGATGATTGTCCAGGCTGGGGGGTTGCTGGCCTGTGCCATGGTTGGGGTGGGAGGGGGCGTGTCTGCCGGTTGCCATGATCTCTGGGTGAGGATATATGAAACCCATGCTCAGCACCTGCGACTCTAGGTCTGCTGGAGCCACCAGTTTCCGTGGAGCTCTGTCACCTGCACTTCTGTCACTGGGGTGGTCCAACCCTGGCACTAGAGGCTGCCTTCCCGGAGTGCCCAGCAAAACTTCTGGACACCCCAGAATCCACTGGAGACTTTCACTTACCACCAATCTCCTCCTCTCTGCTTTCTAAAGATTTAGAAACCGTGATTTACCATCCCTATCCCAGGAGAAACTATGTGATACAGACAGACCTGTGTTAGACCAGACAGGTCAGATGTAGTTAATGGTTTATCACATGTGCAGCTTTCCTCAAGATAAACCTAATTAACCACCGAGCAAATGGTTTGGGAAGAGGGAAAAGGAGAAGATGGTCTCTTTGGAGGCTCCAGTTATGGTTTCTCCATCTACTCATCACTACTCATCAGAACATTCAGAAGCATGAAGAATTTAACAAGCTTCTTAAGAAAATGAATATATATGTATGCATATATTTGTATACACACCAAAAGGGTCACTCACGATGTTTTCCTCTTTATGTCAGCTCTTTCTCTGGTGTGTCTTCACTTTATTTTTCTTCCTTAATTTTTAAACTATTCCCTCTCTTGTATTTCCTTCTCCTTTACTTTTAAGCTTTTTTTTTTACTTCTTTATTCTAACTCCTGATTTATTATGCATTTATTCAGATATTCGCCCATCTATTACTTCATTCGTTTTAAGCCTTTCTCACCTTGTTCCTTTGTCAATATCCTTCCTTCACCATCATGATCCCCTCAGAAAATCCGAGCTAGACCTCTCCCCTCACTCCCTTCTACAACTGCTTTTTGTGCCCATTTCTGTAACCTGGGCAGTCATAGGACTGAGAACAGCTGATCCCTCAGGGCTACATACCTGGACCTGGCCTAGCTGCAGTGGGCCGTATGTGAGTGTGTGTTAGTCACTCAGTCGTGTCCAACTCTTTGTGACTGCAGCCCACCAGGCTCCTCCTTCCATGGGGATTCTCCAGGCAAAAACACTGGAGTGGGTTGCCATTTCCTCCTCCATGGGATCTTCCCAACCCAGGGATCAAACCCAGGTTTCCTGCATTGCAGACAGATTCTTTACCCTCTGAGCCACCAGGGAAGCCCTTGTCTCAGGTATAGCAATTAAAATCCCTTGGAAGCACATGCTCTCCAGGATACTTAAATACCTGTTGGTTTTGTGGTGTGTACACTTAATTGGCAGTGGTAGTTTAGTCACTCAGTCATGTCTGACTCTTGCAATCTCATGGACTGTAGCCTACCAGGCTCCTCTGTCCATGGGATTCTCCAGGCAAGAATACTGGAGTGGGTTGCCATTTCCTCCTCCAGGGGATCTTCCCAACCCAGCAACTGAACCCAGGTCTCCTGCATTGCAGGCAGATTCTTTACCCTCTGAGCCACTAGGGAAGCCATGGCCCTCCTCAAACACAAATGTGACAGAGGCATGGCAGGGCTCATCCCCACACGTGGGTCTGGCAGAGGTACGGAGGACCATGTCCTTATATCAGGAATGGCAGAGGTGTGGCTGGTCCTGTCCCCACGCAGAGGGTGGTGGAACCATGTGCCTTTGCAGTAAACAACGTGCTTGAGGTCAGGGCACTCTGGGCCGTTCGGCGGGGGAGCCACCACTTTTATCACGTTGTTTTCTTCCGATGCCTCCGAGAATTCATTAGGACACTGTATTTACGTTTTCCATCCTCTCAAGGGCCATCCGGCAACAACTGAATGATTTTCTACTTGAGCTAAGCATAATTGAGATGGAGGGAGATTGTTTTCCCTTCTGCAGCTTTGAAAGAACATACCGTTCTGGGCCACACCACTTGAGCAGAGAGGCTCTGCCCCTGTCTGTCCTCCACGCCATGTTGGTTATGTTGTGAAAAGATGGATCCCACCTTTGCTTGAAGAACTCTGTGGCTCCATTGTTTACAGTGTAAAGGTGACTTTTTTTCAGATGTGGCTTTCAGAGCTTTTACTAATGATCCCCAGGGTGTGCCATCAATTACATCTCATCTCGTGTGTGGACTCGTATACCCTATGTTCCAGGCATCCTTGCCTCCTTCTCCTTCCCAACCACATGCCTCTGGACCTGCCTGGGTTGTTCTCCTCACTTCTGCACTCACCACACTCCTACTGAAATGGCAAGACAAATTCAAGATCACTTTATTTGTAAAGCTTTCTCATCTAGGAAGTTAGCCATTGTCTTCTCTGTCCTGGCAATCATTTGTACCTTTGTTATAACCCTTGTCTCCCACATTGTAATCTACAGACCTGTACCTGACCTGTACCTGTATCTGCCTCTATTCTTTAATATTTATTTTTGGCTGCACTGAGTATTAGTGTGGCATATGGGCTCAGTAGTTTCAGGACATAAGCTTAGTTGCCCTGGGGCATGTAGAATCTTAGTTCCCGACCAGGGATCATACCCACATCCCTTGCATTGGAAGGCAGATTCTTAACCACTGGACACCAAGGAAATCCCTCTCCCCTATTTGACCATGTGCTCCACAGTGTCAGTGGCCATAACTTGGTTTCATTTTTATAAAAAGTCTGTGGGAAGAGAAGGAGAGTATACTGAATAGTCTCTTGCACAGAGCAATGGACTGAACATGACAGGCAAAGAAAACAGCAAGAGAAAAGAGCCCTGTAACAGCTGTTCAGCTTGAACATGGTGATCTGATCCATTTCAGAACTCTGCAAATGACAAAATAGTAAATGGGAAGCATCCTACGAGAAAGTGTCACCATCATTTACATAATTATAGAAAACAGTCAAGTAACTAATAACATACGACTGTATATCAGTGTCAGGAGCAGTATTATAAATCAGAGTTTTCTGAAAGTACACTTAAAATGTCAAAATTCTTATTAGTTTTCCCTCAAAACTAAAAGCTAAGTTTTGGGAATGACTTTGCTTGAGAGGAAGTATATTCTGTGAATTTAGGAAAAAAAGTAATAAAGCCATCAAAACCATAACATTTTGCTTTGCAAAGAAATGAGGTGAGTTTGAGGATTCTTTTTTCAGTGTAATTAAATTTTCATCAGGGAAGGTAACATTTGAAGTGGAGAAGGGTTTCTAAACTTGTTTTGACTCTCATAGATGACGTATCTTCTATGTAAATCAGACCAAATTGTAAATATTGTGGAGTGATGATGGGAAGGTATTTGCCATCATTAAATCTATATATTTTAAGAAATTAACTTCAATTTAATGGCAGGAAAATGTTCCTGGGTCTTATTTATGTCAGGGTACAAAGTCAGAATGTTCAGAGTTAAATTTCCATGGCATCCTATTTTGGGGTTCCTTTTTACTGGATGACTTCCATCTTGCAATAGCACATTACATCAGTGAATTCAGAATGATTCCACTGCATCTATAACTAAAAATGGTTGCAATTTCTAACATTTAGCAGCCCTACTGTACATTCCTTCAGCTCCCCCAGTAGGAGGAGGCTGTAAGGGGGGTGGTGACATCTTTCTTCTCTTAACAAAGAGCCACAATGCTCATTCTCATATTCTCAGCTCTCCAGATGGGTTTCTCATTTTGCAGTCTGCCACCACCATGTGGAGGGGAAGGAGCTTGGCCAGACAAGCAGAAGACATAGTCTCTGGGTTTTGGATACATTAAGTATGTTGTGTCTATGTTACACAAATGATTTCCATGAGGTGTGATTATTCCCATTTTACAGATAAGAATACTGAGGCTCCAGAAAGTTTAGTGATTCCGTAAAGTCCTACATTATCAAGGTTTGAGTTCAGAGCCAAGGTTTGAGTTCCTATGTGTCGGCCTCTGAAAAGCACTTTGCCAGGATGTCTCCCTAGACAACATTATGACACAGCTGAGATTGGTATTAACACCCTGCACCCCCTTCTTCATTTACTGTCCCGTCTTCTCATTTAATGACTTTGAGTTTGGGTTCCGCTTAATCTATCCCTTCTCAGGTCACCATAGACTACCACTACTATGACTGCTACAACTACTTCTACTAATAGTAACAGTTATCATTATTATTAGTATAACTTCAACAGTGATGTCTCTGTGAACATTTTTCAGCTCTCAGGAACCAGGCATAATGCCAAATACATTACATAGATTATCTTATGTAATGGTGCTTTTAATATCTTCATTTGTAGATGAGAAAATTGAAGCTTGCAGAGGTTAAGTCATCTGCCCTTCTGATGTTCCTGGCTGGCTAATAGCCCCTAAACAGCCTGTCACCATGTCTAGATCCCAGTGCTCTTTCCAGCTAACCCTTTCTTTCTAACCTTCCCATCCACCTTTCTGATGCTTAACAAGTGAGATCCTTCCCCTCTACTAAACAGTAGCTAGCAATCTGATTAACTCATCCCAAATAATTAGATAGTGTTTTAGCATTTGCCTTTTATTTATAAGTTTTTCCGAGGCATGACTTTGAATGGAGGGTGATATTTCCTGGTTTTGAGCAGGCTTACTGCCCACAAGATTGACTTTAGCCTGGGCCTTCTGTGACCAGGAGCTTTAAGCCATTGTTGGAGGGTGGGAGAGGGATGGGAGCAGGGAAAGAGGTCAGGGGCTGAAGGAAGCCTGCTGGGGATGTGAGGCTGCCAAGGTCACTAGAGGCTGCTGTCAGGCCGTGGGCTCCTGAGGGTACCTGGCTGCATCCCACTTCACTCATTCTCACCACATGAGTGACATATGCCCGCGTTATATTTTGTTGGTTCTTTTCCTTGGGAAACTACAGGAACTTTATTTACTTGAAATGTCAAGAAGGTGTTTCTCTAATTAATGAGGGCAGGCATCTTCACTTGCAGCATTGAAAGTGCCATCAGGACAGCCTTCTTAAACTGAGGACTCCATGGCTTTTCTAGACAATGACCCTTCTGCGTTCCTGAGAAGTTCCACGAGCATCTGGAAACTGCCTCATATCCTTCTGGCAGATAGGCACTGTATGACTTTTTAAATCAGTGTGCAAACGAATGTGTCAGTGTGCATTCTGGAAGAAACCCAGCCTGGTGAGGAGTGCATTTACACCACAGTTACACTGGTGTGTGATGCTTGGGGGGCATTTGATCCTGAGTCAGGAAACGGGCCTTGCTTTCCCCTGTACAAATGGGACTTTCTCGCCCTATTAACTTTAGGCCAGGAGCCAGGGGGAGACAGCTGATCTCAAGCCTGATCTGCACACGCTGGTCCTGGCCCAGGCCATCTTGGTTAGGTCCTGGAATACTGAGCTAAAAATAGCTCCCCAAGGCACACAGCAGGCACGAACTACTAGCTGGGGACCTAGAAATGAGGGCCTGGGCCTGGCCTTCAGGTAGCTGAGCAAAATAAGGGAACGATTTATTGTGTGGCATCCCCCAGAGATGTCAAACCTCTGGTCCTTTTGTTGGAACTGGTCTAGAGCAGTTCTGGAGGGGGACTTCCCTGATGGTCCAAAGATTAAGAATCTGCCTTGCAATGCAGGGGACATGGGTTCGATCCCTGATGGGGGAACTGAGATCCCACATGCTACAGGGCCACTAGGCCAGGGCACAGCAACTACTTAGCTGTGAACTCTGGAGCCCGTGAGCCACAGCTAGAGAGTCTGTGTGCTACAAGGAGAGATCCCACATGACATAATAAGATCCCACATGCCACAACTAAGATTCGATACAAACAGACAAATTTTTTGAAAAAAAAAAAGGGCAGTTCTGGAGGAAATGACAGGAGAAGAAAACTCCCCAAACCCTGGGGTGGTACTGGGTACAGGACACGCATGGCTTCGGGGAGGGACACCAGCCCCTTTGCCTCCTGATTAGCTAGCTGAACCAGTCTACACAATACGTGGACCACTGCCCCCAGTACCGCACCCCCTCATTCCTGCCACGGTGGCCTCCATCCAGATGGATCCAAAACAAAGCCCTGGGGCTTCAGCAGCCCCCACTGTTACTCAGGGTTGGCTCTCACCACGTCTCTGGGATTATTTGAGAATGGGATGGCTTATGGTCCCCAGGTGGCTGCCTTGAACTCTTGATTCTCAATTTCATTCTTAACTTGACTGGCTGCCTTGACTGAAACATCCAGTGGAGCTTAGCAATGGTCACCCTCCCAGTCCTGGGATACAGATGTCCTGGTGTTGACTGTGGGGCTCCCGAGGGGGCCCAGAGTCCCCTTCCTCTCCTTCTTGTGTCCCCTTCACAGTGTCAGGCTTCACTCTGTCCTCTTCTCCTTGCATGACCAACTGCTTCCTGACCTTCTGTGACTTCCCCATGTAGAGTTCCTCACCTCCCACCTCTGCTATACAGTAAGCTCCACGTGTGAACAAGTTCCATTCCACAAGAGGACATGCATAAGTCCAGTTTGTTGGTAAGTCTGACAGAATTAGCCTAGCTACCCAGCTAACACAATCAGCTATACAGTGCGTGTGTGTGTGCTCAGTCGTGTCCAGCTCTTTGTGACCCCATGGTCTGCACTCCTCCAGGTAAGAATGCTGGAGTGATCTTTCTGACCCAGGGATCGAACCCCCATCTCCTGCATTGGCAAGCGATTCTTTACCACTGAGCCACCAGGGAAGCCACCATAATAGGTTTATAATACTTTTCACACAAATAATACATAAACGAACAAACACACACACACACAGAAAACATTTTTAATGTTATCTATAGTACCTTGAAAAGTACAATAGAACAACTCCTACAGCGTACAGGGGCTGAACAGGTATCCAGTACAGGCATCGAGGGAACAGGCAGGAAGAGTTACTGACTAGAGGAGGGAGAGGAGGTGGGAGATGGTGGAGCTGAAGGATCGTCAGCCGTAGGAGATGGAGGGCAAGCTGCAATTTCATTCACACCTGATGTTAATGGTACAGGTTCTGGTTCCTTGCTGGTTTGCATGTTTAAAAGTTCACAACTTGTAGGTTTATATGTAGGGGACTTACCATACTGTCAGGGTTTCTTGGGATTGAACAGTGGTCCCCTAAAAGCTACATCCACATTCTAATGCCTGGAACCTGTGAGTGGTGACCTTGTTTGGAAAAAATATGTCTGCAGTTGTAATTAAGTTGAGGATCTCAAGTTACAATCACCCTGGATTGCTGCTAAATCCAATGCAAGTGTCCTTACAAGAGAAGGGCAGAGGGAGAAAGCTGACACAGAAGAGAAGGCCAGGAGGAGTAAAAGGCAGAGAGTGTGGCAGCCATGGAAACCCTGGAAACCGCAGGAAGCTGGAAGACACAGGCATGGACTCTCTCCTAGAGCCTCCAAAGGGAGTGAAGCCCTACCATTGATTTTGGACTCCTGGCCTCTGGAACGTGTGAGAATACATTTGTATTGTTTGAAGCCACCAGGGATTTGTTACTGGAGCCACAGGAAGTGAACACAGAGTCTCAATAGCCTCCCGTAAGCTGCACTCTCAGAGGCTTGCCCCACTTAAATCCCACTGCTTCTCCTACTCAAGCTTCTCTGGTCAGCCACCCAACCCTGTCCTTCCAAAGCATGTATTTCTTACCCCAGAATCCAGTTCCTCTTCCCACTAATCTCTTTGCTAGGAAGAACAGATCTGCATCACCCTGAAGATTTGCAAAGATATGGCTTACACCAGAGGGAGTCTTCTCCCTGCAGCTTCATTTTAAGGAGACAATCAAAAGCCCCGTGTGTTGCTGGGCGCTCACGTTTGCTGTGTCCTGAGCCTGCTTACTGATAGTTTATCCCCAGATGTAGCGTGTGAGCTGTGTGTGCGCTCCACACGCAGGCTCTGAGCAGGAAGGTCATTGTCAGAGGGGACTGTGGACGTGTTTTTGGCAAGGTGTATCATTTTCACAGCTTTTCTGGGGAAAATATTATTCGTGCAGCCCTCTTAATATTCTGGGTTTTGCTATGCTGCTCAAATCACAGAGCTGAAAGGGATGCTAGTTGGTCATCCGGCACAGGTGCTACTTTTCTCATCAAAGGCAAACAGGTGTCCATGTTGATGAGGGTACCTTCCTCGTTACACAGGAAGGCACACTCACATGCGTGTACATGTGTGCATATATGTGCACATATATGTGTGTATCTCTATCCTCCAAAACTGTTGTTGTTCAGTTGCTAAGTCATGTCCGACTCTTTGTGACCCCATGAGCTACAGCATGCCAGACTTCCTTGTCCTTCACTGTCTCCCAGAGTTTGCTCAAACTTATGTCCATTGAGTCTGTGATGCCATCCAACCATCTCATCCCCTGTGCCCCCCTCTCCTCTTGCCCTCAATCTTTCCCAGCATTAGGGGCTTTTCCAATGAGTTGGCTCTTCGCATCTGGTGGCCACAGTATTGGAGCTTCAGCTTCAGCATCTGTCCTTCCTTCCAATGAATATTGAGGGTTGCTTTCCTTTATGCTGACTGGTTTGATTTCCTTGCTGTCCAAGGGATTCTCAAGGGTCTTCTCCACCAACCGAGTTTAAAGCATCAAATAACTGGCTAATTAGGAATGTGACATTTAACAGAGCTGCATAAGGAATGCAAGTTTCCCATGAGCACAGAACTTAAGAAAGTTGTCTTTACCTAGAAAAAGAGAAAAGATTTGTCTCATTCTGCTATCAGTGCAATCATTTTGTGAAAAGAAACAAAATGGAATGAGGAAGGAAAAAGGAAAGAAAAGAAAGAAAAAAAAAAAACGCGCCTGAACCCAGTTGTAAACTAGATCTGTTCTGTACAACTCTTTAGAAAAGTGTCCTGTGCAAGATATAGGAGAGTTAGACACCTTCCTGGAGCCATAACTGTTTTCAAATTGCTGCTACACAGATTAGCATGAGGATGAATCAATCCACAATTTCCCCACCTGCATTGAATTGGCCTGGGCCTGAAATAGAAGCCAGCAATAAACAACAAACACTTTTATTAGCAGAAATCCAAGCACGTTCCACTGCATGTAGCACTCAAGTGTTGAGTGCTCTGGGAGTGGGAGGAAACAGTGCTTCTCTGAACTGATTGGATCCTTCAGTTCATCTGCGTGGCTTCCGGTGTTGCTATTGTTTAGTCTCTAAGTCGTGTCCAACTCTTTGCGACCCCATGGACTGTAGCCCACCAGGCTCCTCTGTCCATGGGATTTCCCAGGCAATCATATTGGACTGGGTTGCCATTTCCTTCTCCAGGGGATCTTCCCCACCCAGGGATAGAGCCCACCTGTCCTGCATTGACAAGTGGGTTCTTCACCACTGAGCCACCAGGGAAGCCCTGTGGCTTCCATATGGGGCCCCTTCCAGTCAGGCCGTTTCTTCCAGGTCGGGAAGAGCGAGTGACCCTGGGGACTCCCAGAGAAGTTGGAATTTACCTGTGGTCCAATTTCTGGTTCTAAGACAAGGGAGCTGTTGCACTTAGCTGACAGTTGAAAGCAGAGTCTTCACTCCGAAGTTCATTGACATCCAAGAAAAATAAGGGAGTTCTTCAACATCCTTTTCTGTCTGGTTAAAAGCAAACATTAGAAATAAGTGTTTCAGTACAAGGGAGCTCAGCTTTCACAAGCTGATGAAATCTTGGCTTGTGGGTTGAGGACTTATTAAGAATTACTAAGTTCAAGTCCTTCGAGACAAATTAATGCAGCCATGAAAATTTATATGTGGCCAAAGGCATCAAGCCTAAAATAAATCAAGTTTTAGAGGTGTCAGAATTGTATTCACAGTGAAAACTGTGGCCTGGACTGGCTCTGGGCTTTTGTGGATGTTTTGGCCTTTTGGCTCTTCCAGTGTTCCTCTCCCCTTTCTGTGATGATGGCAAGAGAATAGACAAGGGCCTCGGTGGGCCATGTGTAGTCTTTTGTATTTTGGGAAGCTTTCTGCATAGCTGGGCATGCGCTCGAGGTAGGGTCGGGGAGGAGGGGTTGAGGGCAGGCCTTAGAGTGCCTGAAGCTGGGGAAGACCAACCATTTAGTTCAAGGGTCCCCAACCCCCAGGATCTGAAGCTTGATGATCTGAGATGGGGCTGATGTAATCATAATAGAACTAAATGAAAGTAGCTCAGTCATGTCCGATGCTTTGGAGCCCCATGGACTGTAGCCTACCAGGCTCCTCTGTCCATGGAACTCTCCAGGCAAGAATACTGAAGTGGGTAGCCATTCCCTTCTCCAGGGGATCTTCCTGACCCAGGGATTGAACCCAGGTCTCCCTCCTTGCAGGCAAATTCTTTACCATCTGATCCACCCGGGAAGCCCTAATAGAACTAAAGTACACAATAAATGCAATGAGCTTGAAATATCCTGAAACCATCCCCTACCTTCCTTTGTCTGTGGGAAAATAGTCTTCCATGAAATCGGTCCCTGGTGCCAAAAAAAACATGGGGGCCCATGATTCAGTTTACAGTTCCGGGTCAAGTTCTCTGTGCTGGGCCAGTCACAGAGAGCCATGGAGAGACCAGTCGCGCTCTACAGGCTCCGGGTGTCGTTGTTTAGTCGCTAAGTCCTATCCGACTCTTTTGTGACCAGATCCTCAGACATTTCCTCTGGTGATTTAATCCAGCTCTAGCTGGGTGGCTCTGATTCAGAGCATCAAGGGCAGTGGCTCCAGGCCAGTATGATCCTCAGAGCTGCCCACGTGGAGGGTCCCCAAGGTATGGCAGCTGAGACTTTCAGGGGGCAGAGCAGGAGGAAGACTGGAGTCTCACGTCCTCTCTGTAAACATGACAGGGTTAGTCTGTCTGTGGTGTGAACACTGGGGAAGGGGTAGGTAGAGCAGGGTGTTGATATCAAAGTCACTCAGGGAACCTTTTTCATCCAAGTGGAATTAAAGTCCAGGTGGAAGAAGATCCCACCTGAGCAGCACCTGCCAGGATGCAGGCAGGGAACTGGATGTATGAAAAGGGTTGTGAGAAAAAGTTACTCTGGGGAGGAAGTTATTGGAGGACTATGCCTCCTCTTTCCTCCCACCCCTCAGACCTATAGGCTTTGGGGGATCTTTGAAAGAGCTTGAGATTCACCCCCTGCAATTAGAATGGGGGAGAGACTGGCATTTCACTCAAACATGAGAAGACCCAGGTGACGGGTCTTGGCTGGTGGTCCAGGGGGTGGTCCAGATGCCCACCAAGAGCTGCTCATGTCTACCTTCCCCAGGTCCATGGCCACATGGGCAGGAGGGGCCAGTCTGGGCGGGAATGGAGGGAAGTGATGTTAAAGATACCTCCCCATGGGCTTCCTGCTCAGGATGAGGCAGCTGCCAAACCAGAGATATGCAGGAGGGGTGGGCAGCCCATGGAGGAGCTGAAGGAACTGATGTAGACAAGTGACTGCCTTCAGGGAACCGAGACCGAGCGCTCACTGAGAAGCCCTCGGGAGCTCCGTGAGCCTGCCTGACCAGGAGAAGACTCTGTCTTGCACAGTGCCAGGTCAGGGTCCCACCCATCCTTGGCTCCTCTTTCCCTCTGCCTTCCACTGGAGCCCCCCTCCCCCCACCCCAGAGAACAGGGGAGAACAGCTCAGGGTCAGGTCCCAGAAGAGCTGACTCGGCTCCCCTGCCAGGGGCTAGGGTTCTTGCAGCCACATGTGCCATCCTGGCCCTTGTTACTAAACAGTGATTGAACTATTCAATGAATGCATACTACATGCCAGCTGTTGGAGTCGTCGTGTCTGTGGCTCCTTCAAGCCTCATGCCCACCCTGTGCAATAGATACTACCAGTGTCTTTCTACAGACGAGGAGGGTCGTTTCAAGGATAAGTAAATGCCCTGAAGTTACACACAACCAGGTGAGGGGTTGGATTTGATCCGGGCAGAACTGACTCCAGAGCCTGCAGCCACCCCGTGTACTCTCTTGTGGACATGGCGACAAGGGACACGCTCCTAGAGGCATTGCCCTGGGGTGGCAGAATCCTGTCAAGCCCCCATCATGGGACCCTCCTTGGCCTAGCTTCTCGGATTCTTAAGGAGATGGTTAAGGACCCTCACCAGCCCATTAGCAGTGGGTAGACCCTCTACCCACCTGTGGCTGCACAGGACCCTAGGAGAGTCTTCTGTTCACTGGGATCTGGGAATAGCCACAGGCTCTGTTGTCCTTGTTTCTGAACTCATGAGTGTGCATGCGTGCCTAGTCACTTCAGTCACGTCCAACTCTTTGTGACCCCATGGGCTGGAGCCAGCCAGGCTCCTCTGTCCATGGGTTTCTCTAAGCAAGAATATTGGAGTAAGTTGCCATGCCCTCCTCCCTCCAGGGATCTTCCAAATCCAGGGATTGAATCTGCGTCTCTTAAGTCCTCTGCATCGGCAGGAGGGTTTTTTTGCTTTGTTTTGTTTTTACCACTAACGCCACCTGGGAAGCCTTTCTGAACTCATAGCCCCTCGCATGTTTAAGAGCCACTTACTTAGTGTTAACTGGATGAATGAATATTGTCAGACGCCATGTTTTCTCCCTTCTTCGAAGTAACTAATATACATACTTACTTAATCCAGCTAGAAAGGAAAAGATCCTACTCTTAAGAAAGAGGAAGGAATTGGAGAGGTGAGATGTGCACCCTTTTCCCCATTCGATCCTCTTCTTAGGAGGGAACTAAAGCAAGAACAGTATCCACTTACTGCTTCTGAAGTGCTTGCGGCCAAGAGATCTGGAACAGCTTAGGTCTAGAAACCACCTCGATAGTAAAGGTGCTAGATGGATGCCTAATCCTTCAAACTTGCTCAGCCATCTCCCAGCTCATCACTAGCACAGTAGTGGGCTCTGAGTTGAGGACAAGGCAGTTCCATTTCTTGCAAGAACTGATTGCCAGCAGACCCTGAGACAGCTGGAGCTCAGCCTTTTCTGGACTGAGTACAAAAGAGCTGTTGAGCTGCATGTCATCCTGTACTGAAGAAAGAAGGCTGTGATGTCTAATGATGTCTCCTAGCAGCCTCAAGTCCAAATTGAACAAGATGGCAAAGAGCATTGCATTAGGAAGGACACTGCAGCCGTGGACCTCACAGGCAGAGGTGCCACTAGGGAGCAGTGCCCCAGGGCGGGGGGAATGCACTGGAATATCCAAGGTTATCCTCTTATGTGCCTTTCTGGGGCACATTCACCCATCACTGCAAACACACGCACACACCCGAGGGTGCCAATGCAGGCCTGACGAGGGTGCTGAGCCATTTCTGCTTTTTCCCTTTTCTTATAGTGTGAAGGTGTTAAGCTCTTCAGTTGTGTCTGACTCTTTGCAACCCCATGGACTGTAGCCCGCCGGGCTCCTCTGTGCATGGGGCTCTCCAGGCAAGAATACTGGAGTGGGTTCCCATGCCCTCCTCCAGGGGATCTTCCCAACCCAGGGATCAGACGCATTTCTCCTTATAAAAGCGCATCAAGTAAATTGTGGCCAATTACGGCCACATTCCTTTCTCTCTGCCAACCAGGGCTCTCTCACCTGCTGCTTCATTATGCAAACTGATGTTCAGATGCTGAAGCACAGAGCAGCTTTCAGCATGGCAGTGATTCCAGGTCGTGATTCGGAGAGGTGGCTGCTGGCATGGACATTGTGACCCTCTGATGCCGACAGAGGAAGCTGAGGAGGTTCAGGCGGGGATGGGGTCAGAACTGACACCAGCTCCCCAAGCACCTGCTACCTTAGTGCGAATTGGATCCTGATGTGGGAAGTCACTGCTAGATCTGTCAAGATTAGGACTGATTTGGAGTCAAACAGTATAGGCAGAAGAGCTTGATTCTTTAAATACCCCAGTGGTCTGACAATCATAGCTACCAGTCCACGAGATACCTGGGCATCTGTAATCTGGGGGTCAGGTGTAACCATAAATGTATCCATATTCAGAATACCTGGAGGGACTTCCCTGGTGGTCCAGTGGTTAAGAATCCACCTGTCAATGCAGGGGACATGGGTTAATCCCTGGTTGGGGGACTAAGATCCCACATGCCAAGGAGCAGCTGAGCCTGGGCCCTGCAATTACTGAGCCCACATGCCCCAGAACCTGCAAGCCACGACTAGAGAGTCCATGTGCTGCAACAAAAGATCCCACGTGACATAACGAGGCTCCCGCATGCAGCAGCTGTGGCCCAATGCAACCAAATATATAAATGATTGATTTAAAGGAATACCAGAAGTCAAAAGCAAGCATGACCCACCATGTAAAGAGCACAGAAGGACCAACACACACACGTGAAGAAATCAGTGAACAGTAAGATCTCACAGGGGCTTCCCAGGTGACCCAGGGGTTAAGAATCTACCTGAAATGCAGGAGACGCAGGTTCAGTCCCTGAGTTGGGAAGATCCTCTGGAGGAGGGCATGGCAACCCACTCCAGTTATCTTGCCTGGAGTATCCAATGGACAGAGGAGCCTGGCAAGCTACACTCCATAGGGGTCACACAGAGCTGGACACGACTGAAGCAACTTAGCATGCACATGAGCTCTCAGATTATGAGGTTGATTTATTTGCAAAAGGCCAATAGAGTTCATTCCGGAGCCCCTGTATGCAGAGCAGGAGTCTTCCCAGTCATTACAGTGGGGAGGGTTGACTTCTCTCTTGTCCGCTTACCCTGTCACCTTGCCCTAGCACTTCAGAGCCTCGTCTTGAGTTAGGATTACAGTCTCTCCTCTCAATCCTGTCATTGGAAAGAGGCTTTTAACAGAATTATGTAATTGTCACCCTGGTCCTCTCTGCTGGAGGCCACCTGGGCCTGACACAGCTCACAGCAGTGGGGGCATCGCTGCTTGATGGTGTGGTTGGTCCCGGTGACGGGAACAGGGCTAGGATTTGCTGGGGAGGGGGGTTGTCAGGATTCAGGGCAGTTTTCCAGCTCCTCCTGAATAGGCTTCATGAAGTGCCCTCAGTTCTTTGGTTTGAAGGGTGATGAAATCGTACATATCTCTACACCCTGGATGAACCCCCCTGGGTTACAGATGACCAGGCAAGGCACCAGTCCCCCTCCCCCACTGGAAGCCCGTGCACATAAAAAAAACAGCAGGCACCCTTGCAGTATCTGAAGGACGTGGTTCAGTGGCAAATGAAGAGTCCTTGAAAGACGAGGTGCCCGGGGCAGTCCTCAGGCAGGGCTGAGGAGTCTGTGTGACCCCTGCTGTTTTAGAACATTTTCCTGTGCTTTCTAGTTTAAACATTTATATAGAGGACTAAAAAAATTTAAACTATCTGCTTCTTAAAATGAGATCTTAGGGACATTGAGTAATAGTTTAATCATAAGTTAGTGACTTGTTTTTTTTTGTATGGGGTAGAGCCGATTAACTAACAGTGTTGGGATAGTTTCGGGTGAACAGTGAAGGGACTCAGTCATACATATGCATGTATCCATTCTCCCCAAACTCCCCTCCCATCTGGGCTGCCACAAAACTTTGAAAAGACCCTGATGCTGGGAAAGATTGAAGACAGGAGGAGATGGTTGGATGGCATCAGCAACTCAATGGACGTGAGTTTGAGTAAACTCCAGGAGATAGTGAAGGACAGGGAAGCCTGGTGTGCTGCAGTCCATGGGGACGCAAAGAGTTGGACAGGACCAAACGATTGAACACCAACAGTCCTGTGCTATACAATAGGGCCTTATGGGTTATCCATCTTAAATATAGCAGTGTGTACATGTGTGTATAATGTGTACATGTCCATCCCAAACTCCCTAACCAGCATCTCCTCTCCGCAGCAACCATAAGCTCCTTCTCACAGTCTGAGTCTATTTCTTCTGTTTTGTAAGTAAGTTCATTTGTATCATTTCTTTTTAGATTCCAGGTATAAGAATTGCACTTGTTTTTTAGATCATCTCCCCTTTGACACCTAAATTCCTTTGGACTGAAAAAAACCAGACTTTTGGTCTTACAGACATGGATCAGACATGGGGACTTTGAGATGCCTGGAAGGGAGCTTAGAAAAGCAACAGGGCCCAGAAAGTGAGGTCTGACCACAGAAAGGGAAGTGTGAGGGCAGCCCTGACCCCAAGCAAGGGAAACTCCTTTCCCTTCCTCCAGGGCTTCATCACCATTTCCCACCCTTCTCCCACCTCAGATACCCTGCCCCTGTCCTCTGACCACAGTCAGAAACCATCTCTGTCACCCTCTGTTAGAACTGCTGATCAGATGACCATTTCCTTCATCACACTGTAAGCTCCTTGAGGCAACAGACATGCTTTCAATAAAATAACTCTGTTCAGCTCCTGGGCTAGTGCCTGGTACATCACAGAAGGGTGTTAAGTGAATGAGTGTTCCCAGAACAGAAGCTAATAATATTAACACTAAAGTTCTGCACTCTTATGGATTAAATTGCCCTTAATGAGCTAAGCATTTACAGTCTTCTTTCTCTGGGGAAATGTATTTCTGTTTCCGAACAGCTGACTTATAAATGAACTATTGAGGACAATGTGTTCATAGGTTGGAGGCTGCCTATTAAAAATTGCATTTCCAAAGCCAAAAATAAACCAATTTTGTGTCGTGTGCTCCATTGCCATGTGAGCAACCGTGGCCGTCGTCCACGCAGTCCCTGTTGAAACCAAAATCTGGACTTCCAGTCTCAGAGTGGGCCAGTCATCCTTGCCAGGGGTGGCCTTCCTGGGCTAGGTGCTCTGCATTCTTGGTCCCTTTCACTTCTCCTCCCAGACCTTTTAGGCAGATGCTAACTCTGCTTTCCTGAAGGGAAAACAGAGACTCAGCTGCTGAAAAGTATGGCTTCACAGGTGACTCACCAGTAAAGGATCTGCCTTCCAATGCAAGAGATGCAGGTTCAGTCCCTGGGTTGGGAAGATCCCTTGGAGGAGGAAATAGCAACCCACTCCAGTATTCTTGCCTGGAGAATCCCCATGGACAGAGGAGCCTGGAGAGCTACAATCCATGGGATGGGAAAGAGTCAGACATGACTGAGCATGCTGCATATATACCCTGGAAAGTATATGATATGGCCAACTTACTAAGCCCTTCTGATGCCTCAGTTTCCTAATTACAAAATGGGGATAAAATATTACCTACACTGTAGTTGTGTGTTGATTAAAGATGTATAGTACTGTGTACTTACAATATCGTGAAATGCTTAGAAGAGTGTGTCCTAATCCCTCAGTAAATGTTCAGGCAGATTCAGGCTTTGCCAAAATCCATCTTACAAAACCCGTGCTGTTTCCATTAGATGATTATGTGCCCGGAAAGCCATAGACAAACTGCTCTCGATCCATGATAGGCTACCCCATGGTCCTCCCTCAACTCTCCCTGCACTTTATTTCAGTGAGATTCAGAAATAGGGGAGTGGGGAGGACCTGTACTATGTCAGGGCTGGAGAGGTATGCAGGGCAGGATGAAGGTGCCACCCTGCAGTGCTTAGACCCCCTGAAAATAGCTCTGGATCCAGGGATGCCTGGAAGGAGGGTCTCTGCCATGGGAAGCAGGCACCGGATGCCTCTTTGCAGCCATCCTGTGGGAATTTTGAGAGTAAGCAATAAGCATCCTTGCCTAGGTGCAGAGTGAGAGTTCAGTGGACATTTCTTTTTATTTTTTGGTGTGCTGGGTCTTCACTGCGGCACATGAGCTTCTCTGTAGTTGTGGCATATGGGCTTTGTTGCCCCATGGCATGTGGGATCTTAGTCCCCCTACCAGCCAAGGATTGAACTTTGCATTGCAAGGTGGATTCTTAACCACTGGACCACCAAATGTCCCTCAGTGGACATTTCTAAGTCTATGTCTTTCACCCACCACTGTGATAAAAAAACAATTTCAAATATCATTTCATTGGGCAAGAGGTCCCTACCACAAACATTTTTCTTGGACAGATTACAGACCTGGGTTCCTCTTTAGGCCTTCCCTGCCTTCATGGTCCATATTTATTATTGCCCAGGAGGGGTCTGTCCTTCCAGATTCCCAGAAAAAGTAAACCTAACTGCTTCTATCTCAAGGTCTCTTATTAAAGAAGTGGGAACGGGCTTTAGCTGCACTGCAAATTAATGATAAAAACAGAGCATGTATCACACTCCTACTTTTATCGTTAGTACCATTTTGACTAGCAACAGAAATTATGTTCTTATTGTCCTAAATGGTGGCTACTCTATCATAGTTTGTCTTCTAATAAAGGAAAGACTGATGTTCCCCCAGTCACTCCTTGCCATTTGAAAGATTACCAGAAAATCAAGTGTGATGTGGGTTGGGGAGAACCTGAGACCCAGCGGTTTCCTTCCCTGAAGCTCCTGGTCTCAATCGCTAAGCCAGGGAACTCTCTCCCCACTTTCTGCACCACTTAGGGTGTCTGCTGTCCGCGTCGCACTGAACACACACTGTGTTAGTGCCCCTTATCTTGAGTATCTCTGTGATGCAAACCTAATGTGATGGTGTTCTCTAAACGGTCTGTTTCACTGACTTTCAGTCTTCATAACTACTCCTCATTTATTCATTCAGCTGCTGCTGCTGCTAAGGCGCTTTAGTCGTGTCTGACTCTGTGTGACCCTATAGACGGCAGCCCACCAGGCTCCCCCATCCCTGGGATTCTTCAGGCAGGAACACTGGAGTGGGTTGCCATTTCCTTCTCCAACGCATGAAAGTGAAAAGTGAGAGTGAAGTCACTCAGTCGTGTCCAACTCTTAGTGACCCCACAGATTGCAGCCCACCAGGCTCCCCCATCCATGGGATTTTCCAGGCAAGAACACTGGAGTGGGTTGCCATTTCCTCAGCAGTAATCATAAATCTCTCCCACTGGCCCATCACAGGGCCTGACCAGGTCCTCCCACCTGCCACCTTTCTCTTTAGCTTCCCATTACAGGTCCCTATTTAAATAGAAGCACTATGTTGTCAGCTCATGTAGCTTGTGGGCTCCACGATAATTTCTGACCATGCTTTGACAGAGCCAGTTCCGGCCCCTTCTTGCTCTGGGACACTGTGATTTTACATCCTGTGAAAGTTCCTTTGTACACTCTCTAATTGAACTGTATCCTTTTAATATCTTCTTTCCTCATGCCAGACTTACTACTTTGGTGTTTAATTCTATTTCCAAATGGCCAGCCATACAATCCAATTTAGTGTCTAGCAGATTTAAGGAGCAAGTTTTCCATTCCACCATCTAAGTAATTAAAGAAAATGGGACCTTTCCCTGCGTACTTAATAAGTGACCCCCGACACTCCTCACTCAAGCACTCATGTCTGCCCTTTCACCAGATGTCCCATCTGTCTTTTCATAAAAAGAAATGTCTTTCTTTACAGTTTGCTTTGGCAATGAGTAGAAACTGGTGGCTCATACGGTAAAGAATCTGTCTGCTATGTGGGAGACTGGGGTTCAATCCTTGGGTCGGGAACATCCCCTGGAGAAGGGCATGGCAACCCACTCCAATATTCTTGCCTGGAGGATTCCATGGACAGAGGAGCCTGGTGAGCTACAGTCTAGAGGGTCACAAAGACTCGGACATGACTGAGTGACTAACACTCACACACAGAGACTTTTCCTCCCTTCTGTTAATTAGCCCCTGATTTGAAATTTATAGACTAGTTTTAAAGTAGGCTAGGTTCTCTGTAAACCATTGACAAAGGGAACGTGACACATGCACTTAGAACCATTAAGAGGACCCAGTGGGCTGGTATCTTAAAAGAATGGTCATGGAGCTTGATAAGGAAGCTTGCATAACTTCCTACTAAGCAGCTGAGACAATAGCCCGATTAGTGCACGCATTTACCTCTAATTATGTACACCCAGATAAGGGTCTTCAAAATAGAAGTGTGACGTGAAACTCATCTAGACTGTTCTCCCAAATATATATTGCAGTTCATAAGCAAGCTACCCTACCAGTAAATTCTCTCTCATTTGCCTTATTCTAGAAAATGTCTCTCTCCAAGCCTGAGATGAGACACACCTTGGGTTTTAAGTGGAAAAATAAATTTTAATGTGTCTTATCTAATGCAAACTTGAAGTCCTTCCTCTGAAAATTCACACCAGACCAAGACTCAAGGAGGAAGGCTCTTACAGGAAAGTACGTTAATAGAGACAAGAGTTTCCAGGGAATGGTGACTTATTATATGTCCCTAAAAGACAGTCTAAGCCCAGGACATCCTGTAGGCAGGTCCTCAGTTAAGCAGCCACCTAAAATCTGGAAGAGGTTCTAAAACAGGTTTTTCCCTCCCTGTCTGTTTTTCTCTTTTTTTCCCATTAGTGGAAATTATGTTCTATGGCGTGACGACCAGTCCTTCTTCCTTCAGGTGGCAGGCAGCAGGCAACAACTGCAAATGCCATGCTCGTGTTGGCACTCTCCTGGCTTATCCCTGAAGTCCTATCTGCTTTATGAGTGTTTTGTGCACGCATGCCATGTCACTACAGTTACGTCTGAGTCTTTGCAACTCTATAGGCTATAGCCTGCCAGGCTCCTCTGTCCATGGGATTTCCAGGCAAGAATGTTGGAGTGGGTTGCCATTTCTGACTCCAGGGGTTCTTCCTGACCCAGGGATCCAACCCACATCTCTTGCATTTCCTGCATTGGCAGGCGGGTCCTTCACCACTAGCACCACCTATTTTCACCATATTTACAATGTTTACTTGTCTCTCTCTACTAGACTGTAACCTCCACGAAGGCAGGAATTTTTGTCCTTATTTACTGATATAGTCACAGTAACTGTAATAGAATCTGGCAAATACATACCCTCAAACATTTGTTGAAGGATGAGTTAATGAATTGTTTAATCAATGAATCAAATGAGTGAGAAGATATTACATAACTCATAGTGTTCATAGAATAAACCAATACTTCCTTTTCTTGATTAGCCATTTGGATGTGAGGAACAATAGAGGATAGTTTAATCACTAATGATGAGGAAGAGAGGGTAATGTAGAGAAATATTAGATATTTGTAGTCAGAATTTGCTCATCCTGTGATTTCTACTGTCAAATCATCTAAATCAAATAGGTGTATAAGAAGAATACTGAATAACACCACTATGGTGGCTCACCATATCTTAACTTACAAAGTGATTTCAGGATTTATTTGATTTGGAAAGATTTATTTGGCAAGATATTTGGTTTTCTCCAAAGTCCCTGATAGCTCCTCATCTCGTAAGTGAGCAGGGAACAGCAGGCTCTCTGTGTACCATATAAGTACTTTCTGCTTTCCCATCACTGATGTAACAAGAAGTGTGCTGTGCTTAGTCATTCAATTGTATCTGACTTTGCAACCCCATGGCCGGTAGCCCACCAGGCTCCTCTGTCCATGGGGAGTCTCCAGGCAAGAATACTGGAGTGGGTTGCCATGCCCCGCTCCAGGTGATCTTCCCAACCCAGGGATCAAACCCAGTTCTCCCACATTGCAGGTGGATTCTTTTCTGTCTGTGCCTCCAGAGAAGCCCAAGAATACTGAAGTGGTTAGCCTATCCCTTCTCCAGGGGATCTTCCTGACCCAAGAATTGAACCAGGGTCTTCTGCATTGCAGGCAAAATAACTATAGCAATGCCACTTGCCACTTTTAGGGGGGAAAGAGATAAATCATGATTAAACCCAGCTTATATGAAGGAATTATTAAAAGTGAAGCCAGTTTCAAAGATTTTTCTGGCATAAATACCATTAAACACAATCTGTTAAACCACTTTTCACCTTTTGGGTCTACTTTCCTATGCCCGATCCACATCCAGCAGCTGGAGGCATAGTGGTGCTCACCGAGCATGTCTGACAAAGGTAACCCTAAAGAGGAGTGTGAGTTACCATAAG
This sequence comes from Aepyceros melampus, assembly GCA_006408695.1. Taxonomy (NCBI): domain Eukaryota; kingdom Metazoa; phylum Chordata; class Mammalia; order Artiodactyla; family Bovidae; genus Aepyceros; species Aepyceros melampus. The sequence goes on from SJXQ01001191.1 coordinate 286,512, forward strand.
TTCAACTGATCCTCAGCCAAAAGGTTGAAAGTGAATGAGCTTTTGGCTTAACCCTGTCAACTGGAAAAATCAAATCTATTCCTCTCCTGATGTGGTCATTGATTTTTTACTGCTTTCCTTGTGGTTCAGACGGTAAAGAATCCACCTGCAATGCAAAAGACGTGAGTTTGATCCCTGGGTTGGGAAGATCCCCTGGAGGAGGGCATGGCAACCCATTCCAGTATTCTTGCCTGGAGAATCCCCATGGACAGAGGAGCCTAGAGGGCATGGGGTCTCAAAGAGTCGGACATGACTGAGCAACCAAGAACGAACACAGCAGTCACCATAAAATAGTGATGCCCACCTTGTAACTGGAGGCCCATCAAGGATGAGGCAGTCACACTGGATCCTCATTATCCCCGGGTGTAGATCCTCTGTCTCACTAATCACTGAGGCTCATGCAGCTTCTGGTGCTGAGTTGCTGCTTAACACATGTGTGGTGACCAGATGAGGGAGAGGATAGAGGGGAGGGAACTGGGGATGGCCCTGTGGCCCTGGATAGTTCAGACTGCCCAGGCCTCTGCTTCCCACTCTGTTCAACTAGGACGTCCCTCAATCGGCATTTCTCAAACTTTGTTTCACAGCCCACAAGTGTCCTGGGAGACATAATGGGTAATTAAAAAAAAAAATCATGGCAAAATGTGTCCTGGGAAATGCCATATCAAGATTAGATATGTCCCTTTACTGAAGGACGTATTGGAGCCCACGCCCATGTGGGTCCCTCGTGAACCCAGAAGGGGATGCATTGAGCACTGTGGGGTCCCTGAGCCCTCTCCCAGCACTGACACTCCACAGTCTAGAATGTGCCCCACTGGGGAGGTCGACTCCATTTATCAGAGCAAGGAGTTCTGCTCTGTGTACACTGGGCACAGTAGGAATGTGTGAGCATGTGCTGGGGTTTCCATTTCTCAGTCTGAAATTGACTGAGCTGATCAGTGGCCAGGAGAGCAGACATGTGTCTGTCTCCTCGCCATGCCTCTCCCTGGAGTCCCAGCCCTGCCCGGCACAGACCTCAACTTTGCTGTCTCCAACTTTGTGTCTCTAAAGCTGTTTTCACTGTGATAGGAACGTCAGGTTGTCATGCTAATAGCTGGCATGCTTCTAAATTCCCAGGGCATCTTGACATATGGAAACCCTGGTAGTAATCCTGAGCAAGCAGTCTCCCCCAAACTGTGGACGAGCTGCTGGAGCTCTCCATGGTGACTCCATCTGTAGCATTTACTTAACATCTTCTTTTAAGGCTGTGTCTCTTTGCCAGCACCCACAACTTTCATAAGAATACCTGCACAGTGACTGCCCTCTCACAGGTCTGTCTGGGGGGGTTGGCATGAGTGGACCAAAGGCCATCATACCTCTTTGTAACGGTCTCACCTAAGGGGAGGTTGAAGAAAACCACCAAGACCACCTGTCAGGTGCAGGATGACTTCAGGATGAAACTCAAAAGCCTCAGCCCTTCTGCCTCTGTTTCCTTCATCCTCGTGTTATCAGAATCATCTCCAGCTCTGTCACATTTTTGGTGCAAAAGAAATATCCACATGCATTGTCAAGTCCTAATCTGACAAGCTCTCCTGGGATCACAGCTCAGTTGTATTTTTTTAAGGGAAAACAGAGACATGGCCAAGAAAGATGTCCTCCACTGCTGTGAGGACATTTTAACTCCTTATTCACCAGGGATACCAGAAGGGCACCAGCTCTGAGCACTGGTCAGTCTCAACTGTGTTGCTCGGTAATATGCTCACGTAAGGAGGACATTTTGAGGGATTTTTAAAAAATATAATAAATAGCTTTATTTATGCTATTTAATTCATTCAATCATTCAGCCCTTCAGTCATTCATATAGAGAGCCACTAAGTCGCAAGTTCTGTTTTAAGCACTGTCTGGTGACACAGCAGTCACACAGCAGATCACAGTTCAGTCAGTTCAGTCCCTCAGTCACGTCCGACTCTTTGTGAGCCCATGGACTGCAGCATGACAGGCCTCCCTGTCCATCACCAACTCCTGGAGTGAGTCAGTGATGCCATTCAACCATCTCATCCTCTGTCATTGCCTTCTCCTCTCACCTTCAATCTTTCCCAGCATCAGGGTCTTTTCAAATGAGTCACCTCTTCACATCAGGTGGCCAAAGTATTAGAGTTTCAGCTTCAACATCAGTCCTTCCAATGAACATTCAAGACTGATTTCCTTTAGAATGGACTGGTTGGATCTCCTTGCAGTCCAAGGGACTGCAAAAGCCTTATGATACTCTTGTCTTCTCCAACACCACAGTTCAAAAGCATCAATTCTTCAGTGCTCAGCTTTCTTTATTATTATTATTATTTTGCTTAATAGCTCTAACTTTATTTTTTTAATTAATTTTTATTTTTTAGTTTGTTTTGCTTTACAATACTGTATTCGTTTTGCTATACACTGACATGAATCAGCCACAAGTGTACATGAACTCCCAATCCTGACCCCCACCTCCCCCCTCC
>SJXQ01001191.1:289737-316204 GCA_006408695.1 Aepyceros melampus
AGAACTATGTTGAATAGTAGTGGTGAAAGTGGGCACCCTTGTCTTGTTCCTGACTTTAGGGGAAATGCTTTCAATTTTTCACCATTGAGGATAATGTTTGCTGTGGGTTTGTCATGTATAGCTTTTATTATGTTGAGGTATGTTCCTTCTATTCCTGCTTTCTGGAGAGTTTTTATCATAAATGGATGTTGAATTTTGTCAAAGGCCTTCTCTGCATCTATTGAGATAATCATATGGCTTTTATTTTTCAATTTGTTAATGTGGTTAATTACATTGATTGATTTGCAGATATTGAAGAATCCTTGCATCCCTGGGATAAAGCCCACTTGGTCATGGTGATGATCTTTTTAATGTGTTTTTGGATTCTGATTGCTAGAATTTTGTTAAGGATTTTCTTTGTCAGATTTTGGTATTAGGGTGATGGTGGCCTCATAGAATGAGTTTGGAAGTTTACCTTCCTCTGCAATTTTCTGAAAGAGTTTGAGTAGGATAGGTGTTAGCTCTTCTCGAAATTTTTGGTAGAATTCAGCTGTGAAGCTGTCTGGACCTGGGCTTTTGTTTGCTGGAAGGTTTCTGATTACAGTTTCAATTTCCGTGCTTGTACATGACCACTGGAAAAACCAGAGCCTTGACTAGACGGACCTTTGTTGGCAAAGTAACATCTCTGCTTTTTAATATACTATCTAGGTTGGTCATAACTTTTCTTACAAGGAATCTTTTTATTTCATGGCCACAGTCACCATCTGCTGTGATTTTGGAGCTCAAAAAAATAAAGTCTGCCACTGTTTCCACTGTTTCTCCATCTATTTGCCATGAAGTAATGGGACCATAAGCCATGATCTTTGTTTTCTGAATGTTGAGCTTTAAGCCAACCTTTTCACTTTCCTCTTTCACCTTCATCAATAGGCCCTTTAGTTCTTCTTTGTCATCTCTGCTTTTTAATATACTATCTAGGTTGGTCATAACTTTTCTTACAAGGAATCTTTTTATTTCATGGCCACAGTCACCATCTGCTGTGATTTTGGAGCTCAAAAAAATAAAGTCTGCCACTGTTTCCACTGTTTCTCCATCTATTTGCCATGAAGTAATGGGACCATAAGCCATGATCTTTGTTTTCTGAATGTTGAGCTTTAAGCCAACCTTTTCACTTTCCTCTTTCACCTTCATCAATAGGCCCTTTAGTTCTTCTTTGCTTTCTACCATAAGGGTGGTGTCATCTACATATCTGAGGTTATTGATATTTCTCCCAGCAATCTTGATTCCATCTGTGCTTCCTCCAGCCCAGCGTTTCTCATGATGTACTCTGCATAGAAGTTAAATAAGCAGGGTCACAATATACAGCCTTGACGTACTCCTTTTCCTATTGGGGACCAGTCTGTTGTTCCATGTCACAGCAGGTCACAGCAGTGATCAAAACAGAAAAAAATCTTGTCCTTCATATGGCTTGTATTCTAAAGGGGAGGGGGCAGAAAATGAAAGAAAAAGACAATTGTATACTATCTTATGGACAGAGGTGCCTGGTGGGCTACAGTCCATAGGGTCGCAGAGTCAGACACAACTGAGTGACTTAGCACGCATACATAAACTATCTTAAAAGGTGTTCACTACTGCAGAGACAGGTAAAACAGAGAAGAGAGAGAGTGTTGACAGAGGAACTGCAGTTTGAAGTCAGGTGGTCAAGGAAGGTCTCTGACCTGAAGTTAGTGAGGGAGCGTTGGGTGTGTGGGACTTCTGGGTGGACAGCAGAGCAGGCTAAGGTGGAAAGTTGCCTGATGGGTTCTAGGGACTTCCAGGAGGCCAGGGTAGCTTTGAGGGGCCAGCGAGGAGAGCCATGGGAGTGGCAGTGATGGGGCTGGGCCCCTCTGCCACATCCTCTCCTTCCTCCTTCTGAACACGGAGGCCAACTTAGATTCTGCCGTGACCTCTGCTTAGGTGTCTTTCCATTTATTCCTCCCATTACTGTCTCCTGGAAATTGGACAGACTGCCAGTGAACATTCCAGCTCAGGCCTCTTATGTTCTCCAAGCTGTTGATTTAGCTGCATAATGATACCTAATGCTGCGTCCCTCACCAGCCTGACCACGCCCCGTGCTCTGCACAGGGCTCCTGCCTGGATGCCAGTGCCGTGGTCCACATTCACACATACAAACTTTCTTTCCAACTTCCCTTGAGACACCTTGCCTGGGTCCCTCTGCGTCTTTGCTCTTGTCTTGAGTGTCTTCACTGCATGTCTGCCTGTATAAACCTTGGCCCATCTGTAGGGGCTGCTCCATCGCTGCTTCCTCCCTGGAGCCTCGCAATGATCTCTACTCCTCTAAACCTGCATAGCCATTACTTTCCTTTTGTCCTTTTGTCCCTCTTGGAACTTGGTATATTCCTTAGTCATTGGAGTTTTCTATCCTACAGGTTTGCTGAGCACCTACTCTGTGTATCTAGAACTCTGTGATATGTTTTGCAGTTAAGGGTGAGGATCCTGGACTGGAACCCTTGTTGTACTAGTTTCTAGCTAGGTGATCTTATTCAAGTTACTTACCTCTCTGGGTATCAGTTTCCAGGGCCGTTACCTGGGGATAATAATACCTTCCTCATGGGGTTGAAGGCTTCTCAGGTGGCACTGGTGGTAAAGAATCTATTAGCCAATGCAGGAGATGCAAGAGACGCTGGTTTGATCCCTGGGTTGGGAAGGTCTCTTGAAGTAGGAAGCGGCAACACACTGCAGTATTCTTGCCTGGAAAATTCCATGGGCAGAGGAGGCTGGCATGGGGCCCGCTAAGGATCACGCGTGACTGAGCACATAGGGTTGATGGGAAGAGTAGTGAATTACTGTATGTAAATCAGGATGCATTAACATGGATGTGTTAGCTGTGTCTGTATTGTCTTAATACTTTTATTTCCAGTTGAACTATAATGTAGGAATTGTATCTACTGTCCCATTTCATTTCAGATTCTCATTTCAGAGCTCGCGACTTATGCATGGATGATCCCCATGAAGTGTGTGTTGATGCTGATACTTTATGTCCAGACATCTAAGACCTCAGGGTACATACACTATGGCATGGCCAAGTGAATACAGGAATCAGCCCTCCTGTTCTGCTCTACCAGCTCAGGGACCAGACCTCAGTGAGCTAACATGAACTAGAATGCTACTATCTAATCTTAGGACATATTTATTAAGGATTCTAGATGCAAACTTTGAAAAATACAAAAGAAGTGACAGTTTTACAATGAGGAAAAAAAACTGGTCATTAACTCCTTTCTAGGAATCCAACGAACTGATATTTTCTTTTTTACAAGCTCTTGTTTTGGCCACAGTGGGAGGGTAGTGACAGGAGGTGAGCCAGTTCTGTGCCCTCCATCACGCTCTGCCCTCTGCAGCCTGTCATGGAGCCCTAGCTCCATGTTGAGCTCAGAGAGGTAAGGGGTGCCTTCCCCAGAGGCACAGCATCCAGAGCTGTGAAGACTACTTACCAGGCTTCTTATAGCCAAGGGCAGGTTTCTTTTTTAACTTTTAATTTTGTGTTAGGATATATCTGATTAACAATGTTGTGATAGTTTCAGGTGAACAGTGAAGGGACTCAGCCATAAATATACTTGTATCCATTCTCCCCCAAATCCCACTCTTGTCCAGACTGCCTCATATCATTAAGGAGAGTTCCCCATGCGCTATACAGTAGGGCCTTGCTGGTAATCCATTTAAAATATAGCAGTGTGTACTGGAAACCATAAGTTCATTCTCTAAGTCTATATCTTTCTGTTTTGTAAGTTCGTTTGCATCATTTATTTTCAGATTCCATAAATAAGGGATGTCATGCAATATTTCTCCTTCTCTGTCTGCCTTACTTCACTCAGTATGAAATCTCTAGGTCCATCCATGTTGCTGCAGGTGATGTTACTTCCTTCTTTTTATGGTTGAATAATATTCCATTGTATAAGTGCAGGTTTCTTCACATGCGAATTTAGGTGTGTTTGCCACTGCAGACAAGCCAGGATTAATATTAATAACAAGAGAAAAAAAGAACAAAAATGACTAAGATGTTATATTCTTCTTGAATGCTAACTCCGTTTCTGATGGTAGCAAAATGGAATCTCTTTCTCCAGGTACCCAGCGAGAGAACTGAGTTAATTTGGGCAATTTGATGATATACCTGTATCTTCTAACTACATTCTGTGTTATTGTTGTCACAGTAATTGTTAATCAGTCACCTATTCCAAATGAATTTGAACAATATTCTCTCCAATGAATAATGTCGAATGAAACAGAAAACCAAATTTCTTTCCTCCCACTTCCATCAGATTCTAATTCTCATGAGCAGCTTGCCTTTCTAATCTGCCACTATATGTCCGCAGCCAGCTTGTTCCATGGCAGGCCCTGGGTGGCTACCCCGGGCCCCAGGCTTGAGGTAGAGGATCTGTGATGAGATGCTGCTCATTATTTCTGCTCTTGGAACACTGTCGATACTCAGTTTCAGAGCTAAGTGGTTTGTTTATGAAGTCGCTTAGTTAATAAAGGGTGGAACTCAGCTTTGAATTTAGATCTTCTTGGCCCATGACCCATGTTCTGACTTACTGTTCCATCATTACACTGCCTTTTCCGGCTAAGCACATTGTGCCTCCTTTCCGCATCTTCCCGAGCACGGATGGACCATCAAACAGTGAAGGTCATACCTGCAAGGTGTCTGGTCTGTGTTGTCATCTCACCTTCTTCTCTCTTTGGGCAAACAAGGGGTCACCGATCACCACGGAAGAGGACAGGAACCACTTTCTCCAGCCGTTCCCTCCCACCTTCAGGTGTGGCTTAGTCTGAAGTCACACACGCACAACTACGTCATCCTAGATAAGCTGTAGGATAATATTATGGAAGGAATGAGAATCAGGCAGAATAATAAGATAATAATCATGGATGTACTAACTTTACACGGTGGTTTAGTTACTAAGTTGTGTCTGACTCTTGCGAACCCATGAACTATAGACCTGAGGCTCCTCTGTCCATGGAATTTTCCAGGCAAAATAACTGGAGTGGGCTGCCATTTCCTTCTCCAGGGAATCTCCCTGACCCAGGGATCAAACCCGAGTCTCTTTCACTGCAGGCAGATTCGTTACCAACTGAGCTAATTTACTTTACAGTTCATAGGAAAAATGGAAAGGTCAAGAGAGAGGAGAGATGAAAAAGAGGTGCACTTGAGGGAGGAGGTCCCAGGCAGGAGGGTGACTCATGACCCAGAGCTCCCACTCCCAGGTATCTACCTTCAGTGACAATTTATTTTCACACAAAAACTTGTACATCCATGCTCCACTCATGATTATCCCAAACGGAAAGTAACCGAAACGTCCTTCCATGGGTGAATGGATAAACAAACCAGTGCAGCCACACAGTGGAATTCTACTCAGCAATAAATAGGAATGACCTTCAGATACAAGCAGCAGCATGAATGAATCTCAGGGGCGTTATGAGAAGTGAAAAGCCCGTCTCAATATGTTACATGCTGTGTGATTTCGTTTGTAAGACAGACATTCTGGAAAAGATAAAACTGTGGGGACAGAGGACAGAGCAGTGGTCGCCAGAGGTAAAGGTGGAAGGAGAACAACTCTAGACAAAGAACATACAGGAATTCTTGGAGCTGATGGACTTGTTCTGTGTCCTGTGCTTCTGCTGGTTACAAGATCCTGTACATGGTTAGGGCTTCCCTGGTGGCTCAGTAGTAAGGATCTGCCTAACAGTGAAGGAGACCTGGGTTTGATCCCTGGTCTGGGAAGATTCCACATGCCTCAGAGCAACTAAGCCCGTGGGCCACAACTCCCGAGCCTATGCTGTAGAGCTCGGGAGCTGCAACTGCTGAGCCCTCGTGTCTCAACTACTGAAGCCTGAGCACCCTAGAGCTCATGTGCCCCAACAAGAGAAGCCACCGCAACGAGAAGCCCATTGTGCAACTAGAGAGTAGCTTCCACTCACTTCAACTGGAGAAAAGCCCGAGCAGCAACAAAGGCCCAGCACAGCTAAAGATAAATAAAGAAATTTTTTAAAAGATTCATGCGTGACTAAAATTCATTGAGTGAATGGGGAGTTACTGTTTAATAGGTACAGCATCTCAGTTGAGGAAGATGAAGGATTTCTGGAGATGGATGGTGGTAATGGTGCACAACAGTATGAATGTATTTAATGCCACAGACCTATACACTTAGAAATATTTAAAATGGTAAATTTTATTGTTAGAACAGAGGGACAGCTCTGAGAAGATTAAATGAGTGCCAAATGCATTTTTTTCCTATGAATAAACAAAAGTAGCACAAATTCTTGTATTAAAAGCAAAAGATTCTCAGACTGGATCCCAAAGCAAAACCAAACTATCCGTAATGGATTAAAAGATAGATCGATAACAAAAAAGAGTCCATTTTATGTATGTATGCAGGCTCAGGCGCTTCAGTCATGTCCGACTCTTTGTGACTCTGTGAGCTGTAACCCCCAGGCTCCTCTGTCTGTGGGATCTCCCAGGCAAGAATACTGGAGTGGGTTGCCATTTCCTTCTCCAGGGCATCTTCCTGACCCAGGGATTGAACCCATGTCTCCTACATTGCAGACAGATTCTTTACCGGCTGAGGCACCTGGGAAGCCCTCATGTACGGTGATGGTGGTGTTAGTCTCTTGGTCATGTCTGACTCTTAGCAACTCCACAGACTGTATATTGATAACATGAATGAATAACTAGAATAACAAAATTCATAGAACTGTACATCAAAATAAAGGAAGTCAATGATAAAACAGGCCTGTGAAAACAGAGGGTACTGATGCTAGTAACAGCGATGATGGGATATGACTTGGGTAGGTAACGTGCTCCCTGCCAAATTCTGCTGTTCTGCCACCTCCTCTCCATTAACACATCACCAAATGCCACCCTTGCTGCCTAAACCTTCCCACCTTTTCTCCTGGGTGCCTCAGATGGCTGAGCTGAGCTGCATCTGGGCATTGATTCTTTTTGTGATTCAAATGTTAAAGCAGGAGTGCTGGGATGAATATTTATGCATGGGATTGTCAAGCTTTGCAGACAAAAGCCCCAGATTCTGTGTCTCACGTGGATGGACTCTGCAAACAGGACGTTACAATATCCATCTCTGCAAGGTCACAGTGCTGGTTTGTCCTAATTTGCATATGCTGATGGGACTCTGACTGAAGGAGAAAAGCCATCTTGCAGGGTCCCCAGCTACCCCTGAAGGGACTTACTGCCACCTCCTCCTTTCATTTGCCTACTGTCATTCCCAGGATCTAATGCTAAGGAACCTCATTGGGCTGTCTGGTGGTCAGCACAAAAGCCTGGGTGCCATCAGCATGTAAAAGGGTTTGTGTTTTCTTTTTTCCTGGCATCATGGCCCCAAAACTTCCCTGTGAGGACCTGTTTCCTCTCTCACGGTGGGAACAGAGCTGAACGAGGAGTGTCTTACAGTGGCTGTTCAGTCGCTCAGTTGTGTCTGACCCCATTAACTGCATCACGCCGGGCTTCCCTGTCCTTCATTATCTCTCTGACTTGGCTCAAACTCATGTCCATTGAGTCGGTGATGCCATCCAACCATCTCCTCCTCTGTCACCCCTTTCTCCTCCTGCCCTCAATCTTTTCCAACATCAGGGTCTTTCCCAATGAGTTGGCTCTTCGCATCAGGTGGGCAGAGAAAGTATTGGAGCTTCAGCTTCACCATCAGCCCTTCCGGTGAATATTCGGGGTTAACTTCCTTTAAGATTGACTGGTTTGATCTCCTTACTATCCAAGGGACTCTCAAGAGTACAGCACCACAATTCAAAAGCATCAGTTCTTCAGCATGCAGCCTTCTTTATGGCCCAACTCTCACATCCATAGATAGCTACTGGAAAAACCATAGCTTTAACTATACAGATCTTTGTCAGCAAAGCGGTGTATCTGCTTTTCGGTACACTGTCTAGGTTTACTATAGCCTTACTTCCAAGGAGCAAGTGTCTTATAGTGGAGGGTTCTTCTAATAGGAAGGGACATTCATGCCCCACCTCCACTCTTCCAAACCCAACCCACTCCTCCAACTTAAATCCAGCCTCCTTCAAGAGCCATCCAGAAGCCAGGTTGCCTACACCTTCTCCTTTGGAGTTTCAGTAGCACTGGTGTACACCCTGTGATCCTGATTTTATCTAGCTGTGTGTGTGGTGTCTTTCACAGTCTTGGGTGGTAGGGAATCACCTACAGTGTTCCTGCTCTCCTTGTTTTCCCTGGCACCCAGACCCTCATCCCAGTGCATCTCCTTCTCAGCTCCTATCTCTCTCCTTTATCCCTGCATGCCTCAGGGCTCTTTCCAGCACAAAAACCCAGTCTTGACACTCAGCCAGAATTCTCTGGTTGCTTCTGATAATGATGATGATGACAGTTATAATAGCTAATCTAGTGTGCTTAACTTGTGCCAGGCACTATGCCAACATGTTGCCCAGATTAATCTGTTGAATGGTAAGAAGCTTAATGGGGTAGGTAGCATTATTAGCCCCATTGTACAAATACGGAAACTGGGGCACAGAGAAGTTAAGTGAGTTGCTCCAAGTCACACAGCTATCAAGCGAGAGAGCTAGAATTTGAACTCGGGCTGTTTGGCTCCAGGAGTTCTACTGTTTCTTTTCCCTTAGAGCATGGACTTTGTGCAGAATTCAACTCCCATTGGGACCCAGGCACCACCTCCCTCTTTAGCCCCAATGCCCTCCGATTACCATGGCAGTATCTATTAGCCTCCAGTAATGACAAATGAGAGGTAACTCAGCAGTGGCCACAGGACTGGAAAAGGTCAGTTTTCATTCCAATTCCAAAGAAAGGCAATGCCAAAGAATGCTCAAACTACTGCACAATTGCACTCATCTCACACACTAGCAAAGTATTGCTCAAAATTCTCCAAGCCAGGCTTCAGCAATACGTGAACCATGAACTTCCAGATGTTCAAGTTGGTTTTAGAAAAGGCAGAAGAACCAGAGATCAAATTGCCAACATCTGCTGGATCATGGAAAAAGCAAGAGAGTTCCAGAAAAACATCTATTTCTGCTTTATTGACTATGCCAAAGCCTTTGACTGTGTGGATCACAATAAACTGTGGAAAATTCGAAAGAGATGGGGATACCAGACCACCTAACCTGCCTCTTGAGAAACCTATATACAGGTCAGGAAGCAATAGTTAGAACTGGACATGGAACAACAGATTGGTTCCAAATAGGAAAAGGAGTACGTCAAGGCTGTATATTGTCACCCTACTTATTTAACTTATATGCAGAGTATATCATGAAAAACTCTGGGCTGGAAGAAGCACAAACTGGAATCAAGATTGCTGGGAGAAATATCAATAACCTCAGATATGCAGATGACATCACCCTTATGGCAGAAAGTGAAGAGAAGCTAAAGAGCCTCTTGATGAAAGTGAAAGAGAAGAGTGAAAAGGTTGGCTTAAAGCTCAACACTCAGAAAACAAAGATCATGGCATCTAGTCCCATCACTTCATGGGAAATAGATGGGAAAACAATGGAAACACTGAGAGACTTTTGGGGGGCTCCAAAATCACTGCAGATGGTGACTGCAGCCATGAAATTAAAAGACGCTTGCTCCTTTTAAGACATGACCAACCTAGACAGCATATTAAAAAGCAGAGACATTACTTTGCCGACAAAGGTCCATCTAGTCAAAGCTATGATTTTCCCAGTAGTCAGGTATGGATGTGAGAGTTGGACTGTGAAGAAAGCTGAGTGCTGAAGAACTAATGCTTTTGAACTGTGGTGTTGGAGAAGACTCTTGAGAGTCCCTTGGACTGCAAGGAGATCCAACCAGTCCATTCTAAATGAGATCAGTCCTGGGTGTTCTTTGGAAGGACTGATGTTGAAGCTGAAACTCTAATACTTTGGCCACCTCATGCGGAGAACTGACTCACTGGAGAAGACCCTGATGCTGGGAGGGATTGGGGGCAGAAGGAGAAGGGGATGACAGAGAATGAGATGGCTGGATGGCATCACCGACTCGATGGACATAAGTTTGAGTGAACTCCGGGAGTTGGTGATGGACAGAGAGGCCTGGCGTGCTGCGATTCATGGAGTCGCAAAGAGTCGGACACGACTGAGCAGTTGAACTGAACTGAACTAATGACAAATGCCCAGCCTCTCTCTGGGCCCTGTCTGACTGCTGTCTATCTAGAAACCCTTTGGCTCCTCTTGCCCTGCTAGAAGATTCTCCCTTCATCTCTTAGCCCCGGGGCTTCAGGCTTTGTAGGCCTGTTCAGAACAGCGCCCTTTGCTCTGGACTCTTCTGTCATGGGCACGCGATTCCATAATACCCTGCACGTGGCTCCTGGCCCACTAGCCACACCAGGCTTGTCTCCTTGTCTGGCCTTGGTGTTTGCTGTTCCCTGCACTTGCTGCACTTTCCCCTGATCTTCACATGCTGAATTCCTCCTCTCATCCAGGGCTTTGTTCAGATGCCACCTTCTCAGACAAGCCTTCTCAGGCCAGCCAGGCTAAACTTGTTTTCCTGCCAGTCAGTCACCCTATGTCCTGTGTCCAAGCTGTGTCAATTTCTTCCCAGAATGTGGTTTTCACTACTTGAGATCACCTGTGGGCTTGTGATCTATGGCTGCACAGCAGTCTACCCCAGCACTTGGTGGCTTAAGCAAGAGCCATTGCATTGTATTTCCCCAACTTGTGGGTCAGATATGTGGGCAGGGTTGCCTGGTGCCCCAACTGGAGCGTTTGGAAGGTTGGGTTCAGCCAGGCCTGGAGACAGAAGTGCCTACACATCATAGCTCTGACATGGAGCCCATGGGGCTGTTGACTTCTTACAGAGGCCCAGGTGGAAACCACAAAGCTTCTTATGATGAAGCCTCAGAAGTCCCAGAGTGTTCTTTCTGCACATTCTATTGGTCAAGCAAGTCACAAGCCCAGAACAGAATTAATTTCAGAGAGTGTAGGCTTCATCTCTTATACAAGGACTAGAAAAGAATCTGTGGCTGTTTATTAGTCAACTCCGCATTATAGTTTATTTTACTTTTGGCTGCACTGGGTCTACGTTGCTGCATGCAGGCTTTCTCAAGTTGCACTGAGCAGGTGCTACTTGCCTTGCCGTGGTGTCTCTTGTTGCAGAGCACTGGCTGTAGGGCATTCGGGCTTCGTAGTTACAGAGCAAGGGCCTAGCTGCCCTGGGGCATGTGAGATCTTCTAAGATCAGGAATCAAACCTGTGTCCCCTGCATTGGCAGGCAGATTCTTAACCACCGGGCCACCACAAAGTCCCCAATCCACTACATTAAAAAAAAAGGTTTATTATCTGCCCCTTTTGTTTACAGTATGAACTCCTTGAAGGCAGGTTCTTCCTCTCCTGTCACATTGCATCCCCAGCACCCAGAATATGGTGGTAGATACCTTAAATATGTGCTGAACATCTATAAGAATGAAATGATGAATGAATGAAAAGGTAAAGGAATGAAAAACTGAATGAATGTTTACATTCCTCTCTGGTATGTAAACTTCCTGAAAACAAGAGTCTGATGTTTTCATCTTTGCATCCTCATAAATATAGGCTCTGCACTATTAGAGGCTCAGAATGTATGTTTATCGAATAAATGGAGGCATTTAAACTGTTATCATTAAAAGAGTTTAGAGAGTTATTCTCAGCACATATATAGGTGTTGAGTATCAGTAGCTGCTATGAACAAGTTAATAATGCCGTATACATAGTAAAATCAGTTTATGTATTTAATAAACAAGCAAAATGGACCAGATCTCCACTCCCTTGTTGTTGCTCAGTCACTCAGTCATGCCCAACTCTTTGCAACCCCAGGGACTGCAACACACCAGGCTTCCTTCACCTTCGCTGTCTCCCGGAGTTTGCTCAAACTCATGTCTGTTGAGTTGATGATGCCACTTCCTTGACATCTTGCCTTTACCCTTTCTCTCTGAAGGCTGCAGAAGGGCGTCTCTAATGGGAGGGATTAGCCAGTACCACTCCAGGGCCCCCAAGTCCCCTCATCTCTGGGTTGGGGTGGAGCCTTGTCCTTGCCTCCACACCTTTCCCCTCCCTGATAGCCAACACTCACTCGCTTTGAGGTCATTAATGTGGGGGCTGAGATGACCATCTGAGCCTCTCAGATGGCTCAGTTCTGATTCCCAGCAGCTCTCCAGGAGGATCAAGTGAATTACAGGTCTCTTAACATTCTGGCACCTTCCTGCCCTTGGGTGAGAGGCTGCTTACAGTTATGGCTGGACACCCTGGGTTGAACCCTGAGAGGGAGTTGGCATCTGATATGCCAGGAAGGGAAGGGTGCCCTCACCAGGTGGCCCCACATATACAGGCATAGAGTCCCTCACCAGTGAGCAAAGGTAGGACCTGGCAGCTGGTGTTTGAGCCATGGTTGGAGGACTCAGCTCAAGAGTCAAGCCCTATAAGCTGGTCCTCCTATTTCACTCTGTGGCCTGGAACAACTCCTTGGTTTCTTCAGAGCCTCAGTTTTCTCATCTGTGAAATGAGATCCCCCAAATTTCTTCATTTCTGTGTTTTTGTTCTCCTCTCTTATGTTTTTATGGGGTCTCCTGATGGCTCAGCAGGTAAAGAATCTACCTGCAATGTAGGAGACACAGGAGACCCAAGTTCGATCCCTGGGTCAAGAAGATCCTCTGGTGGAGGAAATGGCAACCGACTCCAGTATTCTTGCCAGGAGAATTCCATGGATCAAGAGCCTGGTGGGCTACAGTTCATAGGATCACAAAGAGTCGGATATAACTGAGCAACTAAGCACATGTTTTTATAATCTAGAGAAACATTCCAAGTTCAAGAAAGCTCTGTAATAGCCAAAGGTGACTAATAAGGAATAACTATATAAAATTCCCTGTTTTAAAATCAGACCAAGCTTTTTAATTCGATGCTGGTTTCCTTGGTGTATTGGGGTCTTTAATTTTTTTAAAAATTTTTTTCTGAGAGTCCTCCCTGTTCCATGGATTTTGAGACCCCTGGTTCTTGGCAGTACTAAGTTTTACTCCTTCCCCAAATCCCAGGGAGCACTGACTGCCGTTCGGGTTAAACAAGTGCCATAGAACGCCTCACAGCTTGGAGCCAGTTTTATTATCCGGCATTTATTGGGAACATCAAGGTGGTATTTGGAAGATCCTTCCTTTTCCTTCTTCTTACTGAAAATAAAGTTCTCCATGGCCATTCATTTTGTGAAATTCAAGTTCCAGTGACAGTGTTTTAAAAATACAGGTTTTATTTAAACTTCACCAATCTGGGACAAGAATTTTTCAGAGGAAAGGCTGGCTTACTTCTGCTTCCGCTCTGGCTGATTCTGGGCTGATACACTCACCTGTTTGGTCCCCAGACTGGCCAAGTTTAAGGAACAAATTAGGAAACAGGAGTTTTCCATCTTAGGGGACATAATCTAACATGGGACAGTTTTAGGTATGAGAACTTCACCCTCTTGGAAGCAGTTAATAGTTTTGAGAATTCGCCATGTGCCAGATATTGTATTAAGTGATCCTAGATATTATCATAATAGTAATTAAAAATAATACTTCCAGGAAAATGGGGCTCCATGAAGTTATAGCCCATGTTCATACAATTGGTCAAAGAACTGGAATTCAAATCCAAATTGTCTGCCTTCAAGACCAATGCTTCCCATAGGCGTGTGCCTCCCATTCTTCTTGTGTTGGCTATTTCTGACTATTTTCTTACAGAAGATGCTGTAACCATAGAAGAGTCTTGCTGTATTGTTATATAATCCTTGAGTTCCTTAATAGTTTTAAACTGTTTTTAGAGATTTTTATCTCACCAGTGGCTTGCCTTTCTGTGATCTTAACAGTGCCTTTCAAAGAGTTCTTCATTTTAACAAAGTCCAACTTACTTGTTTTTGATGGTGGATTATACTTTTGGTATCATATCTAAGAAATCTTTGTCTAATTCAAGGTGACAAAGCCTTTATCTTATATTTCCTCCTGGACATATTATGGTTTTAGGACTTGTATTTAGGTACATTGATCCACTTAGTCTTAATTTCCTTTATCTTGTGAGATGTGGAATGAAGTTCTTTTTTTTACATATGGAGTTCCAATACCATTGGCTAAAGGCTATTGTATCTTTACTGATTGCCTTTGTACCATATGTGTTGATCTGCTGAGGGCACTCTGTTCTCATGATCTCTTTACTCTCTCTGTGTTAATGTCCCACTGTCATGATGACCACAGCTTTGAAGTCTCAGAGGCAGGTAGGATGAGTCCTTCAATTTTGTCCTCCTTTTTCAAAATCATCTTGGATACTCCAGTTTCTCCATTATTTAGTTTTTAAGTATTCAAATATATAAAACAGCATCTAGAAGTCTACAGATAATTTAGAAATCAAAGTTAATAAAGAGTAGCACAGAAAATTTCCGTAATCTAGCTTTATCAGGACACAAGGCCTTCTGGATATCATATTCCATTTGATTTTGTTAATCAAAAATTTTCATATCTATAGAGAGCAGATTTGTGGTTCACAAGGGGAAGGGCTCAGTGGGGAAGGGAAGAATTACATGTTTGGGATTAGCAAATGAAAACTGTTATATGTACAATAATAGAAAAATAAGGTCCTACTATATAGCACAGGGTACTACATTCAATATCCTGTGATAAACCATAATGAAAATGAATATATATATATATATATATAAAATGAATGGGCTTCCCAAGTTGCACTGGTGGTAAAGAATCTGCCTGCCAATGCAGGAGACACGAGACATAGGTTTGATTCCTAAGTCGGAAAGAACCCCTTGAGGAGGAAATGGCAACCCACTCCAGTATTCTTGTCTGGAGAATCCCATGGACAGAGGAACCTGGTGGGCTACAGTCCATAGGGCTGCAAACAGTCGGACACAACTGAACTGACTTAGCATGCATATGTAACTGAATCACCTTGTTGCAAAGCAGAAGTTAACACAACACTGTAAATCAACTCTACTTCAATAAAAATATTTTTAATTTAAAAATAATTATTATATCTATCTTATATTGACTACCAATTTTCAAAAAACTAGAATGTAAAAATTTATACCAACATTGTACTAGACATGATTTCAACTTTCATTGATGTTTCAGAAAATACTTTAGACCCTAGAGTATCTCGGTCATTGTAAGCATCAGTTCTCACTGTCCTAATAAAATGGGAAATTACTGATTAAAGAGAGCACATTTGGTTATATTGCTGCCTGCCATGGTATCTATAAATACTCTACTTTTGCTGGGGGACACCATCTTTCAAATATCTGAAGTGTTACAACTGGAAGTTTTATGCATAGCATTCTGTCTCTTCCAATAAAGCATATTTGTATTTACTTTAAACTTGTTATCTGCTGCGAATCATAAGAAGTACTATTAATTAAGGCAGTTGGTTTCTGATAATGTTAGCCATCACTGCCGTGGTATGACATTGAGCAAATAACTCGTCCTCTTTGGGCCTCTGTCTTCATTTGTAATATTAAAGGTTTAGATTAGTTAACCTTGAGTGGTTCACACAACTCTAAAATTCTTTGACTCTTTTGTAGTATCTTTATTTTCTTAAAAATCACAACCCCTTAAAAATAATTAAAAAGAAACTCTTAATGGCGAAAAGCACTATGGTAAGTCAGAAAGTCGTGATTTTTTGATGCATCTCAGATTACCTAACCCCACTGCATGACCTTACTTTTAACTACAGCCAACTCTAAGTAATGAAGATGGCATTTATGGTTACTGGTGCTGAGACATTTAGTGGCCCATGAAATCCCCATATTCTGAGAAGCTGTAAGTGTCTCAGGTCAAGGGAAGGATAAAGGAGAATGGTTGTAAGCCCAGACAGCTCCAGAGCTTCAGAGTACTCCTGAGTTAGACTTTTAAAGGTATCTTCAAAGATTTTTAAGATATCTTCACTTAGAAATGGCAACCCACTCCAGTATTCTTGTCTGGAAAATTTCAGGGACAGAGGAGCCTGGCAGGCTACAGTCCATGGGGTCGCAAAGAGTTGGACACGACTAAGTGACTTTCACTGCACTTCACTTAATATTGAAACCAAGTGGACTTTAAATACCTACATTGGCTTTCCTATACCAGGGCACAGCATATATGACTGTGAACTCCAGTCATACTCTAGCTGATCATTGCTGTCCTAATAGAATGAGAAACTAAGAGAGTATGAAGTTTACTAGAGAATGTAGAATGTATATATGAATTTAAACTGATATAAGAAGTCTTTATTGAGCACTTACTGTTGTGCAAGATGCTGTGCATGTACTTCCAATGCATTGTGTATTTAATACACACAACAATCTTGAAAAGTAGACATTGCTGTCTTTTTATTATATTTGAGGAAATGATGCACAGAGCGCTCCTGTTACTTGCCTTGGTGGCTCAGATGGTAAAGAATCTGCCTGAAATGCAGGAGACCTGGATTCAGTCCCTGGGTCAGGAGGATCCCCTGGAGAAGGAACTAGCAACCCACCCCAGTATTTTTGCCTGGGAAACCCCATGGACAGAGAAGGCTGGCAGACTACAGTCTATGAGATTGCAAAGAGTTGGACATGACTGAGCAACTAACACACACTCAGAGCTGGTCTCCAATCCATATCTGTCTCAATCTAGAGCTCCCTGACTACCTCAGAGACCAGCTCTCAGAACTTGGCCAGCTTATTTAGAAAGTAAATGAATTTGTAGTATTAATTACAAGGATCTAGACCAAGAACACCAAGTACCGATGACTCACTCTTGGGTAAACTTGATGGAAGAAGGAACTCATAGAAAGTGTCCTGAAGAAATTGCTCTGAGTTACATGAGTGAGGTGAAGGACATGAATTGTCTCAGGGAGAAAGGTGAGATCATGCTGAGGGAACAGACTCTCCGAGGCCATAAAGATACAAATGCACGAATTGTGCATTCAGGAAGCAATATAAAGACTGATAACTGCAGGGCAATAGCCAGAAACAAAGCTGATGTCATAGGGGTGAAAATTCAAGAGATTTCCCTTTATTATGCTATGCCCTGGCAATCCACTCTCAGTTCTTAAACACAAGAGGGAACATAATTAAAATTGCATTTGCTTTTATAATTTCTCCTACAACTCATGTAGGATACATATGGGCTTTTAAAGCATCAAGCGAAGTAAAGAGAGAATTTCTTAGCAAAACATACTTGCTACCCAACAAGTGATTTTCAGGAGTATAATGTAGCTTGCCTTATATCCTAGAGCCTTAATAGTCCCAATGATGGGGCCTGGAAGCAGATTTTACACAATAAAGGCAACCAGCAACCAGACACTGCAGTTAAGCTAATAGCTCATTCCCATCATCCCTGGTTTTGTGCAGTGTGCATACACGGGGCAGACGAGAGTGACAGATTCAAGTCAGGGGTGGGCAGTTAGAAAGCTCTCAACAATATGGATTAAATTGAGTTGAATTGAAGTTCACTTTCAGATAGCAATTGCTACTCCTGAGCAAAGGCTAATATGTTTGGTGAACTCTCATTGGTCCCTTCCATGATAAATCCACAAATGTTAACTTAATATCTCTCCACATTTTCTGAAGCATTCACCTTCTCTGTCTCTCTTTAACTCTCTTTTTAGTTCCAGAGACCTAATGACTTCTCACCCCCTTTCCGCTTTGGCACTGTGCCCAACGGCAGCACAGAGAGAAATATTCGCAATAACTATGCAGAAATGCATGCCTACATGGGGAAGTTCAACCAGAGAGGTGTCGATGATGCACTGCTCTCCCTGAAAACAGGGTAAGAACTGCTTCCAAACTCAGAATCTTTGCTGTGTTGCTCACATTTCTTAAACATCCATGGAATGAGATGCACCGTGTTTGTGTGTCACCCCAAGTTCAAGCAAAGAAGACTGCATTTGCACTTTGTAGGTCTCCACATTAAATTGATGGTATAATTCAGACCAGTGTATGGAGATTTCACTGGTATTATTCACTTATATGTATTTTCAACAATTTCTGTTTTACTTGCATGAATGTCACAGTGAAATAAGAATGTAATAGATATAAAAGTCAAAGAGGAGAGTCAAGGCTAAAGTTCATGTGTTACACACAAAATAAAGACTTGCTGACCTAAAAGTGAAATTGATTTTGGTGTCTTATGGACAAGGGAGAAAGAAACAATGAAAAAGGTGAAAGCTTTTAGATAACAAACAGTAAGAATATGTTAACTGATCTCCAATTCCAACAAAATTGGCACTCTTTGATCCAGCTCTATAATCCAGAGTGGATTGTTCATTCAAAGGAACTCACGAACTGCAAATAATCACGAACTGCTTACATAATCTCAGCCAGGCGATTCCTTCCCTCAGAAGCCACAGCTGTGGAATAAGACAGACAGTTGAGCATGAGAGTTGTTCGAGTTTAGGTCTCATAGCTGATTTCCTGTGCTGTAGGATGACTGACAGCCCTTAGACCTCCTGGTGGCTCCTGTTCAGAATGAGCCTCCCAGAGGCATGTTTACTTAAATACTGTTAGATTGTCTTATCGTTATAAAGTCACAGCAGATTTCAAAAGGTGGGATCTGAATTTGGGGGACAGATAACTCTGGGTTGTCTGGCCCCTGGTACAATCACAGTTCTCAAGCCCTTCAGAGCTTTGACTTTCTGATAGACACCCTTCTAAAGGATACTCACGGACCTTTGAAAAAATGTTCTGTTTTTTGTCATGCCAGAAAGGGTTTCTTTTTTCTTAAGGAGGGGTAAAGCTAACTGAACTGCACTTGAACAGTGCAGGTCATGATGCCTGCCTTTCTTTCTTGCAGACCTCTCTATTACCTATATGAATATATCTGAATTTCTTCTCCATTTATTGTGTTTAAATATTGACCTGTACCTTCCTGAACTTGCCCCTAGCCTTTCCCCACTCCCTGCCTACTTCTCCTTGCAAAGCACTGTACATACAATGAGATTCTCATATGTTTGGGAACATGAGACATCTGAATTCTCCTGTATGTTGCACTGGTTGTGGCTTCACACATTCGCTGTTGACCTGAGCCTATAATGCCACCACCCCCAGCAACTCTCTCCTCTCCTTGTGCTGCAAAACAAAATACTAAAACCTTTTTGACCGCCAAAAGAGCATTGCCAATCCAGTGCTCCTCGTCCACCTACACTTATCCCCACTCTGGACTGTAATGAACTGAGAAATGAAAAATGTTATGTAAGTCTAACCCATGCTATTTGTTGCTATCATTGTGATGGTTCCTTTTCATTATTTCTGTTATTATTTTTATTGATTCCTTTTTACTCCTTCTCCTTTTCAGACACAGCTTATGAGTTGGCTCCGGGCCCAACTTGCATTCTCATCATTCCCACAGGAGGGAAAAAACTCCTCCTTTCAATCTGAAATCATACAAACAACCACCTGGGAGTTAGGCTTTAGCTTCTGGCTGAGTTCCACCTTGAGCCCTGCTTTGAACCAATTCTCCCCATATCTGCTGGAGTCATACTTCTTCCTCTTAATGGCCCCATAGGTAGTTTTGGACTCGAATTCCTCCACTGGACTTGGTTTGTTTGCTCCTTTCTTGCACAGGAAACTGGATGCCTTCATCTATGATGCAGCCGTGCTGAACTACATGGCCGGTAGAGATGAGGGCTGCAAGCTGGTGACCATTGGCAGTGGGAAGGTCTTTGCCTCCACTGGTTATGGCATTGCCATCCAAAAAGACTCTGGATGGAAGCGCCAGGTGGACCTTGCTATCCTGCAGCTCTTTGGAGATGGTGAGTTAAAGAAAGGGAAAGTGTCTACCTGGCCTCTTCCTATGGTCAGTCCAAAACATCACCCTTCTTCCTTCCCTGTCCCTCTAACCTCTGCATTTCCATTAAGCATTTCATAGTATGCTAGGACATTGGGCGGTATATGTTAGTTTTCTAAAGCTTCATAATGAGGTTATTGTTATTGTTCAGTGGCTTAGTCATGTCCAACTTGTTGCAACCCCATGGAATACAGCGCACCAGGCTTCCTTGTCCTTCACTATCTCCCAGAGTTTTGCTCAAACTCATGTCCATTGAGTCGGTGATGGATGCCATCCAACCATCTCATCCTCTGTTGCCCACTTCTCCTCCTGCCTTCAATCTTTCCCAGCATCAGAGTCTTTTCTAATGAGTCAGTTATTCAAATCAGGTGGCCAAAGTATTGGAGCTTCAGAATCAGTCCTTCCAATGATTATTCAGGGTTGATTTCCTTTAGGATTGACTGATTTGATCTCCTTGCAGTCCAAGGGACTCTCAAGAGTCTTCTCCAACATCATAATTTAGAAACATCAATTCTTCAGCATTCAGCCTTCTTTAGGGTCCAGCTCTCACATCCGTACATGACTACTGGAAAAACTGTAACTTGACTATACAGACCTTTATCTGCTCTCTCTGGTCCCAGAGAAATGGCAAAGAAATCCATTCATGGCCGTTTGCTCCTCCTTCCCTCTCCTGTTTTGCCTCTCTCAGTGGAAGAGATAGGAAGCAGGGCCAGGTCCTCAGAGACAGACACTGGAAGGTACTCACTCACCAGAGTGATTCCTAGAAGAGACAACTTGCTTTGAGAAAACCTAATCTCCTATTTTTATTTTGCTCACACCTTTCACATCCTGCTTCACTTTATTGTCTAAAGAACCTCCTTCTCCTGTTAGTCTCACAGATGCTAATCTTGTTACAACGAGCAGCCTGACTGTACTTATCCCCACAGGCCATCAACCAAGCAGTTCCCCAATTGTGTCTGCTGAATCTTTGCTGGTAGGGAGAAGACAACATAGCTGGATTGGCAGACTCCTGGTGAGGTCAGTTGTTCAGTTAGGAAAATCATCCAAGTTTGATCCAAGAAATGAGCAAAAAGTGATTTGATGAACACTGGAAAGAGCATGGGGTTCTAGGTGGAGTGTTCCAAGCCTTTTTAGCATAAGAGCTTCTGTCACAATAATGTAGCTGTCACTTCAAGGCAATAAGTGAAGAGCAGCAGTAGAGATGATTTGCAAAAGTTACTAGAGATTCCTGGGCTTCCCGGGGGCTCAGACGGTAAAGAATCTGCCTGCAACGTGGTGGACCCAGGTTCAATCCCTGGGTTGGGAAGATCTCCTGAAGAAGGGAATGGTAACCCACTCCATTATTCTTGCCTGGAGAATTCCATGAACAGAGGAACTTGACGAGCTACAGTCCATGGGGTCGCAAAGAGATGGACACGACTGAGTGACTAACACACACCCACCAGAGCTCCAGTCAGACTATGCGAACAGATTTCACATTTTAAGCTAAAACTGGCAATTTTCTTCATGAGATTTTCAGATTTTTGCTTCTCTAGAGTTAGATGCATTCTCAGGCTCATGGTTTCTTTCATTTTCCTCTTGCCTACAATTTCTACTTTTCTAGTCCTAGTATCCACTGAAGTGGATCAAGGTTGTTGTAACCTGGCATGACTTGAATTAATCAAAACTTCTCTAAGCGGCATTAAAAGGAGGCAGGTCCGAATTTGGTGGTCTCATTTTGTTCCAGCTTCCTCCCTTTTCCTGTGAATATTTATGTTTTCAACAAGAGATCAGGAAGTCTGAGGGCCTCTAGGGAATCAATCTCTCCACCGATTTGTCTCTGTCTCTCCTCCCCCAACTTGATCTGCTTTGCACATTTTTTGAAGGCAATTTTCTGAATCGCTTCTTCCATTATGTTGTTCCTCACTGTCTACAAAAAAAATAAAACCTGTGCAAAGTGCTTAGTCTGATACTCAGGTGCTCAGCAATCTTTCATCAACCTTTTGTATTCAGCTTCTTTTACCAGCTGTTATTGTATTTGAATTATTCTGCCAGCTCTTCCCAAATATGACTTGTGTTTTTCTCCTTCCTCCCCTTGATCATGCTATCTCTGCTGCCTGGAGTACCTTTTTGTAAAATATCAACTAAGATTCACCCATTCACCATGCCCACCTCCAAATCCTACCTTCCTCATGAAAACCCACTGGCCACCGTATCTACAAAATTACCCTGACTAATTCGGGAAGCTTTTGCTACTTAATACAGCTTGTCATACTGATTGTTTATATACCAACTTACACTGGGTAGCTAAGGCTTACCTGGCTCAGACGGTAAAGAATCTTCCCGCTATGTAGGACATCTAGGTTCTGTCCCTGGGTCGGGAAGATCCCCTGAAGGAGGGTATGGCTGCCCACTCCAGTATTCTTACTTGGAGAATTCCATGGACAGAGGAGCTACCGTCCACGGGGTCTCAAAGAGTCTAAGCAACTAAAACTTTCACACATTCATACAGGGCACAGAGGTAATGTCTTCTATCTCTGTATCACCTCTGGTACCCACATTGTGTTTTCATTGACCGCTTGTTGAATAACTTGATGCGTTTAACAGTATTAATAAAATTACTTTCTCTCTTGGTTTTCTTTATGTTCTTTCCCTCTCTCTCATGTTTTCCTCTCTTTTCCCAACACCCCTCTCTCCCCCTCTCTTCTCTCCTTCCTGCCCGGCCCCCAGGGGAGATGGAGGAGCTGGAAGCTCTGTGGCTCACAGGCATCTGCCACAATGAGAAGAACGAGGTCATGAGTAGCCAGCTGGACATCGACAACATGGCGGGCGTCTTCTACATGCTGGGGGCGGCCATGGCTCTCAGCCTCATCACCTTCATCTGCGAACACCTCTTCTATTGGCAGTTCCGGCACTGCTTTATGGGTGTCTGTTCTGGCAAGCCCGGCATGGTCTTCTCCATCAGCAGAGTAAGTGGTTTGATTAGGTGCCTGGAAGTTGGGAAAGGAAGCTTAGCCTAGCGCCATGCAAAACAGAGAGTCCAGAGGGGCACTAACTCCAGCCTGACGCTGCGAAAGCAAGAAGCCACATCATGTGGCTTTCCCCAGGGGGTAGTATGACATCATTTCAAATGGCTCAGAGAACAGGTGATGCTGTTTTTCCTTCAAGAAATAGCTTTCTGTGTGGGGTTTGGGCATTTGGTTCTTAAAAAGAACTGGCAGATCTATCAAAATGAAACATTTGGCCTTTCCCTAGGTGCCTTTCATCACTATTAGTTAATTCTGCATAGGCTAGATTAATCATTTAATCCTTTTAAAAAAACACATTTCTGTATAAATCATGACATATATCTCTCTTATTCTGACATGCAAATATATATTGGTCATTTCACCATCCTGCTTTATATTTTAACCATGTATGCATTTGGAGCATTCAGTAGCTTAACAGAACTTTCAAAAATAAGTCCTGACCTGTTAAGAAATTTGCATTCCAGAAACTACCTTAATTGGAGCAAGAGTACCACTCAAGTCCTTCTTTATTTAGTTCTCTTCTACATGACTAGTCTAAAGTGAGATTTTGAGTACAGTGTTCAATATGAATAAAGGGTCACAGGGAAGAGTTTTTCTTTTCTTAAAAAAGCAGACTTTTTGATTTTGTTAATAAAGTTAGAGATTCATTCACGAGAAGTGAACTCAGATGTCCTCTTAGAATAGAGGTCTAGGCTTCAGATGTAATCAACTTTGTCTCTAATGGGGTTATGTAAGAAAATGGAGTACTCATTAAATTGTCCCATCTTTTGATCATTTTCCTATAGTATTTTAGTTCTAGAGAAAAATGTCCTCTCTGGCTGTGAGCTGCTTCAGGCCATTCAGTTAACTGGAAGCAGGAGGTTGGTACTTGTGGTCTCTAAGCCACCTTTTTGCACCTCGTGGCACTTCCCAAGACCCCAGACAGGGGGCTGGCCACAGCACAGGAAGCCTGTAGTAGAAATCCTATTTGTTGCCCCTCGACATAATCAATGGCTGTGAAGAGGACAAGTGCATTTTCTCCTGGCCGTAATCAAGAAGGGTCAGAAAGGAGAAGAAAGCAGGGGAACTCTTTTTTTTCTTAATGGGAGTATAATTGCTTTACAGTGTTGTGTTAATTTCTGCTGTATGATGAAGTGAATCAGCTGTGTGCATACATATATCCCCTCCCTCTTGGACCTCCCTCCCATCCCCACCGCTGTCTCACTCCTCTAGGTCATCACAGAGCACCGAGCTGAGCTCCCTGTGCTACACAAAAGCTTCCTACTAGCTACTTTACACATGGTAGTATATCTATCTTCTCTTCTGCACTCAGTCATGTCTGACTCTTAGCAGCCCCATGGACTATAGTTCGCCAGGCTCCTCGTCCATGGGATTTTTCAGGCAAGCATACTGGAGTGAGTTGCCATTTCCTACTCAGGGAATCTTTCCGGCCTAGGGATTGAAGCCACATCTCTTGCATCTCCTGTATTGGCAGGCAGATTCTTTACCCCTGTGCCACCTGGGAAGCCCCTATTGTGTGTGTGCGTGTATATATATATATATTAATCTGCCAATTCTCTTGTAGATCTCTTATCTTGTAGCTGCCTCCAGGGCAGGGATGCTCATCTCATGCAAACCATCCTTCTTTCCCATCTAGCTGCCACTCTACTTTTGAATCTTCTTCCTCTCATCCTCCGCCCTCATCGGGACAGCCCCTTTCCAAATGAATCCCCCTTGTTTTAAAGACACTATTCAACCAACTTCTTCTGCAAGACCTTCCCTTGCCAGGTGGAAAATTTCCAAATATGTCCACCTTTCAAGGCAGGGAACTAGAGATTGGCAGGAGGTTGGCCTGACTTTAGACTTGAGCCCAAGCCTCTCCCTCTCTCGGACGGGGCTCTACACAAGAAGCTGCACACAGGGAGTTCTCAATCAATACTAATGTTAAGATACTATTATTTATGATCACAGTGAGTGAGAAACTTGAAGGAAGAAACCTGGAGCTAAAGAGAATAAAGGAGAGCATTCGACAAGGGAATTCTTTTAAAATTCATTTTATTGAAGTATAGTTGATTTCCAATATAAAATTTCACTGTACAGCAAAGTGATTCAATTATACATGTGTATACATTCTTTTTCACATCTGGTTTACATTATGGCTATTTACAGGATATTGAATATGGTTCTGTGCTATACAGTAGGACCTTGTTGTTTATCCATGTTATATATACTAGTTTGCCTCTACCAACCCCAAACTCCCACTCCACCCCTTCCAAACTACTCCACTCCAACAAGGGGATTCATGATTGCTATTTAGTCCTTAATATCTGTCCCAGGTTCTCCCTCCCACGGTGTAAGGCACAGCAGCAGAAATATCCTTCCTTGAGCTCAAAGCTGCCTAATTGTCCTGTTGAATTTGGTTCATGCTTGGCTCAGGGAGAGAATTGCTCAGCTGTGATCTGATGATCAAAATCCTAAAAGCTGCTCAAAATTTGTCAGAGCTGGTAAAGAGTGGCAATTGTGAGCGCCTGGGCTCCCCAGTCTTTACTGCCAGCCAGGGGTGACCAGCCAGGGCAGAACAACCCCAACCTCTGTAAAGCATTGCTGTTGATTTCCAGAAGGCTGACAGTGTTGTTTGCTATCAGTTGGTATCATGGCCTCATTTCTGTGAAGCAAAAACCTCAGTGTAGAAAGAAAAATCAGTCAAATCAGTGGTGGAGTGAGGCATGAATCTCATGTCTTGCGATTCCAGTCCATTTGCTTAGATCACTTGGTGTATGCAGTGAGGCCCCTTTTGGAAAGCCACGCCTATCTAATCAGACCCCAGCTTCTGATGCGTGCTACATTTCTAAGTTGCTTCAGTCATGTCCGACTCTTTGTGACTCTATGAACAGTAGCCTGCCAGGCTCCTTTGTCCATGGGATTCTCCAGGCAGGAATACTGGATAGGTTGCCATTTCCTTCTTCAGGGGAATCTTCCTGACCCAAGGATGGAACCCTTGTCTCTTATATCTCCTGCAGTAGGGTCTTTACCACTAGCCCCACCTGGAAAGCCCTAGGGTTCATGATGAGACTTGCTAAATGCTGGTGAGTATGGCAAGCACATGGCAACCCACTCCAGTGGGTTCTTGCCTGGAAAATCCCATGACACAGAGGATCCTGGCAGGCTACAGTCCCTGGGGTCCCAAAGAGTCAAACATGACTGCAGGAGAGCACCGCACAAGGCAGGCAAGCTTCTAGACACAGGTTTCTATGAATCTATAAGCCCGCCTCTTTCATGTTTTCCTGGACTTTTCTCAACCATTTAGGCAGTTATCAGGGGTAGGGATCCACTTGAGGGCCCCTGCCAGCCTCACGAGAGACCTAACCCGTCCCATCCTCTCCGCAGGGTATCTACAGCTGCATCCACGGCGTGGCCATTGAGGAGCGCCAGTCCGTGATGAACTCCCCCACCGCCACCATGAACAACACGCACTCCAATATCCTGCGTCTGCTGCGCACGGCCAAGAACATGGCCAACCTGTCGGGTGTGAATGGCTCCCCGCAGAGCGCCCTGGACTTCATCCGCCGCGAGTCGTCTGTCTATGACATCTCCGAGCACCGCCGCAGCTTCACGCACTCCGACTGCAAGTCCTACAACAACCCGCCCTGCGAGGAGAACCTGTTCAGCGACTACATCAGTGAGGTGGAAAGGACTTTCGGGAACCTGCAGCTCAAGGACAGCAAC
>SJXQ01001191.1:317949-335232 GCA_006408695.1 Aepyceros melampus
GGGACATCACCACCACGGCAATCCCGGCGGCGGCGGTGGCTACATGCTCAGCAAGTCACTCTACCCCGACCGGGTCACGCAGAACCCTTTCATCCCCACTTTCGGGGACGACCAGTGCTTGCTCCACGGCAGCAAATCCTACTTCTTCAGGCAGCCCACAGTGGCCGGGGCGCCGAAGGCCAGGCCGGACTTCCGGGCCCTTGTGAGCAACAAGCCGGTGGTCTCGGCCCTGCACGGGGCTGTGCCGGGCCGCTTCCAGAAAGACATCGTATAGGGAACCAGTCCAACCCCTGTGTGCCTAACAACAAAAACCCCAGGGCTTTCAATGGCTCCAGCAATGGGCATGTGTATGAGAAACTGTCTAGTATTGAGTCTGATGTCTGAGTGAGGGAAGAGAGAGGCCGAAGGTGCGTCCGGGAGGGTCTGGCTGTGGGCGTGTGGCACGCATGTCACGGAGGGCAAACGGGGGGGTAAGGGGGTGAACTTGGTTCCCATTTGCTCCTTTCTTGTCGTTTTCATTTATTTTTGAGATCCTGGAGTTCTGATTCCTTCTGAGGGCGAGCCTGGTGACCAGCACCATCTCTGCCCCCTTTCCAGCACCCTCTTCCTACTTCCTCCTCCTTCCCGTCTGTCCCTCCTGTCCCCGTTCCCAGTTCCCGCAAGAGGATACGGTAGGCTGCCGTTCCCAGTTCCGGAGAGTGGATAAGTGGGCTGGCTCGGCTAGAGCCGAGAAGGCAGTGGCTGCAGGGGATCTTGCTCCTGGCATGGAAGGACTCTTTGCCACCCGGTTGGAACGAAGCCAAGGAGAAGCAGGAGGAGGCCACAGGAACGTAGGATACCCCTTGCTGAACTGATCTGTATGTGTAGGTGAGGAAGCAAAAGCATTCCCATAAGATCTATTAGCGTACTGCCTATGAATGAAAAGAGGCTTTTGCTAAATTCTTGTTGCTTAGATGGCGTGTGTTTGGGGATCAGGCGCCAAGCAGAGGGTGGGAAGCCTTGTGTGTTTATATATAAGCCCAAAAAAAAAGTTTTCTCCAATTCCATGATGATGGTGAACTGGAGTGAAAAGTCATTGACTGATGATGAAAAGAACATAAGAGCAGTGTTTCGTGGCACATTAGAGGCAAAGAAGGAGGGACTGCCTGTGCATGTGTGTCTGTATACACTTGCACACCTATTTTCTATACACACCTGTTGTCAGAGGCCTATTTGTGTAGAAGGCAACCTTGACCCCATAAAGCTGTTTCTTCAGTATCCCTAAGCAACAGGCTTTTTTTTTGGCTTGTAACAAACAAAGATGGTCCTATGTTATCTGAATCATGGCTCTTTCTCCCCCTTCACCCTTCCTGAATAAGGAGAATGGAAGCTTTTGACGAGAAGTTTCTGTGGCCTAGACAAAACATGTGGGTGAACTCCTACAAGAGCAACATACACAGAAATAATTCTTTCATGGTTGCCAGGACTTTCAACTAGTCTTGGCCAAGAACTTTCCAGGAAGGCTAAAAGGAAATATAAACAGCCAGGATTCTTTTGCACATAACCGAGGGCAGAAGAGTGGGCAAAGCTCATTTGAGCTTTTGAGACCTGCAGCTGGCCAGTTTGCGGGAAGGAGCTAAAGGAATGCTTTGAAGGGCAAGGGACATCGTTTATGATAGGGTAAGTGAGAGAGGGGGATGTTTTCAATGCTTTGATCCCTTCTTACTTAACCTGGAGCTAGGCGAGCAGGCTTGTTACCCCCTGAATTGGCCACAAGTGATAGGGAACAGACAGTGCAGAGCTTTGAGCTTGCTCCTCAAGTACAGCTCAGGAGACAGGAGAGGGAAGGGAAGAGATTTGAAAGAGGGGACGGGAGACGGAGAGGGACTCCCCTGCTACCTCGTTGGGTCTGGCTCCCAGAGAATGTGACATTGAGCCCAGTGTGGACACTCTGTAGAAGCCCCTCCTCCTTCCTGCAGCACCTCCTTCATCTCCCAGATGGTACTATACAAGAATAAAAAATTATGTGTGTGTATATATATATATATATGTATACATATAAAACTCCAGGGATGAGGGTACCGGCAGACAGGAAGCCCCCTTCAGTCAAAGTTGGAAACTTGAGAAGGGAAACGACTACTTGTCACTGCCAGTCCCAAAACTTGGGGTAGATGTGTTCCAGGGGTCAGTACCACTCTTCTGCCAATGTCCCCTCTCCCCAGGTGGCAGCCAAAGAGCCAGGTCAGTTTGGAAGCTTGGCCACAGGATCTCCATGTTACACACAGGACACATAAACCAGAAAGGTGCTCATCCTCCTCTGAAGGAAGCTGCCATCCCCTTCCTCACCTCCCCACCCATCCTTGACTGCGACCCCCGCCCTCCTTGATTTTTACCTCAGTGTCTTTCATTTTCAAGCCAACTGAAGGCCTTGCAAAGCTTTGTTTTCTTTCTAAAACGAACCTGGGGGCAAGGGGCTGAACCTCTCAGAGATTTGGAGAGAGGAGCACGGAGTGCTTTACCTTAGATTCAAGGAAAGACTCGGAGCGAGAGGACCGAGGGCGTGAGGTGTCTCCAGGAGGAAGAAGGTGAAGGGCCATCTGACATTCTTCACCCTGACTCATCCCAGGTCAGGGGCGCCTCCCTCACTCTTCCTCTTACCTCACCCCTTTCAAATAAAAAACCAAACCAACCACAGCGAACAGCAATCTAGAACAAAGGGGGCTCTGTTGTCTCCCGCTGGTGATAGAAATCAAGATGGTGTTTATTTCATATGTAAATATTTTGTTTTCTAATTCATTTTGTATAGATAAAGTGTTCTCTCGTGAGTATTCAGGGTGTTGGCTGGAGGGAGCGGGGTGGGGATGGGAATGAAGGGGGAAGTGTTTTGTTAAAGGGTTTCATTTTCTGTTTCGGGGGGAGTTTTGTACGGCTTTGGCTGCAGGGTGTCTGGAGAACAGTGAGCAGAAATGGAGGCCACAGTGGTGATGAAGCTGGGGAGGGCTGTGAGTCCTTGCCGCCCACCTCACCAGTCTTCTCACTGGCCTGTGAGAGGTTGTCATAGATGGTGGGTATGACTGGGCTTGGCTTGGGTCCAGTCTGGCTTCAGGCAAACCCCAGGCCCAGCTTCTGTCTTCCAGGTGGACCACAGATCACCAGCATCCGTGCCAGGTCAAGCTGGTGGCGCCATATTTCCCCTGTGGGCACCTAAGGTAGGAAAGATTCCCCAAAGGGCTTAAACCAGAATTGAAGTCAAATCAGTCTCTCCTTCTTGATGTGGCTAAGAGATTTCAGGAAGCTCCATCTTGAGAAATCTCCTCGCAGCTCAGTCTTTTCTCCCTAGTACCTGGGCTCCAGCCTTCTTCCTGCCCACTTCCTTCCTCCTGAGAAATCACCACCACAGGCACACCTGGAAAATTCCCATGAAGTCTCCTTCCTAGAAACATGTGATATCTGGTTATGGGAGGGTAACTCTGGATCTGTGTCTTACAAATTTGCATGCTTTTCCAGAAAAGATTACCAGATCTGCTCCAAACTCAGTGGCCAGGAGATTATCTTAGAAAGGTTACAGAGTTGGTTTTAGAGGTGGAGGGGTGAGTCCGGGAAGGGCGGTGCCTGTACTGACTTTATATCTGCCTTGTCCTCACTTCTGCCATCAAGAAAGTGCTGTTTGTCTCAAGCCAGGTGTTCAGAACCTGACCTGGGGTTGACCAGACAAGTAGAATTGCTTTCCCTGGATTGTTGTCTCTGTGAAGGGTGGCAGGCTTCTCTCTCCTTGTACCGCAGGATGAAATTTCCAAATCCATTTCACTGGGATATTACATTTCTGTCCAATCGTCCCATCATCCAAAGCTGTTGGCTGGTTAATTTCATTTCTCTAAAACCCTCTTTGGCCCCAATTTGCCACTTCTCTTCAACTGGATGTTTGAATTGAGCCCAAATAAGATATTCACAGCCTGCCCAAGAAATCTTACAGAAAGGAAGGCTGAGCAATGCCAAGTTCTAGATGTTACTTCCTTCCAATCCATGAGGATGAATTCCACTATCAGCCCCATCTCTTCCACAGATGGGTCTGGACAAAGACTCAATCTATCCAAACTGTGAGATTCCACAGACACCCTCAAGAGGGCTAATGGTTCAAAGTTTCTTCAGAATCCGTGCTTTCTATCTCATGTCCTCCATCATTCCCTTCCACTGTGGAAGTGAGTTGGTAGGTATTGTCCTGTATCCCTACTCTCGGTGGCCATGCTGAAATTTCAGCATTTCTGCCAACTTCAGATAATCTGACCGTTGAATTTGCCTGAATTAAGAGTGTGCACACCCTTCAGAGTGACGCATGTACAGTGGATCTTGTAATTTCAAAATATGTCACTGTGTATCTTCAGCCAGAATGTGGGAAACATCCTTGATATGGGTTTCCCCTGTACTGGCCACAGCCATGTTGTATTGAGGGAGAGAAAAATTCCCAAATGATTCCATTAAATGTTGGTGGTGTCAGTAGTGCCAAAACGCATGTGTAATGTGATACAAATAGGAGTCGTCTAGAAAATTAAGGGAATATCATTCACCCAGTCTTCCGTGGCCATCAGAGAGTCTCCCATGGGTGAATTCTCTGCATGGGAGGTGAAGACACTGTGTTGCCAAAACGCAGCGTGCTGGTCACCTGCACATCTCATTTAAGAACTAGGGTTTCTTTATTTTTGTTTTTAATTTAATTTGTTTGTTCTTTGCTTAGTTCAGGATTTAGGCACAGAATAACCAGATTGTTTGGGCAATAGCCTTTGGAAGAAAGCTATTCCAAAACTCACTTTATTCTTTTAATTTCCATCTTAAAAAAAAAAAAAAAAAGCCCTGTCTGTTTGACACTCTGTGTGTGTCTGGTGTGTGAAGAATGATCCAGATGTGTGCAGAGATGATGCATCTGCAGTGCTGCTGATGAATGTATTGGGGATTTCTAGGTATGTGGCCATACCCTCTATGCTGTCTGAACCCAAAGCCATATAAGAAATGTGTGCGCAGTAGACTGCCGAATACTGGTGGAGCTTTAATTCTTCACTTGAGTGTCAAGAGACTCTCCTCCTTGCCTAAGGAACTCTGTGGATGAGAAGCAGCTCAGGGTAGGCAGTTACACTGGAATGGGTCTGGCCTTACAAATGGCATACGGCCCATGGTGTGACTTCAGGGGTCCTGAAAAGACCTTTCCATTTTATTCCTCAGCCTCACTCCAACTACTGTCTTCCCACACACAGTTATCCCTTTAGTCCTGAGCTGCTCATCTGGCATTTAAGTGAAAGTCATCCCAGGAAGGGTGCCATATTAAGCCATATTAGACATTTAGATATTGAAACACCTAGCTTACATTAGGGTTCTCATTTCCTTTCCTGGGAATAAAGTGATGGTAGAGGAAAGAGGGAGAAGGTAAAGAACGCTGAGAGTTACAGAGTAGGGAGGAAAGAGATAGATTCCAGAGTGTAAAGACATATAAACCATCTCACCTTTCTCTCGCTTTTATTTAAGGCTCATGTGACACAAAAATAAGACTCCCAATTGGGAATCATTTCCAATAAGCTGTCACATGAGTGTGTAGTTTATGCATTCCTAACATTGATACCGGGTAGTACAGGCCAAGGGCTTTGACTCCTTCTGTAGGCAGTGGAAGACTAATGTTTCTCCTCTATTACAGGTTACTGATAGACAGCTGGAAAGATCAAATTATGATAGCAAAAAGTTACTGTAGTGACAGTCACTTCTATCTTCTGTCCCAGTTCAATTAATCTTCCCATGTAACTGGGCTGTTCTGCGTTCTCCACTTTCTACCTCCATAGAGGGATGATCCCAACACATCCTAACTGATAAGGAGTTCCAGGACAAGGTACCAGTGGGCAGTTCTTTTTTAGACCTACCAGGTGTTGCGGACATCACTACAATGTAGATTCATCAGTCTAAGAACTTCTAATAATATTCTAGGTCTAGGGTTTCATTCATTGGAGAAGGAAATGGCAACCCACTCCAGTGTTCTTGCCTGGAGAATCCCAGGGACGGGGGAGCCTGGTGGGCTACCATCTTGGGGTCGCACAGAATCGGACACGACTGAAGCGACTTAGCAGCAGGGTTTC
This sequence comes from Aepyceros melampus, assembly GCA_006408695.1. Classification (NCBI taxonomy): domain Eukaryota; kingdom Metazoa; phylum Chordata; class Mammalia; order Artiodactyla; family Bovidae; genus Aepyceros; species Aepyceros melampus. Next base: position 324,042 of record SJXQ01001191.1, read on the forward strand.
ATTCTAGTTTGGAGGTTCCAGTATTATGTAAAATCCCAGGAGGTCTGCATATATCCCCTCTCCAGCCCATTCCAACCACATTGACTTAGTCACACAGGGACCCAGTGGGTACTATGACCTATGTGCTCTCCTGACAAAGAATACCCCCAAGAACCTTAAATGAAAAGCAGTGCTCTTTCCATGCCTTGGAGAGATTAGTTTGGGGCCTCTAATTTACAGTGCTGAAGCCAGGAAAGAGAATTTTGCCCAAAGGGTGATGGATTAGGCTAGCAGTCCTGAGCATAAGTGGGCAGAATTAGGAGTCATCCATGTTTCTCTGCCAATCTGTCTATTTGCATCTATCTTTGAGCTCATCACAGTGAGTTTCTGGTTCTGTTCTGTGCTTTACAATAGAATTGCTGGTGTGGTTATGAGGGGGAAGACTCCTGATGAGAACTGAAGGTAGAAAGCAGAGCAAACGAGTAGAATTCCCCAGAGCCTTGGGACTCGTGTGTGGAATTTGTGCTTTGGCAAAAGTGAAAGAAATGGAGCTCACTGTGAGGATTAAGGGTACAATTAAAAAGCACAACACCAATGCATTACAAATCCGTTACTTGAAAGATCTGGTCTCCGCAGTTTAAACCTGAACTCCCTTTTTTTGTAATTATTTTAGTGTTGTGGTTTACAGGGTGGAGTAGATTCCAATACTACACAGGAGGAAAAAAATAAAAGTTCTGGTTAAATGTGTTAGTGCAATTAAACCAGTGTCTACTGAATGCCTATTATGCCCCCGGGCTGGTGCTGTGAAGAGTATAAAAGAGTTTAAAAGGGAATATATTATACTCACATATAGTGTGTGAACACAAAAACATACAGTATTTGAATGTACGCACTATGTATGTGTAACTAGGTGTGCATAAATGGGTAGATTTATACTTGTAAGTTTAATTTTTTCTGGCTTCAAGGTATGAATCCAATATATTATGCATTATTTATCTTAAAAACACTGCAGAGATCCACCTCTCTCCATAATGGCTATGCCCGAATCCTTCTTGCAGAATTATTCTGCCTCCCAGTGCTTAAACTCTGAAAATTTCCTCTCTGCCCACTAACCTAGCCTTTTCTATAATCCTGTCTGCCTTTCTTCGAGGTCCCTTTGTTGTTCTGGTCCATAAACCCCTCTGATTTCATTTTCTTCTCGCCTTGGTCTCACCCTGTGTTCACCCATATCAACAACACCCTCCCCAGCAATGTCTCTTCCTCTCACCTTCTCACCACACCTACTTTGTTTTTAACTCTGTATCCCATTCTCCCAACATCCACTCCATCTCCAAGAACAGAAGGTCAAAACCTATGCCAGAGTGCACAGCTCGGATCCATTTAATTGCACCTAACCCCTACCCAGCTCAGACATCTTTTTTTATTTTCCAATCTTGACTCTTCATCACATCTTCCAAGGGTTTGTTAAATTTGTTTTTATTTTCATTTTCACTTCATCTCTTCCTACTGTATTACTAACAAAAGGTACCAGATTTTACACATTTCTCACATGATCTCTCCTGTCTACCTTTAAATTTCTCCTGTGCTTCATTCGTCTTTGCCATTCTCCCTCCCAACTCGGTGCCCCTCTCCCCGGTACTGCTACTCACCCTTTGATCTCTTCTGTGGCACCCCAGCCAATAGCACTTCTTTCTGTTGCATCTTTAATCTTTTCCACCCATCTGCCTACAACCGTCTCTAAAAACTATCAATCCTACCATCATCTCCAAAAGCAAATCCTGCAACAGTCTCTAAAACCAAAACTTCTGTCAATACAGTTAGATTCTTGAATTCCTATCCTATCTCCAATTCTTTCACTTACAAGCTTCTCAAAAAGGTCATCTTTCTTTCTTCATTTCCTCCCTTAATGCTTGTGATTTAAGTTTAAAATCGGGCTTCATCCTGTCACTCCCCTTAAACTACTGTGGCAACCTTCCAGTGAATGTCTTAGACTTCTGGTTATAAAATCTAATAATTTTTGTTTGTTTGTTTTATTTCTGCTCCTCAGTCTCATGAATACTACCCTAAATTTACTGCTTGGTAGCACTACATTCTTTAGAGTCTTTTTCTTTTTTTTTTTTAATTGAAGGATAATTGCTTTACAGAATTTTGTTTTCTGTCAAAGCTCCACATGAATCAGCCATAAGTATACATATACCCCCTCCATCTTGAACCTCCCTCCCATCTCCCTCCCCATCCCACCCCTCTAGGTTGATACAAAGCCCCTGTTTGAGTTTCCTGAGACAGACAGCAAATTCCCATCGGCTATCTATTTTACATATGGTAATGTAAGTTTCCACATTTCTCTCTCCGTACATCTCACCTTCTCCTCCCCTCTCCCCATGTCCATATATCTGTTCTCTATGTCTGTTTCGCCATTGCTGCCCTGTAAATAAATTCTTCAGTACCATCTTTCTAGATCCTGTATGTATGCATTAGTATGTGATATTTATCTTTGTCTTTCTGACTTTCACACTCTGTATAATAGGCTCTAGGTTCATCTACCTCATTAGAACTGACTCACATGTGTTCCTTTTTATGGCTAATATTCCACTGTGTATATGTACCACAACTTCTTTATCCATGCATCTGTCAATGGACATCTAGGTTGCTTCCCTGTTCTAGCTATTATAAATAGTAGCAGCACGTTCTGATTTTGATCCTAGCCCTCTGGCCCTCTCTGTGTGTTCCCTCACTGATTCCTGCTCTTAGTCCTGTCCCATCAGCATCGACTCGCTGTGATGTTTCGAGCTTGACCCTCTTCTCCTTTCCTCTATGCTTCTGTGGCAATCTTTCTGTTTTCCACAACTTCAACAACTCTCTGGATGAGGATAAGTCTAAATATTCCCTTCTAGACCTGACTTTTTGCTTCAGCTCAATGCACAAATTTCCAGCCATGTCTCTAAATGTGAAGGGATTCATAGTATTGGAAGGTCCCCTCTGACCTTATGGCCCTCCTGTTCGTTTAGTTTCTGAGCCACATTCATCCTTCCCACCCCTCACTGTTGGTCTAGTGAGCAGTCTATCTTATTCTTTCCGGTCAGTGTTAGTTGTTGTTTGACCCCCTGAACAAACTCTTAGAGCTGGTATTGTCTTTTCACTCAAGCTGCTCAACCATGTTCCCTTCTCCTGACCAGCCTTCTTTATAACTTTCATTTTGCTATTGAGCATGAGTTATTTTTCTGTGGGAGGCATCTTCTGCCACTGTGTGCTAATTTAAAGCATCCTTTAGAGAACCAAACTCAAATACATTACAGGCAGGGACAAGTCTGTTCTTCAAAAAAATGAACAAATTCCATTCTTCACTGAGACAGGAGGGGCTGGAGGAATTATTATGGGCGAGATGGGGCCGCATGAGACAACTTGGGAGGCACCCTAATGAAAATTAAAATGTAAGTCTGGGGGAGAAGTGTTCATCTCAAAGGCCCCATTAAGTCTAGATGGTCCTATTTCAGGGAATGGGGATAGTTTAATGTTTTAGAGCAAAATACAGCTCATTCTGTTATGACACTGTTTTTAAAACCAGTGAAAGAAATAGTCTGATAATAGCTGGTGGAAGGGTCGAGAGGTGCCATCCCCATGAAAAAGGACATTAATGAATCTCTCTTGGTCAAGTGGAATGAAAAGACTTCCAGGAACTCAGTATATCCAGAACATCCATGAGGTGTTCATGTCAATTTTTTTTTTTTTTTTTGCCTACAAATACTTACAGAAGTGGAGGAAAGTTAGCATAGGAGGAAGGGAAAGCACGGAGGCCTCCAATGGAGCATGGTTTTGTCACGTGCCAGGAACTCCACCTGAGTCTCTTAAGCCCCCTCCCCTTGGTTATTGGTGTTGATGGTAGCTTTGGAAAAGGACCCAAAGCTGATGACCTTCTAGGTGTCTGTTCCTTTGATCCTTCCCAGGGCATGAAAATTCACACGTGGAGCTTGTTTCCTGGGTATAATTGGAGTAAAGATGGAATCATACTTCTCATTTTCCCTCTCCACTTGTAATCTGAGATGCAGCAGGTTCAGAAGACTTTCGGAAGCAGCTTCCTGCCCATGTGTAGCCTGGAAGTTGTTTGATCCAAAGCCAGAAATACCAGGGAAGGTAACAGCTGTACAGGGCAGTGCCAGGGAATTGAGAACCCCATCACAGCAGACTTCAGCTTAACTGTGCCCCTCCCGAGGAGGGAGAAACCTGGGCACCATCAAACATGTGCCGTCCTGTCCTGGATGTCCGCAGAGAGTCAAGGCACGCAGGCCAGCCCTAAGCCCAACCCGAGGCAGAGACGGGGTAACAGGGAACCTAAGTCCCACACTGCGGCTCCATCCCCTTCTTTGTGTTGAGATGGTTGAGATGCACAGTCTCCAAGATCTACCAGGAGCAGAGCATCATGGGATGTGGCCCCAGGACTCTGAGTGCACTGGGCTGCCCGCTGATCTCAGATAAGAATATTTCCTGTTTCCAGGGGGGACATTTTTTAATTTTTTGAAAGACTAAAACATCCCTGCCTGAAACCTCAGTCTTTTACAGAATCGTCTTTGTAGTTAACTCCCAATGTCATCGTCACGTTTTCATTGTCTTTGATCATTTTCTTTCAAAATCAAGCGCTATTCGAATGTTCCCTTTGGCTGTGAGGTAGAACCATCTGAAAATCAGAGGCTCGGCCTTGCCCCTATGTCTGAGCTGTGCTCTTTGTTGCTTATAAATTGCTTCCACAGATTACCCCCAACAGCATGACAACACGTAATTTGGTCTCTCTGTCATGCTTGTGCACCTCTCCAACACACATCACAAACACACATGCACAGACTCACTCATCACAAACACACATGCACAGACTCACTCTCCTAACAAATAGACCTCACACTGCCAATGTCACTCACATTATCGGGGAGCAGGGGTGCATCTTTGGTAGATGAAAGTGTTCATTTGGAACTCAATGGATATATTACAGCCTGTGATTTCTCTGGGCTCTTCCTAGCATGTGGATGGCTGTTACCTCAAGGTTTGACAGCATGTCTAGGCTTTATGTGAAGGGAGCTTTTCTTCCTAAAGAACAACATTTTTGCCCTGCTGCTGGTCCCTGTTGAACCCTGTGGAATCCGTGTGGTCCTCTGATGTCTCATTAGTGCTCAGTGCTAAGAGGATGGAGATGCAGAAGCCATTCTCTGCAAGGACAGACAGGCTTGCTGCTTAGATAAATACATCTCCACATGTACCCGCATCTCCTCTTTGACAACAACGTGAGCGGGGGTGGTGAGGTCTGCCTTTAGTGGGGATGGAAATGGCAAACATACCTTGGGAGATTCAATAATCTTTCTTCTCCCAGGGTTGAGAGCAGGGAAAATATCAAGACTTCATGTCAGCAGGAAGCAAAGAGGCTAGAGAGGCATCCAGACAGAACTCTTATTGCGAAAAACATAAAATGGCAAAAATACCCTTTATTTCATGCGGATGCAATTGGAAGACAGCCAGGGCACTTACAGCCATGTTTTCCCTTGCTCACATGTCCTCTTATGTTGTTGTTCTCAGTTCAAGGATCTCAAGGTGCTCTATACTCTAACTTAACCCTCAGCACAGCCACACCCATGCACACACACAGTGTTAGAATGAGACTCTGAGAGAGCACAGGGCTGTCACGTGTGCTTGGTATTCAGGTTTTCAAACCAGAGCCCAACAAACCTAGTACAGTTAGCCCCACAGCATCTGAATGATGAAGGCCGCACTTGCTGCACATCACGTGTACTTAGGATCCCAGAAAGAAGAACAACTTTATTACTAGATTCCTCCTGGGCACTGGCAGGGACCAGGGCAAGTGTATTGGTTGTTTCTTGGTAGCAGGTGCAAGAAATGGGGCACATAGAAATTTGAGGATTCGTTGCTTGAACATTCTTAGCTTAATTCCCATGTGAAATGGCCCTGAGCTATGGCAGTTTCTAGCCTGACTGTGCTCTCCCTCCCTGGAGAAGGATGCGGTTCCCAGGGTCACCAGCTGCGCAATTACACCTCCACCATAACCTTCCCTCTGAATGGCTTCAAATACGATTGTCTTTTAATTTTATAGATGAGAAAGCTAAGCACAACAAAATCTGATGCTTAGTTAAAACTAAGGTTATATAGGAAATTCTTGAAAGAACCAAAACTTGTCTGAATTTCTCTCAGCCTAGGTCACAGAGTAATGTTGCCTGAATTGTCCACCACACCCTATGTTCAGCATCTAATGGAAGAAAAAGAGATCTTCACACCATACACACACACACACACACACACACACATTTGAGTCTACAGAGATCAGCAAAAAGTTAAGGAAAAAACTTCAAAAGGAGGGATGAGTAGAAAAGTTTCTGTAATGAAGATGAGTTGAAGGCTAAATCAAAAAAAATGTTTTTTAATTTTGTGGGGTGACACATTGTGAATAATTTTTTATCCCTAAAAAAATTTTATGTAGCATGAAACCCACTCAAATAAAAAAGTCAAGAAAAACTGAGACAGAGGATTTCTTCCAGAGTGTTCCATGGAGACAGGAGACTTCTAGAATCTGTGTAAGGAACCCATGACACTCTGAAGGTGTCAGCAGTTTTAATCAGCTGACAGTGAAGAGGGCAATCCCAAGACAGAGCCTTTTAGCCTCTTCTGGGTAACTCAGTCCTAGTTCAAACACAGCAAACTTGAGGCTAATTTTAAGGCAGAAGTTAGTGCTGAAAGCCTAAGTAGAAACATAAGGAAGTTCACATATACGATGAATTTCATAAGGAGAGAGTTAACCCCCATAATAATTATTGCTGCCCAAAGCTGGGAAGAAGGGTGGCATGGAAGTTGCAAAGACTAATGAAGGTCTCCTGAGAATTCTTGTGAAGCCTTCGTTTTGCCCCAGGGTTATAATGGTAAAATCTTTAAGCAAACAAAGGCCAGGGAATCCTGCAACCATCCTCTTTTGCAATCCACCAGCCCACTGATGAATGGTTCAAGCTCAGGAAGTAATCAGTCTTTCCAAAGAGAACAGTCTGGAGTTTGTGCCACAGAACAGATGTTGGTTCACATACAGAGCATTCGGCTTATACCAAGAGCCATGAAAGAGCTCTTAAGTGTCCCAGTTCAAGTAGAAAGTTTGTTTGTTTCATTTCATCAGTCCAGCCTGCCTCAAAGGAAAGACAGGAGAAGAAGTAGGACGTTGGAAAAGTAATAGCTGACTGGGGCAGTGGGGAGAGGGTGGGGGAGGGGTTCTGTACATCAATTGCACAGTGTGGTCATTCCTCAAAGCCTGGTTCAGGACCCTGTCTCTGAGAGAGAATATGGGCAGAGAGAAGAGGTGAGTTTAATTCCTGTGTACAAGGATGATTAGAGGAAGACACTAGAGCCCTCCTTAAGCTCAAAGTTTAGAATCAAGCCAGTTACAAATATCCTTTCTCTCCTGTCTGTCTCCCGATAGGCTGCCTGAAATCATGATGGTATCACAGGAAGCTAAGAGAGAGAGACAGGGGTTCCATCTTGAGTCCCTGGGAGTGTCATCCTTCACAGGAGTGATGTTACAGATACTGGGTCCTGATGCTCCTTCATGAGGAGTAGCAGAGCCAACGGCTGATCATTCAGAGCATCTTTCATGCCTGGGATGACTATTCCCTGCTAGACTCAGCTCTCTTCATTGGAGACAGAGAGAGGAATAAAAGGATTCCTGGGGACCCTCAGATCAAGAAACAACAGAGAATTATTTAATCAGAACTACAGAGATGTTGTGCTTAGTATTAAAGATTATGATAGAAATGAAAAAGCCAACCCTTCAGCAAAGCTGCCAAAAAGATAGCTCATAGAAAAAGATAGGAAACATTATAACAGCAAAAATTTATAAAGAAAATCCACATCTGCACGGGACTGGAGTTGCTGAGCCAAGAGCACATGTACCTTCTCATTTGGAGTAGGTTTTAGTGGGCCTGGATGCTAGGTGTCCCATGGAGAAGCAGCAGAGAGGAGAGTCCATTTCAGAGCCCAGGTATTTCCTGGGGCACCAGACTCCTTGTGAGTTTAAACGCCTTCTCACTGAGACTTAGGGTAGGATGTAAGTTCCTCTGGTAGCGTGGTTTTGATTTCTTCTCAAGACAAGGTTGCCCATTTGGTCAGCTCAATGTCTCCTTGGCCTCTTGCTTTCTACAGCTGACTTGAAAGAATTATCTGCATGATAACTCAGGTAATTGGGTAAAGCCTGATGAGTGAAAAGGTGAATGAGATCAAGCACAAAACTGTGATCTTCTGGGGCTGTGTTCATCCTTTTCTGGTTTCCTTTTCTTCATTTTTCATTTTCTTTGGCACATTGCAGGGAAATCTACTTGATCATCACTGATCAAATATACTTCTGGCAGAGTTTGGTGGGGAAATTCACAGAGAATGAATAGAATCAGCGTATTTCCTTTAATCCCGACTGTCTTTGGGATCTTCTCTTCTCCAGAACCATCTCTTCTTTGGGGCATTTGCTCTGTTCCTTTTCTGGCACTATGATGCCAAAATCAATTTCAGTGGTTGGTACGGAACAGGAAGAATGGTGACTGTAATAGGAAATAGATCAAAATACTCATGTTTTTAGCCATTGTGAGCTGGTTTTTCTCACTGAACCCTTCAGATTTCTTACATGGAAACTCTTCCAACTCTTCCTCTCCTCTCAGCCTTCTTGGTGGTTCTCCTGGTCCTCTTCACAAATTTGGATCCCCCTCCTTAAGGAGGGATCTATTCCTTAACCTGCATCATTATCTAAACTCTTAGTAATTTCACATGGTTTTTTCCTCATTTTTTTTTTTAAACTTGAGAGATGGAGAAGCTTTAAAAGGAGAACGATAAGCAAAGAAGAAGTGTCTTATTGCCAGATGTTTCAACTCAAGGTCACGTGCTGGGAAAGTGTGTGCCTGCCCCAATGATAACCTCGGTTTACCTAGTGGAGAAGGGCTTCCCTGGTCACTCACAAGGTAAAGACTCTGCCTGCAATGAGGGAGACCCAGGTTTGATCCCTGGTTTGAGAAGATCCCCTGGAGAAGAGAATGGCAACCCACTCCAGTATTCTTGCCTGGAGAATCCCATGGACAGAGGAGCCTGGCGGGCTACAGTCCATAGGGTCGCAGAGTCTGAACCGACTGAGCGGCTTTCACTTTCACTTTTTTTTTCCTCCACCAAATGGAGCAGAGATGTGCTGTAGAATATCAGGCATCCTCTGTGAGAATGTGCACCAGGGCTTTGATCAAGGGCACAGAGGCATTTCATGGTTGTCATGGGTATCATCTCTCTTTTTTATTGTTTCAAAGCACAAGCCCGTGTGACAGGGCATGCTTGCATTCCAGTCTGAATCTTCCAGCGATATGACACTCTCTACAGCTATTCTTGGCCCAAAGGCCACAGACTCTAAATATCACATCCAGTGAGCTGTTGTACATTATACTTTTTAATCATTAACATTATCTCTCTATTGGAATGAAAGACAGAAGGTGAACTAGGAACCAGACACAGTGACAAGTAGATTAAAAAAAATCTTTCTTCCAAAAAATGCTCTTTACTGAGCATTTCAAAAAATCCCAAAAGCAATGAGGTGAAATCAGGGTAGCATGGTCTGGGGGAAAGAGATGGTGACACAGATGCTCTGGTTTGTTCTATAAAAGATTTGTTTGCTGTTCCCTCTGAGCCGAGGCAGCAGGAGAAGCTGTGCAGATATTGATTGTTCAGAAAAAAATGGGGACATTGACATTAGAAAGAGACATAGGTTTCCTTCCAGGTAGACATGGGTAAACACTACATCTTAACTCTTCCAAATGGGTCTACAAACCCTTAGGGTGGCTCCTCTCAACCGATTTCCATTCTCCAGTCAAAACTGTTCTGAGTAGAACAGTGCGAGCCCCATCATGGTTATGTTGACTTAAATTGGGAAGGCAAAGGGTGCTTAGGAGAACGAAATATATCAGGGGAATAGAGTTAGCTGAAGCTTTTCAATTTTGGAATGATTGTGGATTACGAACTTAGGTTACCTCTGAGAAAGAAAATCTTTTAAATAAAATTATATCTTCCCATCCCCAGTGAAAACTCCAGGTTTCTAACCAGATTACTATTTTCTTCAGGAAGGAAATTGGTAGATTTGATTACAAATAGGCTTTTTTTTTTTTAACAGATCGATTTAATCCTGAGTCTTACACTATTAACATGGAATTTACTGACTCAGACATGATCTTCTAAGCTATAAAATAGTATTGAAAGGCAGTAGATCTGTGTGTTCTGAGCAAACCAAAAATGCTGAAAAATGTTAAATAATCCTCCCAAATATTGAGTCTCTATAAATTCTACCAGACCCCCAAGGAATTTAAGTTAGGCAACCAAAAGAGAGATTTTTAAGACTCAAGGTGATTTTTTTTTCTAAATTATTGAAAAACACAGTAAGCCCAAGGACAATTCTTAAATCAGAAAAGCTCATGGAAAATGAGCTCTACCCTTATCATTTAGAAATCTGTTAAAGTTTATAGAGTTGATAACCAGATTTTTGTTTTTGACTGAAACTCTTGTTTTGGGGGGACTTGGCCTGCAGGGTAGGAGCATATTTTGGAGAGATGGTTTATTGGTGGGTTGATATTTATTGATACTTAAGAACGTGAGGTCTGTGGCCTCCTAAAGCTTACATATTGATGAGAGGAAACAGGCAAGAAATCAATAAATGTATTTCATATCAGATACTTCAACGCACCATGGAGAAAAAATGAAGCAGATTGAGTAGGGGGTTGGGGATGATAGGGTGGGTGTGATTTTGCTACTTCCTATAGGGTGGAAAGGAAAAGTTTCTATAAAAAGGTGACAGTTGAGCAAAGGCTTAAAAGGAAACAAGGCAGTGAGCCCTGGAGTTTTCTAGATGACAGGGTTTTCAGCCAAAGAGAAAGCAAAGCCCCTGAAGTCAAACATACTTGAGGAACTTGAACATACTTGAGGAACATACTTGAAGAACATACTTCCTCAAGTGTGCTGGACATACTTGAGAAAGAGCCAGGAGGCCCATGAGTGAGGAGGAGAGTATGGCAGACGAGGTCAGAGAGTTGGCATTGACCTACGGGTAGGGAACTTACAGGCCATTATCGTAAGGGTTTTTACCAAGAGCAAGATGAGAAGTCACTGGAAGGTTCTGAGTAGAGAGTGATGCGAGTTGGCTTCCATTTCAAATGCAGCTTTGTGA
>SJXQ01001191.1:335448-504563 GCA_006408695.1 Aepyceros melampus
TGAGGCGGGGGCGGGGGGGGGGGCGTTGGGAGAAGCAGCAGGACCACTTGGAAGGCTGTTGCCTCCATCTAGGTAAGACATGTAGTGGCTTGGGCCATGGTGTTAGTGAGGGAGGTGAGACGTGACTGGATTCCAGAAATATTCTGAGGGGTTTGTCAAGGCACTAGATATTGAATAAAACAAAGAAAAAGATCAAGAATGAGCCTAGAATTTTTGGCCTCGGCTACTGGAAGTTTGGAGTCACCATTAATGTGATGAGAATCTTGGGGTTTAAGTAGGCTGGGAAAGAGACCCTTCTTCTAAGTGAGGTTCAGATATCTATCAGATGTCCAAATGGAAATGTTGATTAGGCTGTTGGATACTTGAACCTGGAATTTGAGGAAGAGGTGGTGCCTGAAAATATAAATTTGGAATTCAGAGGCATCCAGATTGTGTTTGAACCCGTGATACTAGACCTAGGCCTGAGGACCGATCTAGGAATAGAGATCGAGTGAGTGCAGATTCAGGAGTGAGTACTTCCCTGGCGGCTCAGACAGTAAAGAACCTGCCTGCAGTGCGAGAGACCCACACTGGGTCCCTGGGTTGGAAAGATCCCCTGGTGAAGGGAATGGCTACCCACTCCAGTGTTCTTGCTTGGAGAATCCCATGGACAGAGGAGCCTGGAGGGCTAGTCCCTGGGGTCGCAAAGAGTCAGATATAACTGAAGCGACTTAGCACGCAAATTCAATGAGGGCAGCTGCGAAATGGTGATGATGCTTTGCCCTGGAATCAAAGCCAGGTTAGAGACAAGTGAGGCTTTGTAAGGAACTGGAAATAATGAAGTGTAGTAGGGGGAGAAGACTGAGATGCAGGCTGGGGTCACCGAATGATTGAGCCAGCTGCCAGAAAGAGTAATTGGAAGGTGGAAGCTGGTCAGAATGTGATGCTTGAGACTGCAATTTTACAGAGGTTGGAGTTACTGGTCGGGGGTCTGGTATGGGATGGGGGCTGCTGTTATGTAGAGGAAAAGATTATTGAAGGAGTAGAGGCCAGGAAACTGAGTGGCATTCTGGTGCCTCTTCTTCAATCCTGAAGGATTTGTGTGTGTGTTGTTTTTTTGTTGCTGTTTTTAATGTTCACTAAAAACCCCATTGCCATCTGTGGTAGGCCACATCTATTTTTATAGATGTCAGCAAATGTGATCGTGGCTTGAGGCCGCACTTTGACTGTTTGCCCTAGAATGAACACATTTTCCCAGTAAATCTTGTCCTTTCTATTTTCAAGGTTCCCAACAAAGTCAGTTTCCTTGGGGGAAATCATAATTCTTTGTTCACCTTTCTCTTCATTTATCTTTAGAAAAACTCAAAGTGAAAAGGATTAGAAAGCAGCTTTGCTTCTGCCCAGTTCTGCTCAATGAAAGTTTTCTCTCACGGATCATTTTTTTTTTAGTATTTTCTTTTGTGACAGAGAGGAGCATAAGGAAATGATGCAAAGTCTAAAAACCCTGGGTGAGAGGTTTGAAAGATCAGGAGTGGGTTAGGAAGAAAAGGACTTTTGAGTGTGGCTGCATGAAAAAGGGACAAGTGAGGGCTTTTAAGAAGGGCTGAAAAAAATTAGAAATTTGACCAAGGGAGGCAGGAGGAAAAAGTCCACTTGCATCGGCATTTAGAGATTTAGCAAGAGCAACCTGCAGTCTGTCCCCAGGAATGTGCTTCCAACACAGATGGTGTGCTCTTTCTATTGTATATCCTGTGCCCTTAAAAAAAAAAAAAAAAAAAAACTTTCATAATCTGAAAAACAGATAGAAGCTGTTCAACCATTTCTGATGCACTAGTTCTCCAAATCGTCACAGAACCTTGAGCAAGACATGAATTTCATCACATCGCAGCTACCACTGATTCAGCCTCTCTGTCCTCCAGTGAAGGGACCCCTGAGCTAGTCACGCCCTGCCTGGCATTTTCCCCCAAAGATTCAACTGTGTTCACCCTGGCTTGTCTAATGCCCCATCTTGAGTTCTTGTATTGGGGGGATATTGTGACCAACTCAAGGGGGTACATCGTGCTTTATGCACTGAAGACTAAGAGGACCTCATATAGGAAGGAAGAAGGAAGCAAGGGGAGAAAGCCAGGGACAGGGTTGTCACACCTTCTGTTTGCTTTCTGACATCTGGGAATGGAAGCTTCCAAAGGTGAGCAGGCCACAACGTGGTTTCCAGTGCCTGGGTCTCAGATTTCTCCCTAGTTCAGGTTGCCTCCCACACCTGCTTCAGCGGGTGCACCTGTTTGTTCAGGGCATTTGCAGGAGTGCCAGCAAGGGGCAAATCTTCCTAGGAGCTTGGTTACCCAATGACCATCCCAGCATTAATATTTCTGAGTAGCTGGAAACCTTTGAGGGAGTTAGACGGCATGTTACAGTGGAGATCAGAAAGGGACGAGATGGAGCAGTGAGCCCTTGTTCCTAAGGGCACCTCTTCCTCCACTCGACAGAAGCCAGTGCTCCAGCACCGTCTTCACTACCCTGAGCCGCAGGGACGCGCATGCGTGTGAGTGCCTGAGTCTGCGCGCATATGTGTGTGAGCATGGGGGTGAGGGGGGATGATGGAAACCACAAACCACAAATTCACCGCAGGGTTGGGTTGCAAACTCAGAGCCACAGGCCTCCAGAGGCTCCATGGCAGAAGGGACACGTTTCTAGCTTTCCTGGTGTGGTACCCTCCCCAGGGAAAACACAGAGGATTCAGGCTCACCTTGACTCTGTGAGGCCCAGCCTCCCTCCCTGGGGCGGGCTCTCCTTCCTCTTGACTCTCAGATCCCCAGCCCATCCACCTCCGAGTTCTCTTTTTTGTTTGTTTTGTTTTCGTTTTCTGTAAATATATATTTCTTATTTTGGACGTGCAGGGGTCAATTGAGATTCTGGAGTGGGGGGAGGGGGCGGATGACTGGGTCTTTTTATTTTTTTCTTTCTCTCTTGGATTTTGGTGTTTGAACTTGAAAAAAAATAATTACAAGTATATATATAAGCAAATGACTTACCTTTAAAAAAAATGAAATAAGTTGATTTCATTCTTTTAATTTATCTTGTTTCTCATTGGGGTTGGGTGGGGGTGGGGGGTCTTTTGGGTGGAGGGCTTTTTTGTGAGCTGTATAGATTTCCAGTTTGGACTTGTTCAAAATGATGCAGGAACAAAAATTAAAATGAATTTAAAAAAGACACAACATAAAAACAAGAAAAACTTTGTGATGTATAAAAGCTGTAAATAGTCAAAGATTCTTTCTCTTTTCTAATGGCAAATTATTTCTGTCACTTTATATTCAAAAAATAAAGAAACCTACCACAAATTATCAGGGTAAAAAAATCAGAATCAGTGTTTTGTTTTGGTTTTTTTTTTTTCCTTTTGGTCTCTGTGCTCTCTTTACTGTGGCTTCGAAAAGCTTGTTATAATAAGATCCTGTTCAGAAAAAATTCCTTTCCTAAAGAGTTTTTCATGGTCAGTGGTAGATTGGACTGGTGAATCCAGTTAAGTTAGGAGTCTCTTTCTGCTAGCTGATGCTGAAATTGTTGGTAATACTGAAAATTATGTTGGTAAGGGGTTGGGAAGAGGCTAAATAATTATGATCTTAAAGCAACTTTTTAGTTTCCATAACATTCTTTCCTTACTAGACAATAACTGTGTTCTACTTTTTTCTTTTCAGCATGGAAAATTTTAAACATATTCAAAAGTAAAAAGAATGGTATAATAAACCTCCATATAGCCATTATCCAGCTTCAATAATTATCAAATTATGCCAGTCTGATTTCAACCATATCCTTATTTCCCCCTTCTATATTATTTCAAAGCAAATTCCATAATGACATAATTTAATCTGTAAACATTTTACTACATATCTCTAAAAATCAAAGCCTCTATTTTAGAGTAATCACAATACCATTGTGACATAAAAAATAAGCAATAATTCCTTGATAACCTATCTAGTTACTTTTAAATTTCTTGTCTCAAATATAATACTGTTTTACAATTCAGGTTTTTTTCTCATCATAAGCCAAATAAAGTCCACACAATTGGTTGCTCTTTCTCAAATTTCTTTTGAATCTGTAATTTCACCTCTCAGCTTATTTTTTGAAATCTATTTGTTAAAGACATGGAGTCTTTTATCCTGAAGACATTCCGACAGTTGGATTTTGCTGGTGGCATCCCCGAGGGCATGACGGACATATTCCTCCGTCATCTGTACTTTCTTTCAATTGTTAACTGTCTTTCTTACTCTTTTTTCTCTTTTAAGATTTATTCATTTATTCGTGGCTGCGCTGGGTCTTCGTTGCTGCCCACGGAGCCTTCCTCAGTTGTGGCAAGCAGAGGCTGCTCTTCACTGCAGTGGAGGGTCTCTCATCACAATAGTTTCTCTTGCTGTGGATGGAGCACAGGCTCTAGGCCTGTGGGCTTCAGTAGGCATGGCTCACAGTCTCAGTAGGTGTGACACACAGGCTGCCTTGTTCCTCGGCATGTGGCTTCTTCCTGGACCAGGGACTGAACCCTTGCCTTCTGCACTGGCAGGGGGATTCTTTACCACTGAGCCACCAGGAAGCCCTCTTTCTTACTCTTTAGTGCATTTCTCTTCCATTGCTCAGAAATATCAGGAAAGTGAACTAACCTGCATTTTAACCAGTGTGCAGTGCATTTCAAAGAATTAACTACTCAAATAGACCTTCCAGGTGATTGGCAGTTGGGTGGATCTAGTCACGGTGTGACCAAGCTCCTCTCACAGTCAAGACAAGAAACAGTGCTCAGTCTGGCTCTTCAACCAGGCCTTCTGAGCTATTGCATTTGCCTGCATGGTCTTTTTCTTCCTCCTCTAGTCCCAGTTCTGTCTTTGATTGTATGTATAAGGATACTGGATGATTTCCTTTACCTTGATTTCTAAATTATTCAAATTAAATGGTTTTTCTGATGATAAGAGAAATATATTTAGCTTTTCAAATGAAAATCATAAAGCACATTCCAACATACTTTATGAAGAGCCATGTGCTCCTCCTATAATCCTAGTGCTGAAAAGTACTATAGTGAGAACAGTTACTAAAACCCTATTTTATGACGTGGGGGCCTCAGCAAGTTAACACATGTGGCAAAGTCCTGACTAGAAGTCAGCATTTCTGGTCCTTGGTTCTGAGCATCTTCCAGCCTGGATAACAACTTCCCCCTGCTCCTCTAACACAAGTTACCTGGAGCAGTGGTCCTCAATTCTGGTTGCATAGTGGAGTCATCTAGGGTGCTTTTAAAACACTGATGCTTGGACTCCCCTGGTGGTCCAATGGTTAAGACTCCATGCTTCAATCACAGGGGGCTCAGGTTCAATCCCTGGTCAGGGAACTAAGATACCTCATGGTGTGGCAAAAAAAAAAAAAAAAAAGAGTATGGGAATAAAACACTGATGCTTGAGTCTCATCCCCCAAAGATTCTTGTTCAATTATTCTGGGGTGCTGCTTGGACATCAGGCATTTAGAACCTCCCTGGGTGATTTTAATATGCAACAGAGTATGGGGAGGAGAGGAGGTCTCATATTTACTCCTAATTCAACTCTGTGCTGTAGCTGCTGCCTGTTCCCATTCTCAAGCTCACTACAGACCACCTCACCACTTATGTCACATGTCACAGATGACCACCTTCTGGAACTCCTAGACCTGTTTTCTCCCCTCTCGGAACTGCAGAATGAACCTAGGGAAGGCTCAGCTTATTCTTACAATCTAGTTCTTTGATTTTGCCTACCAACACAATCCACAGCCAGATAGAGATAGACTGAAAAGTTTATCTACCTACAGGAAATTCAATACAGACATTTTAAATCCGTGCACACACATTAAATACTATTCCCAAAACAAACATTTTGACATCTAGAAAAATGGTAATTAATGAACCTATTTGCAGGGCAAGAATAGAGATCCAGACATAGAGAATGTACTTGTGGACACAGTGGGAGAAGGAGAGGGTGAAACGAATTCAGAAAGTAGCATTAAAACAGATATGTTACTAACGTAAAATAGATAGCTAGTGAGAAGCTGCTGTATAGCACAGGGAACTCAGCCCAGTGCTCTGTGATGATTTAGACGGGTGGAATGGTGGTGGGGTGGGAGGGAAGCTCAAGTGTGAAGGGATATATGCATATCTAGATAGCATATTCAAAAGCAGAGACATTACTTTGCCAACAAAGGTCCGTCTAGTCAAGGCTATGGTTTTTCCAGTGGTCATGTGTAGATGTGAGAGTTGGACTGTCAAGAAAGCTGAGCACTGAAGAAGTGATGCTTTTGAACTGTGGTGTTGGAGAAGACTCTTGAGAGTCCCTTGGACTGCAAGGAGATCCAACCAGTCTATTCTAAGGGAGATCGGTCCTGGGTGTTCATTGGAAGGACTGATGCTAAGGCTGAAACTCCAATACTCTGGCCACCTCATGCAAAGAGTTGACTCACTGGAAATCCCTCTGATGCTGGGAGGGATTGAGGGCAGGAGGAGAAGGGGACGACAGAGGATGAGATGGCTGGATGGCATCACTGACTTGATGGACACGAGTCTGAGTGAACTCCGGGAGTTGGTGATGGACAGGGAGGTCTGGCGTGCTGCGATTCATGGGGTTGCAAAGAGTCGGACATGACTGAGCGACTGAACTGAACCGAACTGAACAGCTGGTTCATATTGTTGTATGGTAGTAAAACAATTATCTCCAATTAAAACTAAATTAAAAAAAATTAAAATGACTATTCCCATGATCACAAGAAGAAAACCAAAAAGTGGCACCTATTCTAGAAAGTTGTTTTATTGGATGTCTCATTGTTGCTGGATTTATTCCAAAATTTGGAATGATCGATGATCTTCTAAGGACCAAATGCCTCTAGATACTATCTGCTCTTGGGTTTTGTACAATCCCTGTCAGTTACCATTACTTGTCTCACCTTAGTAGGTAATTAAGTGTACCACACTCTCCTTCTTCCATGCCATCTGCCCTCGACACACACACGTAGACAAGTCCAATCTACTAACTGAAGTCCAGTCTACTAACTCTGCAACATACAACAAGTTGTACTGGCTCTACGAAAATAGCATTTCTTGTTTCAAGTCAAAGCGGTGACAGTGTTTGGTTTTTCCTCCTGTTCTCTGTGCACCAAGGTTCCACCAATGACTAATAAAATGGTACACTATATGACCTTCTACAACGTTTAAGTATACATACCCACAATAACTTTAAATATCAAGTTGTTTTTTTTTTCCTTTCTCTGCTGCTTCCTTTTGAGATTAAATTTAATATTTGGACAGATCCTTCTTTATTCCCAGTGCATATGGCAGTATGAGTTTTATCCTATCCAGAAAACCTCCTGGACATCAAAAGAGAAGGTATTTTTTCCTTTAGTTAGACCTAAAAAAAAAAAAAACCAGCATTTATGTGCACCTGTTCTGTTCCAGGCCCTTTATTCACCAACTTACATAATCCTCTTGGAACTTCACTGGTTGTCCAGTGGCTAAGATGCTGTGCTCCCAATGCAGCGGGCCTAGGTTTGGTCCCTGGTCAGGGAACTAGATCCCACATGCCGAAACTAGGAGTTCACATATCACACAACTAAGACCTGGTGTAGTCAAATAAATAAATAAATAAAAATAAGTATTTTTAAAATGTATTTTAAAAAAGTATGTAATCCTCTTAGTAAGTCTGGTTTCACAAATGTTACTGTTGAGGTTCAGAGAGATTTATCAGCTTGCCCAAAGGCACACAGCTATCATGGATAAAGAAGACAATTTATGTGATACAAACTTTTTAAAAACCTCATGAAGCAGACAGTCTCTATTCCCAAGGGTCCAGAGAACTGTAAAGTGAAGCAGAAGGCAGGAGAATGTTTATGGGATGAAGAGTGAAAAACAGGACGTAAGTATAGAGCCCAGAACTGCCTTGGTGTTTGGAGATTGGCCGACTAGACATGCTGTCAAGCAGAGCATTCATAGGGACACAAACATTGTCTAAGGTTTGGTTTACTGCCATGCCCCCCTCCCCGAGCAGAAACAACTCCATACTGAGCTTAGAAATGTGTGTAACACTACTGAGTTAAAGATCAGCAGTTCAAAGCCAGCAAAGCTGATCCCAAACATCCCACTCTCACCATTAAGTCAAATAGTCTTACAGATCTGTTCAAAGGAGAACATAATACATGTGAAGCCATTCTGAAAACAGAAGCATACTCCAGATAAATGGACGGTCATGCTGTCATATCTATTAATGGCTTGGTATTCACTTGCTTGTTCCTGATACTCAACTTAGTTACTGCTACTCACTTAGGCAATGCTCCTGACAAATCTTGCCCCTTTGGATGCTGTAACACCCTGCTTTTCCAAAGTGTCATATTTGGTAGACCTTCTGAGAATGTTATGCAGAAGTGGTCTTTGCCTGTGAAAACAGCCACTACTTCTGTCATTATAAATCCAATCTATTGAGGATTTAACTTACCAGCCTTGTGCTAAATATTTCACATGTGTCATCTTATTTCCTGTTTCTAATAATGTTGGGACAAATCATATTTTTTCTTTTCATCTCTCATCTTCCAGGGAAGGAAACTGAAGCTCAGTGGGGTTACTTAATGTGTCTGGAATTTCACAGGTAGACATCTCCACATAACCCCCAAATCCTCCTACTACTTTAAATTCCAATGCCCCTAAAAACATTGCTTTTGTGGCAGCCTTACTTCTTCTTTTTTTTTTTTTTTTTTTACCATGAGCCATGTGGTATCTTAGCTCCCTGACCAGGGATTGAACCTGCACCCCCTGCATTGAAAGGTGAAGTCTTAACTGCTGGACCACCAGGGAAGTCTGAAGCCTGCCTTCTTGACACTGCTTAATCCAGAAATTTTCAACTCTGGCTGCCTATTAGAGTTACCTGACCAGATTTCGATAATGCAAGTGCTGACTACTCAGTAATTTGTAAAAGCTCATTGGATGATGCTAACTTGGAGCCAGGGTTGGGAACAAGTGGTTTCATTTAATACCAGCAAATAAAGCAGGGTCACAAGATGGGGCAGAGGCTGGAACACGTTTCCACAGCCCAGTGAAAACAGAGAAGTTTCATGACTAGAATACATAAAACCCAGAAATACTTTTTACCCTATGAGCCTCTGGGTATGTGAGAGGTATTGAGTCTTGTCTCCAAGCTCCACGTGCACCCGTCTTTGCTGCTTTGTGACTCTGTAGCGGGTTCATTTCTACTTGATCAATCAGCCGATGTTAAGCTCTGCCAGTAGAGGGCGCTGGAGAAGGAAGAAGACTTCTTTTGCTCAGTCAGCAAGCCAGCCTCTCCGTGTGCAGGTGACCCCCAAGTCTACACCACAGTGCTGGGCAGTTCCCGGGGCTCTAGAACCGCCCTGATCATGCGGCCAGGGCGTGCAGCCACAGTGGTTAAGTCTCAGCTTTGCAGGTTCTCCTTAAAGAATAAAGTCCCTTCCCTGTTCACCCTCCCCTCAGTCCCAGGGGTGAAAGCTCTTCTCTGCAGGATTCTCTTCCCCTCCCCAGTAAACAATTATAGTCAGTCCCCTACATACGAATGAGTTCTGTTCCAAGAGCATGTTTGCAAGTCCAACAAGATTAGCCTAGAAAGCCAACCAAGACAATAGGTTATAGAGTACTGTACTATAATAGGTTTGTAATACTTTTTCACACAAATAATACATAGAAAACACACACACACACACACATTTTTAATCTTTCAGAGCAGTATCTGGAAAAGTACAGTAGTCTAGTATAAGAGCTAGCACATGGGCTGGCATCAAGTGAACTGGCAAGAAGAGTTACTGACGAGGAGGTGGGAGATGGTGCAGCTGAAGGATTGTCAGCAGTAGGAGATGGAGGGCAAGCTGAAATTTCACTCACGCCTGATGTTGATGGCATGGGTTCTGGTTCCTTGCTGGATTCAGTTCTGTTTAGCCACTTGAAAAAAATGACCCCGTGATGTCTGGATAGCAGCTCTTTTTCTCTCATCGTAGACTGCATGGTAGCACTGAACTGCATTCTGAACGGCTGCTGCACCCTTCCTGTGCTGTTCTGCATTTGAGACCTATGCCTCAAAAACTAACAGGGCCTCCTCAAGGAGAGTGACTCACATGACTGGATGTAGGAATGCATGTTCACACCTTTGAAAGTTCACAACCTAAAGGTTCGTATGTAAGGGACTTACTCAGCTTCTCAGGAAACATTCTTCAAGTTCAGTTTTCTCCATTTAGATAATTGGCTGTGGTTTCTCTTTCCTTACTGAACCCCAATGGCTACATTAGTAAAACTCTCTCAGTTGTGTCCAGTTCTTTGCGACCCCGTGGACTGTAGCCTGCCAAGCTCCTCTGTCCAAGGAGTTCTCCAGGCAAGAATACTGGAGTGGGTAGCAGTTCCCTTCTCCAAGGGATCTTCCCAACCCAGGGATAGAACCCAGGCAGGTCTCCCGCATTGCTGAGGGATTCTTTACCAGCTGAGGCACAAAGGAAGCCCAAGAACACTGGAATGGGTAGCCTATACCTTCTCCAGGGGATCTTCCTGACCCAGGAATTGAACTGGAGTCTCCCGCATTGCAGGTAGATTCTTTGCCAGCTGAGCTACCAGGGAAGCCTGATGTCTACACTGGGTTACATCAAAAACTTGTTTGCTGCATCCATCGCTCTCTTGGTAACCTGGCTGCCAGATCACAAAGTGGAGATGGAGGAAAATCTTCGCACAGGCTTCCCTGTGAAGCCTGAATAAGCATGTCCCTTTTAGACAAATAATAGATGTTGTATTTCTGAAAAAAAAAAAAATCTCCTGGGTTTTGTAGGAATATGGGGATCTAACTCAATTGATGATTTTAGTTAAGAAAAGACTCCATGAGCTATAGACTTCTTTGTGACAGCTAACACTAGAATTTTGCTTTGCTTCCATTGCTTTATCACATCAGTAGGAGAATTCAAGTTAATTAACTTGCAAGCTGAATATTATTAGGAGACATTATTTCCTGACAACTTTATATAAATTATATTTACATAAGATGAGTTACATAATATATAATTTATAATTAATTTTCTACATGACTTAATAATAATTTATATAAGTAAATGCTTATGCTTTCATGTTTTATATTGATTCTGGTGATGTGGTGGCAGTGGGGGAGAGAAAAGGAAGCCTTAATTATTTTGTCTCTGTCTGTTTTTATTAGAGTAAACGTATTGGAAATTTTTGATAAAACTGGTGGTGGTGGTGGTTGAGACTCTTGTGACCCCATTGACCGTAGTCTGCCCGGCTTCTCTGTCCTTGGTATTTTCTAATCAAGAATACTGAAGTGGGTTGCTATTTCCTCCTCCAAGGAATCTTCCCGACCCAGGGATCGAAGTCTCCTGTGTCTCCTGCATTGGCAAGCAGATTCTTTATCACTGAGCTAGCTGGAAAGCTTCAAAGCAGTGGTTTAAAGCAGATGGAGGCTGACTCAACGAGGCTGTCTTCTCTTCTCTGTTATTCTGTGCTCAGTTATGTCTGACTCTTTGTGATCCCATTCATTGTAGTCCACCAGACTCTTCTGTCCATGGAATTTTCCAAGCAAGAATACTGGAGTGGGTTGCTCTTTCCTCCTCCAGGGGATCTTTTCTATCTGGGGATTGAACCCATATCTCTGGCATTGGCAGGTAGATTCTTTACTGCTGAGCCACCTGGAAATCCCTTGCTAAAGCTAGACTGCTCCAAATCAACAATGATCACAAAACTTGGGTGAGGACTCTGGGGAGGATTCATGGGTGAGGCTTACATGAAGGTTCTATAGGGAAAAGCTGGGTTTCCACTGTTTCTACTTATTTTTGTTAATTCATCTGTTTACTGTCTGCTGTACACCAGACGTTGTTCTAGAGGTTAAAGAAGAAACAGCTTGGAAAAAAAGAAAAATAGTCCTTCCATCAAGAAACTCCCATGCTAGTTCTTAATTGGGCAGAGCCTTGGAAAATCATATGTGGTTCCAACAAACATTGGGATTGACTTCCAGGCAGGACACTGTATCTGGCCCCACATATATTGGTCACAAGAAGTGTTCATTGTGCCTGGGGTGCCAGCTCCAATGGAGTACCAGCTCCTGGGATATCAGCCTTTGCATCTGGAATGATGCATTAATTCCTCTTCAGGGAAGGGGTTTCTTCCAGACAGATTCATTTTAAGGACAGCTTCCAGAACAGAGGATGAAAACTGTACCTGGTTGGAAGTGAAAAAATAGATACATTGATATATAAGAGTATAAAGAACTCTGGAATTGGGGGGTGGAGATAGAAAGAGGTAAGTGACATAGGAAGATAAATTGCTTCCACGCAGTTGTCTTTCTGAGTCTCACAACATCCCTGACAAATAGGCAGGGAGATAGTATTGTTATCATATTATGAATGAGAAAACCGGGGAGAAGGGACTGTTCCAAGGTGAAACTGTGAGTAAAAAGTGAGTCCCAGATTTTCCAACCCAGTGTTCTCTCCATGGCACCAGGCTCCTTGCATGATGACTGACTGACATGGGCAATTGCAGGACTTTTTTTTTTTTAATGTAACATAAGATGATGAAGTATGATGAGGCAGAAGTGAAGGTAAAATGGAAGCAAGTATGGCAACACTTACTCCTTGGAAGGAAAGTTATGACCACCCTAGACAGCATATTAAAAAGCAGAGACATTACTTTGCCAACAAAGTTCCTTTAATGGACCAGAACCTGGTGGTCCAGAGTCGACGATAAGAAAGTAAAGGAGAGAAAGAGGCTGATATTCCTTGGTTTACACAGAAAGCCAATAAAGCCCCTGCACGGGGCTTGCTCTGTTCACGAAGGCCTCAGGCGCCCTCTCAATGGGGTGAAGGCACAGAGCACCTTCTCGAGAGGGTCTTAGAAGCCCAGGAAGGAAAGTGAACTCAGAGAGCGTCTACGCTCCAGGGGATCAGCCTGAAAAAGAGATGGAGAGAAAGAGAGAGAGAGAGAAAGAAAGACACGGGACCAGAGCTCTGATGGAGCAAAGGTGTTTTAATTAACGTGGTGTGTGTATATACACTGTCTTACAAAGTTATTATTCTTAGCAAAGATAAAGATTAAAATTCCAGACTTACAAAACATAGGCAATCCATATTAAAAATAGAGATTTGTAAACAATCACTTTTACCATAAGGTTCACAAGGAGGAAGAGGTACTTATCACTGTATAGAAAAACTAATGAAGGAAGTTCCTGGATTCTTCAGCCCCCAGGAAAGGCTTGCCTCTCCTCTTAATTCCTGAGTATTCAGGAATTAATAAAGAGCAGAGAATTCCTGAAAAATCTAAAACAGCACATAGGAAGCCTCCTGTTAAATGCTTCCTGACTGTCCGTCTAATCGAAGCTATGGTTTTTCCAGTGGTCAGGTATGGATGTGAGAGCTGGACTATAAAGAAAGCTGAGTGCAGAAGAATTGATGCTTTTGAACAGTGGTGTTGGAGAAGACTCTTGAGAGTCCCTTGGACTGCAAGGAGATCCAACCAGTCCATTCTAAAGGAGATCAGTCCTGGGTGTTCATTGGAAGGACTGATGCTGAAGCTGAAACTCCAAGACTTTGGCCACCTGATGTGAAGAGCTGACTGATTTGAAAAGACCCTGATGCTGGGAAAGATTGAGGGCAGGAGGAGAAGGGGATGGCAGAGGATGATATGGCTGGATGGCATCACTGACTCGATGGACATGAGTTTGAGTAAACTCCAGGAGTTGGTGATGGACAGGGAGGCCTGGCATGCAGCAATTCATGGGGTCACAAAGAGTTGGACATGACTGAGCGACTGAACTGAACTGAACTGATGGAGACAGATGCACATTTTCTTTATGACTTTGACTGAGTCACTACTATAAGGCCTTCAGATGAAGGAAACAACCTGGCAGATCCTTTCAAAACATTTGCCTGCAATAGCTGAATTGTATGAAACCACAGAACTCATGCTGGCTCTTCTGAGTTGTGGTGCTGGCCTGTAACGGCACAGAAGTTCTTGGGGGAAACAGCGAAGTGAGGGCTGCATTTTAGCCACATTTCTGCTCATCTTGCAACCTGAGCTCCCCCATATCTGAGCTTGTCCTCAGGCCCCTGCTTGCCCAGTGTCGCTCCCCTGCCATCCTGCTAAGTCAGCAAATACAGATGTTGTCCTGTGGGCTAAAAATGTGCCAGATTCTTGCTGGGGCACTGACTTGTAGAACCTCCTGGTATTTCAGATTGTAAACTACCTCTTGCCCGCCCTTTAGCATCTGTAGGTTGGTGGTCAGTCACCTCTCTCCCATATCACTCTGTGACTCACTGCCATTCCTGTCTAAGTGGGAAAGAGAGATGAATGATGGGCCCCTAGACTGCCCACAGCCACTGGAGGATTCATGCCATCCTCCCTAAACCCAGCCTCGCCCATCGAGATACTCTCAAGGCACACTGATGACCAAGGGGACCGAGAATATAGGTGACCCTAAGTATCAGAAGATGAAGCTCCATTGCTCTCACATCCTGTCCTCGCCCCTGTGGGTTCTGAGCCATGATGGCTTTGACCTACCTGGGGTAAACCCTAGAGAAGCAGAATTCAAAGGAACATTTGCAAAAATGATTGACAGGAGGGGAACAGCAAAGACCACAACTCACTTGGGAGAGGGATCTTCTCAAGAGAGTTTGGGGAAAGCATTGAATGCTTCACTACGCAATTATGTGAGGCTTGAAGAAGGAAGGGGAGAAGAAAAGCAAATGTAGGCACAAACATACACCCTACCCCGTGCTTAAGCTGCCCTTCCCAGTAACAGAACAAAACTCAACCATGGAAAGTCAAATCTTCCTTTTACATAACTAAGGTGAATGTCAGACATGGGTCAGGCTTCTGTTTTTTATTTAAACCTTTCTCTTCCTTCGGAGCTTTTGTCTCTAACATGCCTTAGGCTGAACTCATTGAGAGTTAAGAGAGAGAATCCTAGTGTCAGAATCCCCAGGAAGGAAGGCGATGGGCGGTCTCCACAGTTACAGAGCCAGACAAACCCAAGACCTCAAGGGAATGCTTTCCTTGTTAGTGCAGGCTGGCACCCTGCCTGGCTGCGGGAAGGTCAGCCCAGCTCTCCCCTCTGACTGACTTCTTGCCCTTGGAGTTTTGGCTTCTAAAAAGAGCAAGCCGCAGTGTGAGCGTGGAGGCGTGTTAACTCCCGCGATGCTTCAGGAAGGGCCATGGGAGCCTCCTACTCGGCTTTCCCTTTACAGCCTGGTCCCCTGCTCCCTTCGATTTGCACTACCTTCTTAGTAACTCTGCCAGTTGAAGGAGAGCCCTGGTTTTCAGGCTGTAGTGGATACAATGTTTCCCATCTTCTGCCATTGCTTAGGGCCGAAGCTTATTCCTTGGCATCAATTGGGAAAGTAACAGGCTTCCTGAACCCCCATCACAGCAGCCACTGAATCACATGGGGGCCGGGAGTCGGCAGGCGGTATTCAACCTATAATAACTCCCTGTTCTTTTCCCAATTATCCCAAACCAATAGGTCCAACGCAGGCTCCACGTTTTGCCTTTGCAATTTAGATGCCACAGGTAGCTTCCTGTTTGGATGGTTGAGAAAGGAGAATAACAAGCTCGCTTTGCTCGGGCCGCTGCTGTGGGTGTTCCAGCGTCCTGGGGCTTCACAGCCTGGGTCTATCAGACCCATTTAATGCCCTTTCTTTCCAATCACAAATGCAAACCCTTCCTGGGTGGAGTTTGGCGGGGGTGGACCATCTGCAGCAGAACAGAGCAGAGCCACCGCCAGAGGCCAACAGCACGGAGGAAGCAGAGCACAAAGGAAACAGTGACGGAGGCTGAGGCCCTGGAAGCTGGAATTGGGCCTGATCCGGAGATCCCTTCCCCCGCCGCCCCCGACCTGCTCCCGCAATAAAGAGCACCTCCAACAGGACAAGCCCTTTGTGTGCACAGACCAACTGCATTTCCACCACATCCCTGTGAGGCTGGAGGTTCAATGCACACAGCAAAAACATCATCTTCAGAAGTTCATGCTGCCCTGTGGGTTGGTGGAGGTTAGCATCATCCACTTCCAACGGAAGGAGAAACTGAAGCATCCCGGGTTTTGGGGATGTGCCAGAGGTGGCTCAGTTCAGCAGTGAGGCAGTCCTGCCTCGTTAACACAGATGTTTGGTTCCGACGTTCTATGTAACAGCATCTCATGTACCCCAGGATGGCTGAGGGGTTGGATGGGTGAACCAACTGGGTGGCTGACTTTGGTATCCAGTCCTAAGGCTTCCTACTCAACGTGAGGGTGAACCAGATGGAAGCAGCGTAAGTCCCGTCAGCTCAACAGGCAAGGCTGCTCCTTGGTTCGCCCGAAGGGGCTCTCAGCTTAATGGACTAGAACTGAGCTCCATCCCCACCTCGACCTTGAGGTGAATGAATTCCCAGCAGAGATGGTGCCTCTCCCCTCTTTAGGAGAACTGGAACTTAAGTGCAGAGGGGGCTATGCTCTTGAGGGCTTACTGCAGGGCAGTGGTTCTTGAGGTGGGGTCTCAGGAGAGCCACAAGGCAGAGCCCTGGTGTCTTGACTGAGGGTGTTTTTAAAGTGATAATGTCTGCATATCTTGGTACAGTGGGGATGGATGTGTGGTTATTAGCAGTGTTTGATTAAAATTTAACTTCAGAGCAAAAGGAAAAAAATGAGAGTGAGTCACCTGGAACTTTGGGGATAGATAAGTTCGCACCCCTCTGCCTCTTCCTCCCTGCGTTCTGTTTCCGTTCCTCTGGGCATCCGGGCTCAAAGTCGGCGTCGTCTTTGACTCTCCTTGTGTCCCTGGGTCAGTCAGTCATCATGTTCTGTCACATCTGCTTCTGGAACATGCCTTCCCTGGCCTCCCTTGTCCGGGTCAAGCCCTCCAAATTTACCAGGGACAATGGCAGTGATGTCCTGAGGGCTCTTCCCCTGCCAGAGCCCTTCATGCCAGCCTTCCCTTCAAATTCGCTAGGCATGGGACTTCCCTAGCAGCCCCGTGGCTAAGACTTCCCATTTCAATTTAGCCGGTGCAGGTTTGATCCTTGGTCGGGGAGCTAGGATCCCACATACCTCATGGCCAAAAAACCAAAACATGAAACAGAAACAATATTGTAAAAATATCAACAAAGTCTTTTAAAATGGTCCACGTTATAAAGAAAAAAAAAACAAAACAAAACCCTACTAGGCTTGCCTTCCAGCACCAAGTGACCCCGGCCATTTTCTAACAGAAGCCACCTAGCTCCTAACTGCCTCCCAATGAAGTTGGACTCTCCCCTGACATCATAACCTGGCCTCCCTCTCTGGCTTCCTGTGTAGCATCCACATTCTTCCGTCACACCCCGTACTTCCTGCTTTCATGCAGTTATTCCTGTGTACACCCCAACCCCCACTGTGTAGGGAAAAGCCCTCCTGTATGTCAGTTCTCTACTCTGTCACTGACACTTCTGTGACCAGATGGGTGGGATCTCCGCTCATCAAGCCGTGTTCTACAATTCAACTCTGTTCAGATGCTATGACCTGGGGACAGCATCAGGTCCTACAGGCTAAGGACACAGTCCCACAAGACTGTCCTCTCCCTCCACTGTAGATGCCCGTTGTAAGTCCAGGTTGCCACTTATGCTTCTAACTGACCAGCTATCAATCAGAGGTTACTAGGAACTCCACTGCAGTTTTGATTAATTGGCCAGAGTGGCTCACAGAACTCAGTAGCAGTTTACTTACCAAATCGTTGTTGTTTAGTCACTAAGTCATGTCCGACTCCTCTGTCCATGGGATTTCCCAAGCAATAATACTGGAGTGGGTCACCATTTCCTTCTCCAGGGGATTTTCCCAACCAAGGGATCAAACCCACGTTTCCTGCATTGGCAGGTGGATTCTTTACCACTGAGCCACCAGGGAAGAATTTACCTGATTACCAGTTTATTATAAAAAGATACAACTCTGGAACAGCTGGATGGAAGAGATGCTCAGGGAAAAGGGTCACTCTCCTAGCACTGCTGCCTGTTCACTAAACCAGAAGCCCTCCAAAAACCGTTGTTCGGGATTTTCACAGTGGCTGCTTTATGTCAGCATGACTGATAAACACATGGACCATTGCTGATTAAGTCAGACTCCAGACCCTCTCTCTTCCCAGAGATGGAGGTGAGGATGAAGTCCCTTGGAAAGTTTCAACTCTCTGGTCACAGAGCTGGTTCCCACCCTGCAGTTTTCTAGGGGCTTTGTAAATATCACCTCATGAACATAAACTTCCTTCGTAGCTCAGTTGGTCTTCTGCAGTGCAGGAGACCCGGTATGATTCCTGAGTTAGGAAAATCCCCTGGAGGAGGGTATGGCAATCCACTCTAGTATTTTTACCTGGAGAATCCCATGGACAGAGGAGCCTGGTGGGCTACAGTCCATGGGATCCCAAAAGTTGGACATGACTTAGCGACTAAAACACCACCAACATAAACTCAGATGTGTATTATGGATAACAAAAGACACCTTTAGCTCTCTGATCACTTATGAAATTCTAAAGTTTTAGAAGCTCTGTGCCAGGTAAGGGAATGAACACCAAGTATACATCTCTTATTATAAATCACAATAGCCTGCATCCTCTATCCCATAAAATGCCACCTAAAATGTCTTCCATAAGACACTGGCAGGCAGATTCTTTACCACTGAGCCAGTCATTGGCCTCTCCTTCCTGTGATCCCACATCTCTCTCATGCCACTTGCTTCGCACCTGTTCTCAGAAAGATCACAATCAGATCTGGAGGTCCTGAGTGATAGAGACCACTAACTCATTACTCCAGGATGTGACCAGGGGCTCAGCAGAGAGTAAAGATGGAAACAAAGTCTGTTAAGTTAAATGGAAAGTTTGGGGGCAAAAATGTCCATTTTGCCTTTTTTTCATACCTTTATCATCCCTTTCATCTCCTCCTTTCCTTCCTTGTGTCAACTAAGAAAAGATGCAAAATGCAAGTTTCGAGTTAAATTTTATTTGGGGCAAAATGAAGACTGCAGTATGGGAGACAGCACCCCAGATAGTTCTGAGAAACTTCTCCAATGAGGTAGTGGGGGAGGTCGATGTAATTTTGGTGAAGGGGGAGTTCGGTGCAATCAAGCACTTATTTTACAAAATATTTTCTACTCATCCCAAGGAGCTGATATCAACATGAAGGGATTTAGTGCTCTTATAAATATGAGGAGATGCAAGGATTGGGATCATGAAACCACGAAAATATCTAACTATCTAAAGACCTGTTCCACCAATTTCTCGGGAGCAGAGTGCCTTACTCTCCACCCTGAACTCTCTTCAGGGCGTGTTGAAGTCAACAGCTGCTACAGCAGAGGGCTCAGTCTTTGCAGAAGCAGATGGCAAATGCTCTTGGCAAGTGACAATTTGTAGTTTGTACTTGCAACAAATAACTGAGCATCTACTATATGCCAGGTAAATGCTTGTTGCTAAAAATACAGCAGTGATTAGACTTGACAAAATTTTTTTCTCCAGCAGAGCTTAAGGTCTCATGAGAGGAGGCAAAAGATAAACCAAACGTGTGAGAGACTTAGTTCACTGAATGATAATTAATCATTGGAAAGTAGATTGTTGGAAAGTGGAACAGGAAAAGGGGGAGCGAATCCAGGGGGAGTGGCCAGACAGGCTTCCCGGAGATGGTTCCTCAGGAGCAGAGAAAAAACGAACCATGCGGCATCTTAGGGAACAGCATTCTGTGAACCTAAAACAAGAAAACAGCCACTTATTTTACCAGCAAAATGGGTTTATGCAGTAGCAACAAAGAATTGCAGTTCACGACATGCAGCTTCGAGGACCACAGGCAAGATTAGTGAAGCAAAGGAGAGGAAACTTTTATAGAGGAGAAGGGGAAGTTGGGAGGGGCTATTGTAAACAAAAAGTCAATTGGAGGAAACTAGGAAGTTGAAGTATAGTGATTTTTCATTGGCTGAGCTGTTGCCAGGGAAGGAGAAAATCTTTCTTCTTCCTGCTGGCAGTTGTACAGTCACTTCTGCTGTATCCCAGAGGAAGTATCCCAGTCACTTCCACTGGGATCTGTACTTCAAACAGCATGTGCTTGAAAGCGCCCCCTTCTGGCCTGCTGACTCCATTTTAGTGAGTTTTCCTTTTATTAGTTTTCACGTTTCTGAGCGGAAAGAATGGCCAGTGCAAGGCTCAGTGGATGGAATATGCATGGTGTGTGGGAAGCGCTGGGTGAGAAGGAAGGAGAGGAGAGAGAATTTGTTTGAATTCTCTCTTCTTCCCTTCTACCTTCACTGTCTTCTAAGAGAGGCTCACCTTCACAGCAGGAAATCAGTATCATCAGCGCCAGTGGCTTAACTGGTCAAAGCCTGGCTCCCATTCCCTGCATCCCAGTCAGTGGAAGGCACACCAACCCTAGCTACGTGATATAACAGAGGACCTAGATTCTTTGAAAAGTCCCCATTTACCAGTTAATTGTGGTGCTAACATAGCATTTGGATTAATGTCCAGCTTTCTCTAGCTATGGCATTTCAGCACATGGCATGTGACTGATTCCCAGGTGCAGAATATCTGGATGCAAAGGGAAATCAGATGGGAATGGAGAAACCAAAGGGAATGGCAGAAAGCCCTGCAGCTAGTGAAGGGCAGGGAACACATTCATAAACCTCAGGGACCATGCAGTAGCTGTGTCCGACAGAGCTGGGTTAACCAAGCCAGCAATACCGGTGTTTGGACCTGGGTCGCTGCTGGACTCCTATGTTGACATTGGGCAGGTGCCTGATCTTGGGTTCCCTCTTTATACAATGAGGGAAGATCTTACCGGTAGCCTGCTCTGCCCATGCTTCTCCTGACCTTTGACTTGTCTGGATGTATCTTTACTTCTAACCTCTTTCACACCAGTGTTTGTGTGTCTGCTCAATCATGTACAACTCTTTGCGACCTCATGGACTGTAGCCCACCACACTCCTTGGTCCATGGGATTTCCCAGGCAAGAATGCTGGAGTGGGTTTCCATTTCCTTCTCTAAGGATCTTCCCGACCCAGGGATCAAACTCGAGTCTCCTGTGGCTCCTGAACTGCAGGCGAGTTCTTTATCACTTGAGCCACTGGGGAATCCCTTCACACCAATGATTCTGGTGCAAAGCCATCATTGCCTAGGAGGGTCTGATCGCCCAGAGCTCCATGTCACAGGGTCAGTCTGTGCAGGGTCTCTATGTCCAAATCCTGGCGATGCTGGTTGGACTGCAGACAGCCCTGCTTGAAGTTTTAGATGCACGTTGTCTCTTAGTTTTAAGGATTTCTATCTGGCCCTCAATGGAGACCCACACTCGAGTATTCCACCTCACTGCAGCATCTGGCAGTGAGAGATTTCTCACCTGTGGAAAGTAGCCTTCCACATTTTCATATTTGCCTTCATAATGTGCGGTGCTGTGCTCTGCTCAGTCGCTTCAGCTGTATCTGACTCTTTGTGATCCCATGGACTGTAGCCCACCAGGCTCCTCTGTTCATGGGATTCTCCAGGCAAGAATACTGGAGTGGGTTGCCATGCCCTCCTCCAGATGATCTTCCTGACTCAGGGATCGAACCTACATCTCTTATGTCTCCTGTATTGGTAGTTGGGGTTCTTTACTGCTTAGTGCCACCTGGGAAGCCCTTTGCCTTCATAAAAGTCACAGGCAAACTGTCTGCAAAGACATAATGCCAGATCCTTGTGTCACATAATCCCCATCATGCTGTGGGTGAGGCTTTGCTGTTGCTGTTCCCATTTTCTAGATGAGAAAGTGTTATGTAAACAGCTATGTTTACAGGAAATGGCAATCCACTCCAGTACTCTTGCCTGGAAAATCCCATGAACCGAAGAGCCTGGTAGGCTACAGTCCATGGGGTCGCAAAGAGTCGGACACGACTGAGCGACTTCACTCAAACAGCTATGTAATACCCTATGGATCTTTATGTTTATCATTTCCATATCATTAAATGATTATATGCTTCAGGGTTCTTTGAGATGAGAAAAAAAAATTATTCCATATTTAACTGAGTACCAGACAGCAGGTTAGGTACTTTGCCTTTTCAAGTTTAATCTCACAGCAACGTTGGCGATGGACAGGGAGGCCTGGTGTGCTGCGCTTCAGGGGCTCGCAAAGAGTCGGACACAACTGAGCGACTGATCTGAACTGAACCAAACGCTATCAGATTCCTACCCCAGGCCTTCCCGAGTGGCTCAGTGGTAAAGAATCCGCCTGCCAATGCAGGAGATGCAGGTTCAGTCCCTGGTCTGGGAAGATCCCCTGGAGAAGAAAATGGCAACCCACTCCAATATTTTTGCCCAGAAAATCCCATGGACAGAGGAGCCCAGCAGGCTAGAGTCCATGGGGCCACAAAGAGTTGGACGTGACTTAATACTAAACAGCAGTAACAATGCTGTAAGGCAGGTATTATTCTCATGTTCACCACGGAGGAAACAAAAGCTCAGAGACGTTAAAGAGCTTTTTTGCAGCTGCACAGCTCATGGGTGACAGAGCGGGGATTCAGGTCTGTCTGCCTTCTCAGCCCGTGTGCTCCTGTAACACCTCCCCTCCAGAATCTGGAGAAGGAAGACCCCTACCAGCGGAGGAAGCATGGAAATTCTAAGATGATATGAAAACGTCGTGCTGGGACTTCGGGTGGACAGTCACCCTAGCCATGGGGCTGCTCCCTGTAAAGTGCGCCAGCACACACCTGGGGGTTACTCTAGGGGTGACAATGAAGCCCTGCATCCAGAAACAGATTATAAGAAGGGAGGGAAAGATAAAGGGGCGCGGGAGTTCAGGTGCAAGGCCATTCACTCAAAAGTGGGTCGCAAGTGTCATCTCGCTAAAGCCTCAGGTAGCTCTGATGCGCAGCTGCTCACCCAGAGGCCACCACGGCCCCTCCCCTGGTCTCCGACTCTCCTCCTGACAGTTCTGCTTCTCCTCAGCCTGCCTCCCTCTTCCTGTATGGAGAAACACCTGTCCTCCAGGCCTAGGTCCACACTCAGCTATACTCAGATCTCTTAATTTCCATCACAGACGAGTCTCAGGAAAAGTGGCCACTCTTGTGTATTGAGCAGTGATGAGACTCTGCTCACTGGGCCAAGTGATTTACACTTTTTTTTTCCAGTTTCTCACAGTGACCCAGTGAGACAGGAACAGTAAAGTGAAAGGAAAGTGGTAGTTGCTCAGTCATGTCCAACTCTTCGCGACCACATGGACTGTAACCCACCAGACTCCTCTGTCCATGGGATTTCCCAGGCAAGAATACTGGAGTGGGTGGTCATTTCTTTCCCCAGGGGATCTTCCCAACCCAGGGATCAAACCTGGGTCTCCCGCATTGCGGGCAGATCTTTACTGTCTGAGCCACCAGGGAGATAGGAACCTTAGGGGGACAAAATTGGCCACATCAAAAATCTCTAGCATGCCTGTTATTTCAAGCTGAAAACAATCAAGGCTCAAAAGATTCAGGAAGACCCTTTGACCTTCTCCCTAACTGCCTGAAAGAATTTAAATTGAGGGCCTGTTCCTAGAATTTCCAGGGGATAATTACCAGAGAGATCTGCAAAGAATATGGGTTGGGTGTGATGGGGGACGCTGGGCAGGGCCTGGAGCCCAGAGCCTTCTCTGTGTCCTGTGGTCTCTGCAGGGCCCAGAAAACATTTGTTTACCAAACATCTGCTTTTCCAGCTTTACGTCAATTGCCTTCCTCCTCTTTGAAGTTCCAAACCAACCCCCCGCCCCAGCATCTGCTTTTGTCCTTAGCTGGAGCTGCTGTTTAAGGGGCGGGCCGCAGACATTTCGGTTCTCCTGTGTGTACATGTTATTAAACTTTTGTCTGATTTTTTCATGTCAGTTTAATTTGTAGACCTCTCAGAAAGAGTTACACATGACTGAAGGAACTTAGCATGTAGCACACGGCAGAAAAACCTAGAAGGGACAGTTTTTTTCTCTCTGACAGCACTATTATCATACCCACTTTAGGGACTGGCAAACTAAGAGTAAGGGACTTCCCTGGTGGCTCCTACAAGGCAGGAGACTAGGGTTCAAGCCCTGGGTCAGAAAGGTCCCCTGGAGGAGGAAATAGCAATCTACTCCATTATTCTTGCCTGGAGAATCCCACTGACAGAGAGGCCTAGCAGACCATAGTCTGTGGGCTTGCAAAGAGTCAGATACAACTGAAGCGACTGAGCACGCACGCAAACTAAGAGTAACTTTAGTTACATTAGGGACTCCCAAACTCCAGGATCTAATGCCTGATGATGACGTGGGGCTGATGAAATAATAACAGAAACAAAGTGCACAATAAATGAAACTGGTTTAATCATCCTGAAACTGTCCCCAATACCCTCACCTCCAGTCCACCGAAAAACTGTTTTCTATAAAACTGGTTCCTGGTGCCAAAAATTCTGGGGCTTTCAGCTCAGGTCAGTCGCTAGTCATGTCTGACTCTTTGCGACCCCATGAATCACAGCACGCCAGGCCTCCCTGTCCATCACCAACTCCCGGAGTTCACTCAGACTCACGTCCATTGAGTCCGTGATGCCATCCAGCCATCTCATCCTCGGTCGTCCCCTTCTCCTCCTGCCCCCAATCCCTCCCAGCATCAGAGTCTTTTCCAATGAGTCAGCTCTTCACATCAGGTGGCCAAAGTACTGGAGTTTCAGCTTTAGCATCATTCTTTCCAAAGAAATCCCAGGGTTGATCTCCTTCAGATGGACTGGTTGGATCTCCTTGCAGTCCAAGGGACTCTCAAGAGTCTTCTCCAACACCACAGTTCAAAAGCATCAATTCTTCAGTGCTCAACTTTCTTTATAGTCCAACTCTCACATCCACACATGATCACTGGAAAAACTATAGCCTTGTCTAAACAGACCTTTGTTAACAAAGTAATGTCTCTGCTTTTGAATATGCTGTCTAGGTTGGTGATAACTTTCCTTCCAAGGAGTAAGCATCTTTTAATTTCATGGCTGCAGTCACCATCTGCAGTGATTTTGGAGCCCAGAAAAATAAAGTCTGACATTGTTTCCCCATCTATTTGCCATGAAGTGATGGGACCGGATGCCATGATCTTAGTTTTCTAAATGTTGAGCTTTAAGCCAACTTTTTCACTCTCCTCTTTCACCTTCATCAAGAGGCTTTTTAGCTCCTCTTCACTTTCTGCCATAAGGGTGGTGTCATCTGCATATCTGAGGTTATTAATATTTCTCCCGGCAATCTTGATTCCTGCTTGTGCTTCCTCCAGCCCAGCGTTTCTCATGATGTACTCTGCATATAAGTTAAAGAAGCAGGGTGACAATATACAGCCTTGATGTACTCCTTTCCCAATTTGGAACCAATCTGTTGTTCCATGTCCAGTTCTAACTGTTGCTTCCTGACCTGCATATAGGTTTCTCAAGAGGCAGGTCAGGTGGTCTGGTAGTCCCATCTCTTTTATAATTTTCCACAGTTTATTGTGACCACATAGTCAAAGGCTTTGGCATAGTCAATAAAGCAGAAATAGATGTTTTTCTGGAACTTTCTTGCTTTTTCGATGAATGTTGGCAACTTGATCTCTGGTTCCTCTGCCTTTTGTAAAACCACCTTGAACATCTGGAAGTTCACAGTTCACATATTGCTGAAGCCAGGCTTGGAGAATTTTGAGCATTACTTTACTAGCATGTGAGATGAGTGCAATTGTACGGTAGTTTGAGCATTCTTTGGCACTGCCTTTCTTTGGGATTGAATGAAAACAGACCTTTTCCAGTCCTGTGGCCACTGCTGAATTTTCCAAATTTGGCATATTGAGTGCAGCACTTTCACAGCATCATCTTTCAGGATTTGAAATAGCTCAACTGGAATCCCATTACCTCTACTAGCTTTGTTCATAGTGATGCTTCCTAAGGCCCACTTGACTTCACATTCCAGGATGTCTGGCTCTAGGTGAGTGATCACACCATCATGATTACCTGGGTCATGAAGATCTTTTTTGTACAGTTCTTCTGTGTATTCTTGCCGCTTCTTCTTAATATCTCTGCTTCTTTAAGGTCCATACCATTTCTGTCCTTTATTGAGTCCATCTTTGCTGGGGCTTTAGTCTTCTTGTTTTTACTGTGCCAGTGCACGCTCGCGGGCACACACACACACACACACACTCATTTACATCTAATGCTTTAGCTGCCAATCAGAACCTATTGTTTTCAAATCTATACGTGTAAGCAGACCTACATCTAAGCTCCAGAATAACATTTCTGCCCGCCTGTTACATGCATACCTGGGGGTCTCTTGGTAGGCTCAAATGCTTCCTCTCTGAAATAAAACTTGTTGGGACTCCACTCATGTGTGCAGTGGTTGACTCCCTGCTCCCAGTGTACAGGGCTAGGGTTCAGTCCCTGGTCAGGAATTAGATGAAGTGACCATATGCTGAAAGTAAGAGCCTGCTTGCCGCAACTAAGACCCGGTGTAGCCACAGAAATTAAAAAAAAATTTTTTTTACTAAAATAATAGAATTTGTTAGTTTGTTCCCATCCCCGCTCCTCCTGCACCGATAGCTTAGCAAATGGCACAGGCATCTGCTGAGCCACCCAAAGCAGAAGCTAGGAGCAACTGTCCACACCTTCCACACTGTCACTCACTCTGTCCACTCAGCTGCTAAATGGCTCTCAAACCTGCCCCTCATCTTCACTTCCAGTTTCTGTTTCACCCACACTCCACACACTATCACATGCTTTCCTGAAATATTACATTCTCTATGTCATTCAAGAGCCAAACATTCTGTCACAGCCCCCTGTCACCTGCAAAATACAGAATAAACTCCTTGTAAGTCACAAATCTTCCTAATCAAGACCTGTCCACTCTCCTTGCTCTATGTTCCATTCTCTCCCCAGCCCCAGACGCTCCCCTGATGGTCTTCCCTTCACACCATTTCTTCTACGTGGAACATTCACCCCTTTCTCCCCATTACCACTCCCCCTCCATCTTCTCCAGCTTCTCACTCTGTAGAAAATTCCTATTGCTCAGCAACATATGGCCCCACCGTCACCCTTTTGTTTACTGATGTGGCAGGTATTTTCCTTCCTGAGTTCCCCCAGGGCTTACTGGCTCACCAAAGGCTGTGGCTGCAATCTCTGACATTCTTAGTTTAGGAATATGGCAGGGAATATTCCATTTATCACTTCAGCTTAAAATTTAGTATTACTGTGCCCCAAAGGAAAAATGTCCCACCCACTGAGGGAGGGCAAAGTGAAGCCTTCCTTAATTGTGCCTGAGGCAAAAGGTGACAGGAATGACACCCAGAGAAGAAATGATGGTGGGGGCCAAGTCACAGTCTTAGTGAACTGGTAAGCCCTGGGGGAAACTCAGGAAGGGAAAGAATACCTGTCATCTAGCAGTCATCAGAGAGCTTCCCCAGTAGCTCAGCTAGTAAAAAATCTGCCCGCAATGCAGGAGACCCTGGTTTGATTCCTGGGTCAGGAAGTTCCCCTGGAGGATGGCATGGCAACTCACTCCAGTATTCTAGCCTGGGAATCACCATGAAGAAAGGAGCCTGGCAGGCTACAGTCCATGGGTTGCAAAGAATTGGACATGACTGAGCTACTAAGCACAGCACAGCAGTCATCAGATTGCAGCCACTCCCTAGAGTGAGCCCTGAGGACACTCCTGGGAAAACACAGGAGACTGGTCCCAGATAGCTGAAGTGCATTATCAGAGGAATGATCTCAATGAGCCCAGACTCTTGCATCTTCCTATACACAGAAAAGCACTAAATTCTTTAATTTGACAAGTCTGATTTTCTCTAATTAACGGTAATCTTTTGATGCATTCGGTCCCATCACTTCATGGCAAATAGATGGGGAAACAATGGAA
The DNA here is from genome assembly GCA_006408695.1 of Aepyceros melampus. NCBI lineage: Eukaryota > Metazoa > Chordata > Mammalia > Artiodactyla > Bovidae > Aepyceros > Aepyceros melampus. The sequence goes on from SJXQ01001191.1 coordinate 363,257, forward strand.
ACCGTGACAGACTTTGTTTTCTTGAGTTCTAAAACCACTGCAGATGGTGACTGCAGCCATGAAATTAAAAGATGCTTGCTTCTTGGAAGGAAAGTTATGGCAGAACTAGACAACGTATTAAAAAGCAGAGACATTACTTTGCCAACAAAGATCCATCTAGTCAAAGCTATTGTTTTTCCAGTAGTTGGACCATAAAGAAGGCTGAGTGCCAAAGGATTGATGCTTTTGAACTGTGGTGTTGGGGAAGACTCTTGAGAGTCCCTTGGACTGCAAGGAGATCAAACCAGTCCATCCTAAAGGAAATCACTCCTGAATAGTCATTGGAAGGATGCTGAAGCTGAAGCTTTGGTCACCTGATGCAAAGAGCTGACTCATTAGAAAAGACCCTGATGCTGGGAAAGATTGAGGGCAAGGGGAGAAGGAGGCAACAGAGGATGAGATGTTTGGATGGCATCACTGACTCAATGGACATGAGTTTGAGTAAGTTCCAGGAGATGGTGAAGAACATTGAAGGCTGGCTTGCTGCAGTCCATGAGGTGGCAAAGAGTCAGACATGACTGAGCGACTGAGGAAAACACCATAAATCTTCTGATGTTCCCGACTACCAGCTCTTTGTTGCAAAACTTCTATATATCTTAACCCTGTCCCCTCCCCCCTGCCTCCTTGGAGCAGTTCTGTCACTCAGGGTTATTTGACATACTGCCTTCCAAGTTTGAAGTCATAAAAATTCCCACCTAATAAAACTTAACTCTCAACTTTTCTTAGTTGACAGAAGACAGGGACCAAACATCTCCATATTACCAGGGGCCATCATGAAAGCTAACCACAGTGCTTAGCTTTGAAGTGCTTTATGACTCTTTTCCAAATAAAAGAGTTAGCAAGCTAGTAACTAAATGAAGGACTAAACAAGGAAAAAGTGAATTCAGGGATCTATCTACATACTGAAGGGTTTCTTAGTCAGTGTGGTGTGGAAGAGAAAAGATCCCAGGATGGGAAACCAGTTTGGCTCACAGACGGTTGACCTCTCTGTAATTATATTTCTTGTTCAATTAGAGTTGTCTTAACTAATGCTGCAGCAGTCCTGTAGCTGAGTTACCTGTAGTTCATGAAGGACTATGTCATTTAACTTACGCTCGACATTGTATAATTAAACAGCAACTTCATGCATCTCATTTCCCATACATACCAGTTAGGACACTTCCATTTTTAAAGAAATGAAACTTGGTCTAGTGACTTGGGAGAAATGGGGAAGGATTGAAGTCATTCATCTGTTACAGCCGAGGGAGGTGGTTAAACACATTGGTTAGAACAGTGTTTTTCAGCTTGCAAGTCTCAACTTATGAGGAAGTTGTGAAATCAATTTAGGGAGTTCCATCTAACATTCTTAATGAACTAAAATGGACAAAATGTAAAAAAAAAAAAAACACACACACACACACAAACACAAAGATCATTGCACACAGCAAAGAGAATTATTAGCTTGTGATACTTTCATTTCAGATGTGTTTATTTGTCCTAGGTGGTAGTGTTTTATTTCTTACAATAGATCACTGTCCAAAAGTTAGAAAACACTGGTTAAAAGCATGAATATTATTAAATTTTGTTGCGATTAGCTCTACTGCCAAGTATGATACCTGGGTAATCTTGGACAATCGTTTAAGTTCTCTAAATTGTAGTTTTCTCTTCTATGACATAAGAATAAAGCTCTTGATGTTATCACGTGGATTAAGTCTTTTAAACATGTAAAGAAATTAGTTAGAAAATTAGTTAGAAATTACTTGTCACAAAGTAAGAATTATGTGAGTTTCAACATTATTATTATTATGGTCTCTAATGAACAACTGGACTGGACGTAAGCTAGTAACCTCATAAAGAAGAAAGAAAAGGGACTTCCCTGGTGGCACAATGGATAAGTGTCCACCTGTCAATGCAGGGGATGTGGGTTCGATCCCTGGTCCAGGAAGATTCCACATGCAAAGGAGCAACTAAGCCCGTGTACCACAACTACTGAGCCCGCGTTGCAGCTACTGAAGCCCATGTGCCTAAGAGCCTGTCCTCTGCAGAAGAGAAGCCACTGCAGTGACAAGTCCCCGTACAGCAACTGGAGAGCAGTGCCTGCTCTCAGCAACTAGAAAAAGCCCACACACAGCAATGAAGACCCAGCTGTAGCCTAAAAAGGAAGTAAGTAAATAAAAAAGAAGAAGAGAGCATGCAGGAATGCTGGTTCATGTGAGAAATAGAAAGTGATGCTCCTGATATACTGAGACAGTAATTCAATTCGATAGACATTTACTGAGCATCTACTACCCAGTCTCTGTGCTTAGGAGATTGGATGCTTTATTTGTACTGCTCCAACTGGTAGGAAGCACTAAGCCAAACCTGGACCAGAATATCAAGTTGTGGAATGACAGTCCTTGCCCTTGAGCCCTTAAAACCTAGTCAAGTAGCTGAGATCCAAGAATAAGCATCTCATTTACTAAAAGGCAATATGTAATAAGTACTATATAAATGTCGTACATTGTGCCACCAGAGAGCAATGAAAACAACTTCTGGCTAATGACATTCACGTGTGGGGAGAGGAGAGGGGCAAAGGAGGATCCCTTTGAGAAGGACTAGAAGAACAAGCGTGACTTAAATAAGAGAAGACTGAAGCAAAAGGAGCCAGCAAAAGACAGTCAGAGGTATGGAGATACGAGATTGTGATGCTGGTTTAAAGGAGCATGGGTCTGTCATGAGGGCTGTAAGAGGTAAGAATGGAAGCAGAAGGAACTTCCCTGGCAGTCCAGTAGGTAAGACTCTGCGCTTCCAATGAAGGGAGCAAGAGTTCGATCCCTGGTCAAGGAACTAAGATCCCACCTGTTGCGTTGTAGGCCCCCAGAAAAGATGGAAGCAGAAGGAGAACTGGGTTGATGCCTTTGACTTTGTTGTCATTGATAATTGCATTTTCTCCAGATTCTAGCAACCAAGCACCTCTTCTCATTCTCACAGCTCAACTTCTTTGCATGGCACTTAGCTATTTTATTTATTTATTTACTCATTTACTCAAGTTTTATTGAGGTATAACTGACAAAACTGTAAGATATTAAAAGTGTACATCATGACGACTTGATAGACATACACACTGTGAAAGGATTCCTGCCGTCTAGCTAATTAAAACACCCATCACCTCATATGCTTACCTCTAGGGGTGGAAGGTAAGAATAGTTAAGTTCTACCATTTTTGCAGATTTATAGTCTACTATATAATGTTATTGACTATTTTCACCATGTTTCACACTAGATCCTCAGCTCCTAAACATTTTAGAGATGGAAGTTTATTCCCTTTTATCAACCTCTCCCCACTTCTCACACCTGGAAAGCACTTCTTTACTCTCTGTTTCTATGGGTTTGATTTTTTTTTAATGTCATGTATAAGTGATATCTGTATTTGTCTTTCTCTGTCTGGCTTATTTCCCTTAGCATAATGCCCTCTAAGGTATTTATTTTGCAATGTCTACCCTTTCCTCCCCTCCCCACCTGGCATCAGTACAGCTTGTATAGAGCCTGATGCCCAGTGAGATGAGAGGAAAGGGTAGACCTTACAAAATAAATACATTACTTGGCATCATGCTATGGGAAGGGGCTTCCCAGGTGGCACTAGTGGTAAAGAACCCACCTACCAATGCAAGAGATGTAAGAGACACGAGTTTGACCCATGGGTCATGAAGGTCCCCTGAAAGAGGGCATGGCAACTCACTCCAGTATTCTGCCTGGAGAATCCTATGGACAGAGGAGCCTGGTGGGCTACAATCCATAGGGTCGCAAAGAGTCTGACATGATTGAAGTGACTTCAGCACAGCATGGCACACCATGCTAAGGGAAATATTCTAGAGACTATGTATGTTTCTTCCTGCACAAGAGATGAGACAATGACTTTGGGGATTCATAATTTGGTGGGGCAGTGATGTGGAAAAGTCTCCTTCTTCTCCTTCAAAGCCCCAGACTGACCTCTGACAGACCATGCTCATAGAACCCTATCATATAATCTTTCTTCTTTCCCAACACTCCTCACCTGCATGATTTCAGCTGCCTTCTGACAGTCTCTGATACAATTTACTCTACACACCGACATCCATCCTTTTAAAATATTACTGTCACCATATTGCTTTCCTGCCCCAAATATTCATAGGTTTCCCACAGTTCAAAGAATAAAGTCCAGAATCCTTCTCCTGAGGCAAAGAAGCTTTGGCAATGGCTGTGAAAGCTGCCTGTGGATATAGAAACACTAAGTGTTTCTGGTCCAGAAGCTGGAACACTCTGAGATGAGTTATTTCTCCCTTTGTAGCCCGAGTGATTTCTCCAACAGTGTAACTGAAAATTTAATACCAATATCCCCAGAGTAGCATCTCCTGCCCACCAACCCGGAACCTCTGAGCAGGGCTCCACAGTAAGTCTCACCACAGGTAGCTAAGCCAAAAGTAAGAGTGCTTCAAGATAATATAAGTGTTCCAAAAACACAAAGTTCTTCCAAAGTTAACCTGAAGTGTTTACCACCAGGACTCCACAGTCACTTCCTGTAGAGGAGGTGTTGGTAGATTTGTTGAGCGGTCCAGTATGTTTCTTCTCCCCCTTCCATTCTTCTGATTCCCATCAGTCTGGACCAGGGGGTCTATGGTAACCACACATTTGAATAAGATGGAGAGTTTTTTAAAAATTACAATGCCTGAGCCCCACTGCAGTTGACTAAAATCAGAGTCCCTGTGGTGGGACCCAAACATCAGATTGTAAAATCTATGACCCTCTGATCAAGAAGTGAAACAGAATGGACTTGTGAGAAGGAAGACTTTAGGGAGTCCTGACTCTTTCTAGAACATCAGGTACCAGACTCTACATGAGTATGGGCTGAAGGTGGAAGAGAAAGGTAGTGGAGAGAGAAGATTAAAGTAAAAGCTAAGATATTTAAAAGCTAGTATATATCAAGGAGGCAATGATCAAAGTGCACTGACTTCCTTGAAGTCCTATGAGAAAAACCTCCATTTTACAGATGAAGAATCAGAGACACGGAGAGAAGGTGAAATATCTGCCAAGGTCAGCAATGTGAAGCTGGGAGAAAGGAGGAACTGGGCTGCACACACTTTACTGCAAAAGATTCCAGGCCCTTGGGAGGCCCCTCTTGTTGTTTCTGGGTCCATTACCTTCCTGGGTAGAATAAGCTGTTCATAATACACCTCAAATCTCCTCATCCCAGCAGTACACTGTGCTCTAGTCTAGACCTTCCTCCTTCCTACTCCTCCATCAATATGTGCCATCTGAAATTTCTATCATAAAAATTGCCTAAATGTGTGAAGGAAGCTTCATTGAAAAGTGCCCATCCCGGGTCTACGAGGAGCCTGCTTTCTTTCCATCTGTTAAATTTACCCATTGTTGAATTTCCCATCTGGTGCTAATGAGTGAATGTGTTCTCCTTCCCGTGTCATCATACTTCCATTATTATTGATACAACTGTGGCTTTTGAGGCATGGCAGCCATTAACAATGGGAATCTCAGTACCTTGGCCAAGTTGAAAAGTTTGAATTCAATTGTGTAGGCAAGAGGAAGCTTTAGGAGGTTTTTGAGCAGAAGAACAATGTGGGACCTACTTTCAAAAATCAATCGGGCAGTGATATGTAGAAGGAATTGGAGCAGGGAAGGGAACAGTTGGTTGGAACATGATGTCGCAAAGCCAAGGGCTTGGAAATGTTGGCACAGAACACGTGGATTCATCAGCACTAACCATTCTCGGCAATGAAACAGTGGTCAAAGAGCATGGCTGCAGATGATTCATTTGTATTAGCAGGACAGAACTTAAAATGTGTGTCTCTCCTGAGCTGCTTTTATCTTCAGATACCATATTATGAGAAAGCTTCCATACATCTGTCATGACTGAGTTAGTGGCCTCCTTGGTGCACTAAAGCTTCTATTTTCAGACTTGAATGTCCCCAGCAAGTTACTCCATTTCAAAGGAATGAGGATGCTATTTCATCTCTCTCTCCATTATGCAGGGTTGGATCCAGGCAGAACTTTCTTCTTTGACCACCTCCCCAGGCAGTGCCTTTCCTTGGCCACTTTATTCATCTCTGACCCAGGCTAGGCTGCTGTGTGTTGCAGGGGAACCACCCTTTCCCTCGTGGTGTCTTGCCTTCCACTCTGCCCGCCCTCTTCCCCAGTTCAATGAAGGCATGCACCGTGTACTTGAGCTCTGACCCTGGGGTACTGACAAACAACTTCAGGGGCTAATGACTTGAGATCTCGCCCCCTTGAGATGGGCTTTTCTGACCCGATGGCCAAGTCTTGCCATGGTCTACACTGCTGTCTGAACACAGTGCTCACCATGCTCATGATACAGAAAGGCTTGGACAAAGTACTTGTGAACCTGTGTCTGATGTTTCTGCATTTTCTTTCCATCTCTTCAGCCTAACAGGAGGAAGACCTCCATCAGATCCTCCCATATTGTAGCTACCGTGCCTTGGTATAAAAAGCAGGATATGTAACCATCAGTAGTGTGGGAAACTCAGATTTCTTTGTGCCCACTCAGTCATGTCTGATTCTTTGTGACCCCATGGACTATAACTGGCCAGGCTCTTCTGTCCATGGGATTTCCCAGGCAAGAATACTGGAGTGGGTTTTCATTTCCTACTTCCTATTTATTTAATAATTCAGAAAAAAAAATTTCTAACTCACCATTCAGGCTAATTTCTCTGTTCCATCACTACTCCAGGAGCAGCAAATCAGCTTTCAAAATTTTCCCTCTGCCAGCCATTAACCTCAAGCAGGATCTGAAAGTCACCTCTTCCTCCTTTCCAGTCTTTCCATCTTTCTCTCTAATTCTTTTTCTGTTTTTCTTTGTTGTGTGTCACCCTACTTCTCTCCCTTTCTTTAACTTCCAGTCTTCTTCTCATCCTCAAACAAAACAAGACAAATCACTCTGCTCCTTTTAAAATCTTCCCGATCGCAGCATAAAGTGACAGTGTTAGTGACTCAGTCATGTCTGACTCTTTGGGACCCCATGGACCATAGCCCGCCAGGCTCCTCTGTCCATGGGATTTTCCAGGCAAGAATACTGGAGTGGGTTGCCATTTCCTTCTCTAGGGGATCTTCCCAATCCAGGGTTTGAGTCCACGTCTCCTGCATTGCAGAAAGATTATTGTTTGAGTCATAAGGCAACTTCATTTACCTGAGAGTTCAGTTCAGTTCAGTTCAGTTGCTCAGTCGTGTCCGACTCCTTACGACCCCATGAATCGCAGCACGCCAGGCCTCCCTGTCCATCACCAACTCCCGGAGTTCACTCAGACTCACACCCATCGAATCAGTGATGCCATCCAGCCATCTCATCCTCGGTCGTCCCCTTCTCCTCCTGCCCTCAATCCCTCCCAGCATCAGGGTCTTTTCCAATGAGTCAACTCTTCGCATGAGGTGGCCAAAGTACTGGAGCTTCAGCTTTAGCATCATTCCTTCCAAAGAAATCCCAGGATTGATCTCCTTCAGAATGGACTGGTTGGATCTCCTTGCAGTCCAAGGGACTCTCAAGAGTCTTCTCCAACTCCACAGTTCAAAAGCATCAATTCTTTGGTGCTCAGCCTTCTTCACAGTCCAACTCTCACATCCACACATGACCACAGGAAAAGCCATAGCCTTGACTAGACGGACTTTAGTCAGCAAAGTAATGTCTCTGCTTTTGAATATACTGTCTAGGTTGGTCATAACTTTTCTTCCAAGGAGTAAGTGTCTTTTTTTAATTTCATGGCTGCAGTCACCATCTGCAGTGATTTTGGAGCCCCCCAAAAATAAAGCCTGACACTGTTTCTACTGTTTCCCCGAGAACCCAAGGCAAAATCCTGGAGTTTATTCTGAGTTTGGTGATCATAGTAGAACTTGTATCTGAATCCCCTGCAGAGTTTCTTAACATGCAGATTTCTAGGGCTTCAGCATCAGTGTTAGTAATGAGGTAACTGATTTGAAGGTCTGGGACAGGCCATGAAATTTGCATTTTCTTATGCGTTCCTAGATGATGCTGATGTTGCTGGCCCAGCTGTTACACTTTGAAAACAATGGTTCCAGAAGCCTCCTCATTGTCCTTTTCCCTTTTTCCTCATCTGGCAAATAACCAATCAGATTCCACTGATTTTTTGTCTCCAAATTAGTGTATCTTCTCCCTGCCACCCCTGTTCTAGTTCTGGCTTTTGCCATTCTTTCTTGAATGATTCCAATCACCTGCAGGCCAGCCCCTCCACCTCCAGTGTTGCCCTTTCAATATACACCGCTAGTGAAATGATCCATCTAAGACTGCTCAGACCCCATTTGTTCCCAGATAAAACCCAGAAGAGTAAGGTGAGCTTTTTTAGCATGGCATGCAGTGTCCCAAGGGAACTGGCTCTGTCTACCTTTCCATCACTCCCTGTGGCAAAAAGGGGCTAGGACTTCATAGCCCCTGCATTTCCATCTTCTGCATTTTCTGCATGTTCTGCATTTCCATGTTCTCTTGGATCCTGGTACGTTTTCTAGACCACTCTAGAAATGCATTCTGTCTGTGCAGCTGGCTCTCAGCTCAGCCTTCAATTGTTTAGGAACACTTCTTTTAAAAACTACCAAGGTGGGACTTCCCAGGTGGTCCAGCGGTTCAGACGCCCAGGATTTCAATGCAAGGGGTGCAGGGTTCAGTCTCTGGTTGGGGAAATAAGATCCCATGTGCAGCTTGGTGCAGCCAAAAAAACCCCCCAACATGATCTCAGTGACCCCATGCTCTTCTCCCAGGATTCCCTAGCACATCTTTACAGTATTTCTAATCACTTGGTACTGAAATGTTCTGTTTGCACGTCCTCTTGTGGCAGGAAATTGAGGAGTTTTGTCTCAGTGAATGCTCACTGAACTGATTTCCTCCTACAACTCTTCTCCTTCTCCTTTTTCCATCCACCCACTTCCCCTCGATCCTCATGAAGGAGATCAAAGATCCTGAAGGGGCCAGTAAGGGCTAAGCTTCCACCCACCACAGGCCCTCCTTGTCAGTCTGTGAAACCTAGTGATATTTTCTCATGTACCCTTGATAAGACAACAGGTCTCCTTTGCACAAAACTGGCCTTTCTCTTCACAGAGCTTGGGGAGCGCTATAGCTCTGGCTCTGCCATCCTATGCGGAACCCAACCCAGAGAAGAGTGGCCAAAAGCAGATTATCTGAGAGGCTGGCGTGCATCCTAAATCACTTCATCATGTCCAACTCTTTGCGACCCTAAGAACCACAGCCCACCAGGCTCCTCTGTCCATGGGATTCTCCAGGCAAGAGTACTGGAGTGGGTTACCAAAATTGCCTCCAGGGAATCTTCCCAACCCAGGGACTGAACCCTCATCTCTTATGTCTCCTGCATTGGCAGGCTGATTCTCTCCCACTAGTACCACCTGAGAGGCCAAAACCCTAAAGGAATACAATTCTTTTGCTGTGTTCATGGGTCACTGTGGCTGCAGGAATCTCCAACTCTGCAGAATTTGGTATCTCTCATGTTTTGTGTCTAAACTTGAATAAAATCAGGCTGGAGCATGCTGGTTCATATGAGCTGCTACCCTCAGAGCATGGGGACAGATCACAGAAATCAGGCATAATCTCCTATGTCAAAATGTCATGTCCACTGCTGTCTCTCAAGTTCTTTCTGCTTCAGCTTTTCTGAACAGGAAATGACATTCTCACAGGAAGATGCCCCCAACTTCTTAGCCATCTATAGGGTATTGTGCTCAGTTGCTTCAGTTGTGGCCTACTCTTTGCAACCCCATGGACTGTAGCCTAACAGGCTTCTCCATCCATGGGATTCTCCAGGCAAGAATACTGGAATGGGTTGCTGTGCCCACCTCCAGGGGATCTTCCCAACCCATGGTCGAACTCACGTCTCTTATGTCTCCTGCATTGGCAGGCAGGTTCCTTACCACTAGCGCACCTGGGAAGCCCCTATAGGGTATTAAAAGATAATAACTTTGACACTAAAAATGTAAATGGCCCAAATTGATGAGATTGGGAGGAGGCTAATGTAATATTTGGGCTTAAAATTTTAAACTGGGCAAGATGAATAAATGTTGGAAATTAATCAAACAAAGGACAGTGTTTCATCGAACCGTTTTATGGACTCAGTACACTGTGCACATCCTCTTCTGGGCATCTGTAAATGCACAAACCTCACATATTAAATAGTAGACTAGAGGAGGAGAAGTGCTTTAGGTGTATAAAATATGGTCATTTTCATTATTACAATTATTGCAAACCTGAACACTCTTTATTGGAATTGTTATTTGCTTGGAGAAATTTGCAGGCTTTGGCAATTTTCCACCATTGTTATGAATTTCTGTGTCAGGAAGCAGTGCCTTTGGAGGGGAGAAGGGTAAAGGGTGCAGAGAACCAGCTGGAAAAGAATCCTGTTTATTATCAGAGCTTCTCTGGCCTGACTGTTGAATCCGTGGGCCATTAATAGTCTGGAGGCATCTACCCCATACCTTCCATTTCTGAGAAATAGCCACTGTATTCTGCACTCTGTTGTCAGATCTTGGGAGACTAACAAGTCAAGAAATATAAGGATTCTTGCCAGTAGGAACTGCCTTGATATATAAGCATCAGACCTAAGGGAAGCCCTGAGTCCTTTGTTCTGAAACGCAAGGAGGAGTGACTGTGGTTGCCAGTTTTGAAAGAGTTGGACATGATTGAAGGGACGTAGCACAGCACACAGCTGGCTTTGAAATGTTGGTTGAAATTCAACTCAAGGTGCAACAAGGTGCCCATGCTGCCACTGGTTGGGACTTCTTAGTTGGCCAGTAAAATGTATGGGAACTGATGGCAATGTGTTTATAAGAAGAAGGGGAAGGGAAGGATGAGAACCTTTACTCTGAGCAACAGTGACCTCAAAAAGTCAAGCCAAATCAAATGCGGCAGAATATTCAAGGAGAATCCTTGATGTTTTATCATCCCCTATAATCCTTTCTCCTTCCTTTCTGGTTCCTAAAACAGAATATTTTCAAACAATGATCATTATAGCTATGAAATTGTAACCCACTCCAGTATTCTTACCTGGGAAAAGTCCCATGGATAAATGAGCCTGACTGATTACAGTCCATGGGGTCACAAAGAGTCAGACCTGACTGAGAGCCCTGAGCACACAAGGCATACTTAGGACTGTGGTACTCATTCTCCATGCATTACAGCTTTAAAGCCATGCAGGAGTCTTGTGGAGTATATACTGTCCTAGCCCCATTTCACATACAAAGAAACTGAGGCACAGAGAAGTTGAGTAACTTGTCCATGATCACACAGCTAATAAGCAGAGGAGGCAAGATGTGAATCCAGGTAGTCTGACCAAAGAGAAATGAACAAAGTAACACAGTTTCCCTATCCCAGTGGAAAGATCAAGACTGACTGAAAAACAGAGACATTTGGATCCTCTAGTTGCTAAGTCCGATATGACTGAGCGACTTCACTTTCACTTTTCACTTTCATGCATTGGAGAAGGAAATGGCAACCCACTCCAGTGTTCTTGCCTGGAGAATCCCAGGGATGGCAGAGCCTAGTGGGCTGCTGTCTATGGGGCTGCACAGAGTCAGACACGACTGAAGCGACTTAACAGCAGCAGCAGCAGGAAGAACTACATGGTGGAGTAGGTCATGTTCTGAGACTCTGGGAGCCATAAGTAATCTGTGTCCTGCTCCAGGCTCAGAAAACACAGGAAACATTTCAATGCGGGTGTGGTCATCAGCCCCCAAGATGGTGCCTAGAGATCCTGTTTAGTCGCTGCCATCACATGCGAGGATTGGTCTATGTGACCAACAGAAATGGCAGAAGTCATGGTATGGCACTTCCAGCTTCAATCGGGGAGGCCTCTGTGACATCTGGAAAGAGGCTTTCATAATCCCTCAGTTAGTGCTAAATCTCCAGGACATAGGAATAGATGCTGGATTCCTGAGCCGTGAACAGAGAAATCAGTCAAGATCACCCAGAGCTCAGTCTATCCAGAGGAAGAGGTTAGTAGGAACTGGCCCCTCTGCCACCTTGCAGAGAGCCCTGACTGGGGTGCTGAAATGCAGCCCCGATTCAGGTGTAATCTCTGCCTAGGGCTGCAGTAACACTGCACGACACACTGCTGCTGCTGCTGCTGCTGCTGCTAAGTCGTTTCAGTCATGTCCGACTCTGTGTGACCCCATAGATGGCAGCCCACCAGGCTCCCCCATCCCTGGGATTCTCCAGGCAGGAACACTGGAGTGGGTTGCCATTTCCTTCTCCAATGCATGAAAGTGAAAAGTGAAAGTGTAGTCGCTCAGTCATGTCCGACTCTTCACGACCCATGGACTGCAGCCCACCAGGCTCCTCCATCCATGGGATTTTCCAGGCAAGAGTACTGGAGTGGGGTGCCATTGCCTTCTCTGGCACCACACACTAGGTATCTTCAAACAACAGATATGTGGAGTCTAGAAAAATAGTACAGATGACCCTATCTGCAAAGCATAGATAGACACAGATGTAGAGAACAAACGTATGGATACCAGGCAGGGGAAAAGAGAGGTGGGATGAATTGGGAGGTTGAGATTGACATATATACAAGACTGTGTATGAAATAGTTTACTAATGAGAAGGGCTTCCCTGGTGGCTCAGTGGTAAAGAATCAGCCTGCCAATGCAGGAGACGTGTGTTCAATCCCTGGATCAGGAAGATCCCCTGGAGGAAAAATGTCAATCTACTCCAGTATTTTTGCCTGGAAAATCTCGTGGAGAGAGGATCCTGGTGGGCTATAGTCCATGGGATCTCAAAGAGTCAGACACAACTTAGCAACTAAATAACGAGAACCTACTATATAGCTCAGGGAACTCTACTTAATGCTCTGTGATGACCTAAATGGGAAGGACATCCAAAAAAGAGGGGATATATGTATATATCTAGCTGACTCACTTTGCTATATGAGCAGCAGCAATAACAACATTGTAAAGCAAATACAATAAATTTTTTAAAAACAACATGAATATGTCCTCACAGTTCTGGAGGCCAGAAGTCCAAAATTAAGGCATTGGAAGGGCTATGCTCCCTGCAAAGGCTCTAGGGAAGAACCCCTGCTGGACTCTTCTAGCTTCTGGTCCAGTTCAGTCACTTAGTCATGCCCGACTGTTTGCAACACAATGGACTGCAGCATGGTGATGGCTTCCCTGTCCATCACCAACTCCTGGACTTGCTCAGACTCACGTCCATTGAGTCAGTGATGCCATCCAACCATCTCATCCTCTGTCGTCCCCTTCTCCTCCTGCCTTCAATCTTTCTCAGTATCAGGGGCTTTTCCAATGAGCTTCCAGTGGTTGTCAGCATCCTTGGCATTCCTTGGCTTGTGGACACATCCCTACATCCGATCTCTGCTGCTGTCTTCACGTGGCATTCTCCTCTGTGTTGGTGTCTCTGCGTCCATCTGTCGAAATATCCCTTTTATTATGACGACACGTGTAGTACAGTCTGTAGGGTCCACCCTGTCTTACCTAAGTAACATCTGCAAAGACCCCCAAATAAGCTCACATTCATGGGTTTTGTGTAGATGTGAATGTGGGAGACACGGATGCGAGTTCATCAAGTGTGGGCCTGCTGTGAAGAGTCTTCTTGCCATCAATTTCAGGCAACCCTGGCCAAGTGTGGCAGCCCGGCTGGACCCCCTCCATGGACTCAGCTTCTATTTCTCTGACCTCTGCTTATGCTCTCCCAAATGCCCTCTTCCCCATCTCTCTTACCATCTTTTCCAACTGCAGAGTGGCCAGCTGACATAGCTCTGGTCAGGAATTGAGGAGACTAAGAATCCTGTTCCAGCTCTGTTGTTACGTTGAGTTTTTCCATCTGTCAGCTGGCCATGTGTCACTCTTCTGCATCCACTGTGGGTTAATGGTGTATTGAGTACACATAGTCCCTTGGCTCTAATGTCACAGGATTATTGAAGAAATTGACAAGGAAATCATTAGTATTTGCCTCTTTTTACCTTTTAACAGATTAATATTATCAACACTGATATTATAACCTTCTAGATGCCTCTATCTTAGATCTGCCCATGGCTCCTCCTTTTTTTTTTTTTTTTTTTCTTTTTTGAAAGATCTTTGGAGGCAGGCATGTAGGATCCTATTTCCCCGGCTAGGGATCCAACCCATGCCTGCTGCTTTAGAAGTTTAACCACCGGACCACCAGGGAAACTCCCCCCTACCCACGTCTCCTCTGGCTTGAAAATCTGGTAAGTACACACAAGGTCCCTACAGAATCATGACCCAATCACTGCAACCTACCAACTGATGATGCTAAAGCCTCTGGTGCCAGCATTCTTCATCCTCACAGAAAGGCCATGCCCTCCATGTTGAGGGAGCAGGCAAACAGGAACTATCTCCCCATTCTTCTAAATCTTGGCACATTAACTTCTCCCTTTTCCTTTCTGAAACATTGAGCCACTGGCTCCCTCTTGCCTCTATTCCCGGTCATGAGAATCTGAGCTCTGTCACTTCCTCTCCCCACAAAGCATTCTGTGTCTCAGCAGAGCTTGTACTGGTACGGGTTTGAAGAAAGCTCATCGCAGCCCAGGGACTGAGTAGGGACCTTGCGGCGTGCCGCTGACCCCTCCCAGCTTCTGAGGTTGTCTGTGGCCGCACAGCTGAGATTCTGGTGCCTGTGTTCTCTCTCAGCGTGCCACCCTCCAAGAGAAGCAGCTGACTGTAGGCTGTTAGCAGAGTGGGTTCTGAACCCCGAGACCTCAGTTCCAGCCTGGACACCTCAGGGGAACCTGTTCCCTTGGAGCATCGTGTACCACTAAGTTTCCAGTTTTATGTTAGCTCTCAGGCAATTCCAGGTAAAACTAAGATAAGAAGACAGCATATAAGCTAGAGGTTTGGTTTCCATTCTCATACCTCTGAATCCGAGAACCACAGTCTAACACCTGCAGGAACCCAATCCTTACTTTGATGAAATGGGAATTCAAGGAAGGGAGGGATTAAACTCTAGCTCCTTCTATTAATCTGAAAAATATATGTAAACCCAGTTTCAGAGTGAGCTCAAAACTCTACGTGAAGAGCTGGATCTTGTTGGAAGACGAAGAACCATTCCTGTTCTGAGTCCAGCAGGTGGTCTGGGAAGCACAAAACCCATGTGGAAGAAGCTTCTCCTTCATCACAGGTCTTCAGGGTTCAGGCCAGACTGCATGAGGCACAAGTATAGCCAGTGAGGGACATGTCTGGGTGGAAATCCCGTGATGCTCAACGTCATGGTCTCGAGTCAGTCCAAGCTGGAAGGGTCAGTCTCTTCTATAGCAATGCCAGGAGGGGATTTTTGTTCATCTTCTAAGATGACTTTTTTTCATATTTTACAATATCTGAAACCAAGTTGCCTCTTATCAACCTAGTGTCGAGTGTTAGTCACTCAGTCGTGTCCAACTCTTTGCAACCCCATGGACTGTAGCCCACCAGGCTCCTCTGTCCTTGGGATTCTCCAGGCAAGAATACTGGAGTAGGTTGCCATTTCTTCATCCAGCGGAATCTTACCAATAAGATTATAAACTTAAACTTAGGGGGTAGGGGGCTAGCAGTACCTACGAAACACCATTCTCTGTGCATTTACAGGGTTCCTTTGTTATTTATATTGCTCCTTTGATGGGTTGTTACTTTCTGTGAACAGAGTACATTGTGATTTGACTTTTTTCTTAAATAACAGCTATATTGAGATATAATTCATATATCACAAAATTTCACCACTTTATACAATTCAGTGACTTTACCCCTAGGATTACAATACATTTTTTTCAGTTTTACATGTATTCTTTTTCAAATTCTTTTCCCATTTAGGTTGTTATTTAACATTGAGCAGAGTTCCCTGTACTACATGGTAAGTCCTTGTTGGTTATCCATTTTAAATATAGCAGTGTGTACATGTCAATCTCAAATTCCCTAACTTCGCTCCCCTCAGCCTTCTCCCCTGAAAAAAAAATGAAATTAGAACATTCTTTAACACCATACACAAAAATAAGCTCAAATGGATTAAAGACCTAAATGTAAGATGAGACAGTTTTAAAAGTCTTAGAGGAAAACATAGACAGAACAGTCTCAGTGATCTGACTTTAGATGAAAACTTACTTTGTATATACAGAGCACTATAGAAAAGGATAGTGGAGATACACCAGCTAATATGGGAGCAAATGTTTGATCCTGCAGGAGTGACCACAATTCTTTGTCTTCTGGCAAAGCAACACTAAGTGCCCTCCAAGACATGGGAAAGGAAAGTAGACGATGCTTAGTTGTGTCAATTCATTGATGTGTGAACAAAAATCAACATGGAAAGCACCATTTTCCAATTTTTTAGAAGGATTTCAGCAGCTTAGAAGAAAATCCTCAAAGAAAAATCTCTTGAGAAATTCTACATCCCATTGACCCTGATGATGCAGAGGCTGGCATTGTGGGGAAAACACTGATATTGATAACTTTGAGCTGAAAACAATTTTAAAAAGTCAAGTTCTCAATATGTCACAGTTTTAGGAATTCCTTAACCAAGTCATCTACCTTATATTTTCTTCCTGATGTGTGTGTGTGTATGTGTGTGTGTGTGTGTGTGTGTGTGTGTGTGTATATATATATATATATAATCCATGCATGCATGTGTGCGTGCTAAGTCACTTCAGTCATGCTCAACTCTGTGTGGCCCTGTGGACTGTATCCCATCAGGCTTCATGGGATTCTCCAGGCAAGAATACCGGATTTGGGTTGCCACTTCCTTCTCCAGGGAATCTTCCCAACCCAGGGATCAAATTCGCATCGTCTCCTACATTGGCAGGCGAGTTCTTTACCACCAGTGCTGCCAGGAAAACACTATATATATGGTTCCAAATCAGGAAAGGAATACATCAAGGCTATATATTGTCACCCTGCTAATTTAACTTCTATGCAGAGTACATCATGCGAAATGCTGGGCTGTATGAAGCAGAAACTGGAATCAAGATTGCCGGAGTAATAACAATAACCTCAGGTACGCAGATGACACCACTCTTTCAGCAGAAAGGAAGAACTAAAGAGCCCCTTGATGAAAGTGAAAGAGGAGAGTGAAAAAGCTGGCTTAAAACTCTCTAAAAACGAAGAACATGGCATCCATTCCCATCACTTCATGGCAAATAGATGAGGAAACAATGGAAACAGTGAGAGACTTTGTTTTTGGGGGCTCCAAAATCACTGCAGATGGTGACTGCAGCCATGAAATTTAAAAATGCTTGCTCCTTGGTGGAAAAGCTATGACCAACCTGGACAGCATATTAAAAAGCAGAGACATTACTTTGCCAACAAAGGTCCATCCAGTTGAGCTATTTCAAATCCTAAAAGATGATGCTGTGAAAGTGCTGCACTCAATATGTCAGCAAATTTGGAAAACTCAGCAGTGGCCACAGGACTGGAAAAGGTCCGTTTTCATTCCAATCCCAAAGAGAGGCAATGCCAAAGAATGCTCAAACTACTGCACAATTGCAATCGTCTCACATTTTAGTAAAGAAATGCTCAAAATTTTCCAAGCCAGGCTTCAGCAACACGTGAACCGTGAACTTCCAGATGTTCAAACTGGTTTTAGGAAAGGCAGAGGAACCAGAGATCAAATTGCCAACATCTGCTGGATTATCAAAAAAGCATCAGAGTTCCAAAGAAACATCTATTTCTGCTTTATTGACTATGCCAAAGCCTTTGACTGTGTGGATCACAATAAACTGTGGAAAATTCTGAAAGAGATGGGAATACCAGACCACTTGACCTGCCTCTTGAGAAACCTGTATGCAGGTCAGGAAGCAACAGTTAGAACTGGACATGGAATAAAAGGCTGGTTCCAAATAGGAAAAGGAGTACATCAAGGCTGTATATTGTCACCCTGCTTATTTACCTTATATGCAGAGTACATCATGAGAAACACTGGACTGGAGGAAGCACAAGCTGGAATCAAGATTGCCAGGAGAAATATCAATCACCTCAGATATGCAGATGACACCACCCTTATGGCAGAAAGTGAAGAGGAACTAAAAAGCCTCTTGATGAAAGTGAAAGAGGGAGTGAAAAAGTTGGCTTAAATCTCAACATTCAGAAAACGAAGATCATGGCATCTGGTCCCATCACTTCATGGGAAATAGATGGGGAAACAGTGGAAACAGTATCAGACTTTATTTCAGGGGACTCCAAAATCACAGCAAATGGTGATTGCAGCCATGAAATTAAAAGACACTTACTCCTTGGAAGGAAAGTTATGACCAACCTAGACAGCATATTGAAAAGCAGAGACATTACTTTGCCAACAAAGGTCAGTCTATTCAAGGCTATGGTTTTTCCAGTAGTCATGTATGGATGTGAGAGTTGAACTATAAAGAAAGCTGAGCGCCAAAGAATGGATGCCTTTGGACTGTGGTGTTGGAGAAGACTCTTGAGAGTCCCTTGGACTGCAAGGAGATCCAACCAGTCCATCATAAAGGAAATCAGTCCTGTGTGTCCATTGGAAGGACTGATGTTGAAGCTGAAACTCCAGTACTTTGGCCACCTGATGCGAAGAGCTGACTGATTTGAAAAGACCCTGATGCTGGGAAAGATTGAGGGCAGGAGGACAAGGGGACGACAGAGGATGAGATGGTTGGATGGCATCACTGTCTCAATGGACATGAGTTTGAGCAACTTCTGGGAGCTGGTGATGGACACCAAAGCCTGGCATGCTGCAGTCCATGGGGTCACAAAGAGTTGGACACAATTGAGCAACTGAACTGAACTGAATATATATCACTAAGAAAAATTATGTTTCAATGAGCTTAAAAAAAAACTTTTTGGAAGTCTTAAATAAAAATCCAATGTAACAGTGCATTGTGTCCTAATTTAAATGGCAGCACTCTTTTTTTTTCCGGTATGTAAAATTATGGTGTGCCTTAAAATTTGTGATTTGTTAGAGCTGATGTAATGCGGTATGTGATATTTTGGATTCTCATCACTCCTCTTTTGTATGACTTAATTATTCAGTAGAGTTTTTAGAATCTTAAATATCCTTCACAGTCCTTTTCTTCACATATTTAAATTTCATAGGCACAATTTATAGCTGGTATAATCATCACAGAGCTGTGGTCAACTACTGCAATACTAATTTGGGGGTCTCTGTGGTGACCTTTTGTAAAATTAGCTTGTATGTGGAGTTCATGATGAAATCCCAGGATTTGAACTCTTGAGTGAATGAAACCTCATATTTTAATGGCAAAAAAAAAAAAAAAGAAAATAAACTCCTAGCCTTGAGAGAGTATTACCACACATTTCAAGCATCAAAGAAATGACCTCCTTTATAAACATGGAGGTTGTCTGCAGCATGTAAACACCGAATTCTTAGCTACTTGGCAGAATCTACCAAATTTCTTTCTCAGAAAAGCAGCATTTCATTTCTAGAGGGCAAGCTGGGTGTCAGCTGGGATAATTCGATTTGCTCCCTGGCTATGTAGTTTACCTGGCACAGTGCCAGGCACTTAAGAGGCAGTTAATAAATATTTTTGAATGAGTGAATAAAAATCACCCCTGCTCAGTCTACAGGGATTACACACCAATTCTCAGTTCTTAGACCATGTAGGACAGTGAAAAAAGTGTGGATTTTGGAAGAAGATGGATTTGCCTTCTGGTCACTTGTTAATAGTAGTAGGACATATGGGATTACGGGGAGATCCCCGGTGGCTCACTGCAGGAGACATGGGAGATACGGGGTCCATCCTCGGGTCAAGATGATCCCCTGCAGGCAGGCATGGCATCTCACTCCAGTATTCTTGCCTGGGGAATCCCATGGCCAGAGGAGCCTGGAGGGCTATTGTCCATGAGATCACAAAGAGTCGGACACGACTAACGTGACTGAGCACAGCACAATTAGTGTAGTATTTTAGAACATATAGGGTGAATGAGGAATGCACAGAAAATGCTGAAAAAAATGATTATCCTTATTATGATGGGAGAGTATGACAAGAACTCTTCTAGAAATACAGTCTGGGTGAAATGGACTTATTGGAGTAGACTAATTCTAGACCCCACCCACCCGTAACTGTGTTTGATTATATATTGTTAGGGCTCAGGGACTAGACGGAGTAGCTTGGGGGAGTACAAAGAAAGGATAACTAGATAAGGACAATCACACATCTAGTGACATAATTAAAGGTATTGTTGGTGTTTAGTCTCTAAGTTGTGTCCAACTCTTCTGTCTCAACCCCGTGGATTGTGGTGGCCAGGCTTCTCCCTCCATGGGATTTTCCAGGCAAGAATACTGGAGTGGGCTGCCATTTCCTTCCCCAGGGGATTGACCCGATCCAGGGATCAATCCCATCTCCTGCATTGGCAGGGGGATTCTTTACCTCTGAGCCACCAGGGAATTAAATTGATAGGCAATGCTTAAGTTTATAGATTTAATTTAATTTAAATGAAATAAATTTAATTTATTTAAATTTAATAAATTTAACATATAAATTAAATTTATAGGCTCTGCTTAAGAATTGCACTGTCCGATGTGGTAGACATGAACCACATGTAGCTATTGAAATTATAGTGTGAATTTATTACTTTTTAAATACAACCGAAAATTCAGTTCCTCAGCCACACTAGCCAAGTGCCAGTGGCCAGTATATTAAACAGTGCAGCTATAGAACATTTCCACCAATGCAGAAATTTCTATTGGGCAGCATTGCTTATACTATCAGAGAAGTTGATGGCAACCCACTCCAGTACTCTATCCTGGAAAATCCCAGGGATGGAGGAGTGTGGTGGGCTGCAGTCCATGGGGTTGCACAGAGTCAGACACAACTGAAGGGACTTAGCAACAGCAGCAGCAGCAGTGTATACTATAGCCTCCAAATCCTCTTTCTATCCATGAAAATTGTTACAGACCATCCATAAAAATCTTTGTGGGATTTCTTTCTTCCTATAATTTTTTAAATTAATTTTTATTTTTTAGTTTGTTTTGCTTTACAATACTGTATTTGTTTTGCTATACATCGACATGAATCAGCCATGAGTGTACATGAACTCCCAATCCCGACCCCCACCTCCCCCCTCCCGCCCCACACCATCTCTCTGGATTATCCCTGTGCATCAGTCCCAAGCATCCTGCATCCCACACGAACCTAGACCGGCGATTCGTTTCACTTATGATATCATACATGTTACACTGCCACTCTCCCAAATCATCCCACCCTCTCCCTCTCCCACAGAGTCCAAAAGGCTGTTCTATACATCTGTGTCTCTTTTGCTGTCTTGCGTACAGGTTTATCATTACCATCTTTCTAAATTCCATATATATGTGTAAGTATACTGTATTGGTGTTTTTCTTTCTGGGTTACTTCACTCTGTATAATCAGCTCCAGCTTCATTCACCTCATTAGAACTGATTCAAATGTATTCTTTTTAATGGCTGAGTAATACTCCATTGTGTATATGTACCACAGCTTTCTTATCCATTCATCTGCTGATGGACATCTAGGTTGCTTCTATGTCCTGGCTATTATAAATAGTGTTGCGATGAACATTGGGATACACGTGTCTCTTTCAATTCTGAGTATACTACCCAAAGCAATCTACAGATTCAATGCAATTCCTATCAAGCTACCAGCGGTATTTTTCACAGAGCTAGAACAAATAATTTCACAATTTGTATGGAAATACAAAAATAGCCAAAGCCATCTTGAGAAAGAAGAATGGAACTGGAGGAATCAACCTCCTGACTTCAGGCTCTACTACAAAGCCACAGTCATCAAGACAGTATGGTACTGGCACAAAGACAGAAATATAGATCAATGGAACAAAATAGAAAGCCCAGAGATAAATCCACACACCTATGGACACCTTATCTTCGATAAAGGAGGCAAGAATATACAGTGGATTAAAGACAATCTCTTTAACAAGTGGTGCTGGGAAAACTGATCAACCACTTGTAAAAGAATGAAACTAGAACACTTTCTAACACCATACACAAAAATAAACTCAAAATGGATTAAAGATCTAAATGTAAGACAAGAAACTATAAAACTCCTAGAGGAGAACATAGGCAAAACACTCTCTGACATAATTCCTGTAATTTTTTTGAGAAGTAGTTCTAGCATCTGTGTAATACTATTGGTCAGTCTGAGGCAGTATGATGAGGAGAAAAAGCACTGTTTGAAACAACAGCTGGGCAACTTGCCTGACCAAGTCACATTACCCTCCTTCCTCAGTTTACTCATCTTTAAATGAATGAATTGACCTGGCTATCCCAGTCATTGATAGCTCTTATGCTTGTGGATTCCAGGAAACAGCGGTTGGCTGCAGGCCCTCTGCCATTCTGCAGCTCTGCACAGCTGCAGCATTGCAAAGGAAAGTAGCCACGGTAAACAGCATTGCTGCGGACCACATATTTGTGTCCCCCCAGATTAATACCCTGAGGGCTCAACCCTCAGTGTAATGGTGTTAGGTGAGGACTTTGGGAGGTGATTACGTCATAGAGGTGGAGGCTTTTGAACAGGATTAGTGCCCCTATTACTTCCTTGGTGGCTCAGACGGTTAAGCATCTGTCTACAATGTGGGAGACCCGGGTTCGATCCCTGGGTCGGGAAGAACCCCTGGAGAAGGAAATGGCAATCCACTCCAGGACTATTGCCTGGAAAATCCCATGGACTGAGAAGCCTGGTGGGCTACAGTCCATAGGGTCCCAAAGAGTCGGACACGACTGAGCAACTTCATTCAGTGCCCTTATTGGGCTTCCCAGGTGGCTCAGTGGTAAGAATCTGCCTGTCAATGCAAGGAGACACAGGAGACAAGGATTTGATCCCTGGGTCGGGAAGATCCCTGAAGGAGGGCATGACAACCCACTCCCGTATTCTTGCCTGAAACAAAAGTGAAAATGTTAGTTGTGTCTGACTCTTTGGGACCCCTCTGACTCTTTGTAACCCATCAGGCTCCTCTGTCCATGGAATTCTCTAGGCAAGAATACTGGAGTGGGTTGCCATTCCCTTCTCCAGGGAATCTTTCTGACCCAGGGATCAAGCCAAGGTCTCTTGCATTGCAGGCAGATTCTTTACCATCTGAGCTGCCAGGGAAGCGAATCCCATGAACAGAGGAGCTTAGTGGGGTACAGTCTATGGGGCCACAAATGGTGGGACATGACAGCCACTGACTGACCGAGTGCGTTATTAAAGAGATCTCGGAGTGCTCTCTGACCCCTTTCCACCATGTGAAGACACAGTAAAAGGATGCAATCTACGAACCAGGAGGCAGGTTCCCACCAGATACAAAGCTGTCAGCACCGTGGCTGTGGACTTCCCAGCTCCATGACTGTGAGAAAGAAATTGCTGCTTAAACCACTCGGTTTACGGTACTTAGTTATAGCAGCCTGAAGGCACTAAGACAACTATGAACAGCAAACTAGGACTGTGTTCTATTGTAATACTCTTCACAAGCTCAAAAAGTTCTACCGTCAACCTGCCTGTTAAGGTAGTTCCATGTATTGTGTACATATCTTTCCTGATATTTATTTCACTGCTGTCTCGAACTATCACATTCTATAGATTATGAGTTTCTTTAAGGTAGGCTCCTGGTTTCTTCATCGTTATTTCTCAAGCCCCCAGTGTATAGAGAACTTGAAATGTTAGCTGAATAAAGATGGATCAATTTCTGACCTTCTTTTGGGTCCTCATGATTAAAGTCCCTTGTAATGGATCACAGATGTCAAACCACTTGCTAAAGATAGGTGGAAGATTCTGGAATCCAGGACCAGGTCAAGATGATGCCAAAGCCCGTCTTATTTTTCTCCTACCACACTGCTTTATTGAATTCCATGTGTTTCTGGGATTTTAATTTGCTTTCCACATGGTTGGTGACTCTAAGGACTTCAGATGTAGTGTTTTGTCTGGTCTTTTCGTCTCTGAATTCATTAGACTTAGTCTATCACGTTCTACTTTTATGTTCCCAATGCCTGTAAGCCCTAAGTCCAGCCTGGTCAATGTAACCACTGAGGTGAAACCATTTAAAATCTCAGTGAGGGACTTCCCTGGTTGTCCAGTGGTTAAGAATTCACCTTCTAATACAGGGGGTTGACCCTTGGTCTAGGAGCTAAGAACCCACATGCCTCGGGGCCAAAAAACCAAAACATGAAACAGAAGGAATATTGCAACAAATTCAATAAAAACTTTAAAAATAGTCCACATGAAATAAATATTTAAATCTCCTTGATTTCTGTAAGAATTCAATAGTTATCCACATGTGCTTTGCTGTCTCTTCATTTCTCCTACTTCCTGCCACTTCCAAAGTTTATAGACCGAAGAAAGGTAAAAAAAAATATTAAGTGCTCAGAAATGACTCAGTGTATTGTTTCAAGATCACAGTATTCTGTGTACAAAAGAAATGCACCCATTTCCCCCTGAGAAATAAGAGAATGAGCAGCTCCAATAAATAAGACTGTATCAAAACAGAGATCACTGGAGAAAGAGCTGACCCATGGCCACCCTGTCCTCTATGACGACTTCATTTCCAGGCATTTGAGCTCCTATCACATGTCTGTTTCCATGTCTAGAATCTAGATGTGTTCTGCTGCTGCTGCTAAGGCGCTTCAGTCTTGTCCAACTCTGTGCGACCCCATAGACGGCAGCCCACCAGGCTCCCCTGTCCCTGGGATTCTCCAGGCAAGAGCACTGGAGTGGGCTGCCATTTCCTTCTCCAATGCATGAAAGTGAAAAGTGAAAGTGAAGTCGCTCAGTCGTGCCCGACTCTCTGCGACCCCATGGACTGCAGCCCACCAGGCTCCTCCGTCCATGGGATTTTCCAGGCAAGAGTACTGGAGTGGGGTTAATACCCCATTATTGTCATGGGCAGAAGGGGTTAGAAAACCACCTCTTTCCTAAATTCAGAAGGAATGGGGTCTGGCTACTTTCTTAGGAAAACAAAATTATCATCAGAAAATAGTACTTCGTAAATTAATATAAATTTGTTAATTTCTATAATTGTATGGTACTTTTTATTTCAACTCATATGAATAAAGAAATTGTAGTACATATATACAATGGAATATATATTGGAATATATATATACTCAGCCATAAAAAGAAACCAATTTGAGTAAGTTGGACTAAGGTGAATAAATCTAGAGCCTGTTATACAGAGTGAAGTGAGTCAGAAAGAGAATATACATGGTATATAAAAACTGTAAAAAGAAATGAATTTGAGTCAGTTGGACTGAGGGGATGAACCTAGAACCTGTTATACAAAGGGAAGTAAGTCAGAAAGAGAATATATATGATATTTAGAAAAATGGTATTGATGAAGCTGTTTGCAGGGCAGGAATAGAGATGTAGACACAGAGAACCAACGTGTGGACACAGCAGAGGAAGGAGAGGGTGGACCAAAAGGAAAGAGCAGCACTGACCTATACACACTACCATGTGTGAAACGGATAGCTACTCGGAAGCTGCTGCACAGCACCCAGAGCTCAGCCTGATGCTCCTGATAAGATGACCGGAGGGGTGAGATGGGAGCAGGGAAGGGAGGCGCAAGAGCAAGAGGGAATATGTGTGCTTAATGGCTGATTCTTGTTGTTGTTCAGAAACCAACACAACATTGTAAAGCAACTATCCTACAATTAAAAAAACAACAACACATGCGTTGGATTGGCACAGTCTGTGGGCTCCCTGGTTTTGTGGAGTTTGTTGGGGTCAGATGGTAAAATAATCAGACTCCAGGTAGATTCGGATTGCCACAGCTTCCAGACCAGGTGGGCTCCTCGCGTTTCCTATCTCTCTCTCTCTCCACCGTCCCAGTGCTTCATTTTCACTCCACAGCTGCTTGCTCCTGTTGGATCTTGAGCTGGTCCTGGACTTCTAGTTGGGGAAGGCCCTTCCTGATTCAAGCCATAACTACAAAAGTCCCACCCCAATGGCACCAAAGTTACAAATATTTCCTTTTAGGTGCCACCATCCCCCACCTGTAACTCTCTAGATTGGCTTTTCATGGATCTTCCTTGCTGCATGCCATCATTCTGAAGAATTCCCTCCGTTGATTTTTCAGGCTGTTCTCCTTCAATAACATCAATTGCTCCAAGCTCACCTGCCCTGCTAGTCTTTCTTCCCCTTTTCTCCTTTCTCTTTACCCCAAAAACTAGCTATAAAACTTAAATGGCCAATGTTATCTTACCTTGAGAAACTGTCCCCAGTACAGCAAGTCCCTCTGACCAAGAATTATCAAGTCTTTTTTTTTTCAAAGACTCTTTGGTTTTTTAAATGTGTTTCTCTTTGATTGCCTTAGGATTTCCTCCAGTTTTTAGCTTATTTGCAGGGTAGAGATTACCGTGGGGCTAAAGTCTAATCAGATCTCCTGAGAACCAGGTTCTCTTTGATGCCTCACCCAGAGGTGGTCTTGCAGAATCTTCCACCAAAGAAGGAAGCTCACCAGGAAAATGCATGTCCACTCTATGGGGGACATTTCTAGTCACTTACTAAAGTATGATCATTTGGGATTTAAAATAGAACTCCAGGGTCCTCCCTTGAAGATTAATATTTAATTCATAAATTATTTATTGAGTAACTGCACAGCTTGGTGTTGTAGGGAATTGCAAAAATAAGTGATACAGGTACATGCCTTAATGTGGCTTAGAGTCTAATAGGAAAGGTGAGATATAGATTCAAATACCTATATTATGCCAAGTGTGAGTATGTGCTCAGACATTCAGTCATGTCTGACTTTTTGCGACCCTATGGACTGTAGCCCACCAGGCTCCTCTGTCCATGGGATTCCCTAAGCAATAATATTGGAGTGGGTTACCATTTCCTTCTCCAGGGGATGTTCCTGTCCCAGGGATCCAACCTGTATCTCCTGTGATTTCTGCATTGGCAAGCAGATTCTTTACCACTGAGCCACCTGAGAAGCCGCCCTTATATTGTGCAATAGAAAATGATAAATACTGGAGAATTGGAGAATGAAATGGCCACCCACTCCAGTGTTCTTGCCTGGAGAATCCCAGGGATGGGGGAGCCTGGTGGGCTTCCGTCTATGGGGTCGCACAGAGTCGGACATGACTGAAGCAACTTAGCAGCAGCAGATAGACAAGATATAATTTCTAGGGAGTCTCAGAAGAATGGGAGTATTAAGCCATTTCTGGGAGTCAGGAAAATCTTACCATTTGAACCTGTGCTTGAAGGATGGTAGAATTTCAACATGGTGTGGTCACGGGCAAAGCCTCCCCTAAAGTCATGAAAAGAGCATTTGAAGGTCACAGCAAGTCTTCCCATTGTCTGGAAACATGGGTGTGGTGGGGAAGATGAAAAAGGAAATTGAAGACAGAGCTTATGGTTTCTTGAAAGCCAGAAAAGGGGGCATTATATTTATGGTTGATGATGAACCATTGATGGCTTCCAGTGGAGGAACAGTCTGGCTTGTGATTTAAGATGGTGACCCTGACAAGATGTGCAAGGAGAATCAGAGGGGGATGAGGCTGAATGTTATTAGGTTAGAGTAAAGGACAGCATGAACAGACAACACTCAGATCTCAGCGGCTTAGATCAGCACAGTTTCTTTCTCATCCCTAGGCACGTCTGCATCGCACTGGCGAGGGCTCCCCCACATCCTCAGCAGGGACCCCGTGAGCACAGGCTTCACTTTCTGGAATGATCTAACCCTCTATCATAGAACAGAGAGGGCAGGAGACACTTCATTTCTGTTCAGACTTCTGTTAAGATTTCAGTGGTCAGAAAAAGGTTTGAGTTTATAGATTAACACTTCCAGGAGGCATCAAGTCCAGGGAAGCATGATCCTGGTGAGCAACAGTGATGTCTACCTCTTTGGGGAAGGGACATAAGTCAGGGGACTGATGCCACCATCCAGGATAGGCGTGTTAAGGATCTGGACTAGAATGTGTGTGTGCGTGCTAAATTGCTTCAGTCAAGTCTGACTCTTTGTGACCCTATGGACTGTAGCCTGCCAGGCTCCTCTGTCAATGGGATTCTCCAGGCAAGAATACTGGAGTGTGTTGCCATTCCCTTCTCCAGGGGATCTTCCCAACCCAGGGACTGAACCTGCATCTCTTTATGTCTCCTGCATTGGCAAGTGGGTTCTTTACTACAAGCGTCACCTGGGAAGCCCTCTGGACTAGAATAGTGGCAGATAACATGGAAGGGAAGGAAAATATTCATGAAATATTAGGGGGATCAACAGCACTTGGATGTGTAGAGCTAAGGAAGAAGAGTACTGGCAGCTAGAGTTAAGCTTTTGAAAGTGTTGGTTACAGAGTTCTGGACTAAGAATAGAAATATGGGAAAGTGCCCCCAGGATCTTCTGTATTTTTCAATAGCACCAAGAGCACAGGAACCCTCCCCCTAGGGAAAGTGTTTATTTTGTATATTCTTTCAATAATTTCACTGACTGGCTGAAAAATAAAAATTGGGGTACTGAAGATCATAATAAAAAATGACTTATAAAGAGAAATAAAAATGATTACCCTTCCCAGAAATAAACATCAACCTTTAGCTCTTGATTGCCTTCAGTGAATGGATACAATAGTTACGACATGGATTTCATATTCTTAAGTTTAAGTTTACATTAATAGATAGTATCTGATATTTTAGGGACCATGATAAAAGGAATCTTGAGGAACCAACTGGAAAAGTGCTGGAGTGTTCACTGATATCTTTATTTTGGTTTTATATTTCATACTGGAGATTACATAACTCCTACAATTAATGCTTATCAGTTCAGATAAATAACTCAGACATTTTTGAGATATTGGGGTTTTTTTGTAGCACCTTTCCTAAACTAAATATGAAACTTAAGTAGTATTCAAATCTCTCTTACTTAGAATCTTCTAAATAACAACAATATAGAGATGTCAAAACCCATTCTTTTTTTTAGACTTTTTTTAATGTGGTTTGTTTTTAAAGTCTTTATTAAATTTGTTACAATACTATTTCTGTTTCATGTTTTGGTTTTTTAGCCACGAGGCATGTGGGATCTTGGTTCTCTGACCAGGGATGGAACTGACATCTCCTGAATTGGAAGGCAAAGTCTAAACCACTGGACTACGAGGGGAGTCCCGTCAAAACTGATTCTGTTCATAAGCCACCTAGACAATATTTTCCATGATGACTCCTATTTAACTCTTAGTGAATAGTCAAGAGTAAAAGACACTTTGAGATTGATTCACTCTTCCATTCCCCAGAATATCTGAACTAAGGATTTCCAGGCTATGCAAAAGCCACTGATGCGGTTTTCTGGGAAAACTGCACTGAAAGTGTTGCTGGTTACCTTCTGTTGAGTGCTCATTGATTCACAGGGCTTTAGCCGGACCTTGAATTCCAGGACTGTCCTGTCTAGGGAGGCTGCTGCTGCTGCTGCTGCTGCTAAGTCGCTTCAGTCGTGTCCAACTCTGTGCGACCCCATAGACGGCAGCCCACCAGGCTCCCCCGTCCCTGGGATTCTCCAGGCAAGAACACTGGAGTGAGTTGCCATTTCCCTCTCCAATGCATGAAAGTGAAAAGTGAAAGTGAAGTCGCTCAGTCGTGTCTGACTCTTCACGACCCCATGGACCTCAGCCTTCCAGGCTCCTCCATCCATGGGATTTTTCCAGGCAAGAGTACTGGAGTTAGGTGCCATCGCCTTCTCCGATCTAGGGAGGCTACCAGGGGGAAATGGAACCAAAGAGACAAACTGTGTTCTCAGAAAAAATGGGCGCCATCACTCTTACCACCCACCTTTCCAGACTCAGCAAGTAGGAAACTTACCTCATTATTAGGTAAATTACCCCCATCTTCCTCTTCCAGTGGGGGCCAGGAGGCAGTCTCCTTGAAGTGCAAATGCATCACGAGCACAAGTGCTTGTGGAAAGTTGCTAAGCTGCACAACCAGGTTGAGTGTGAGCTGTGGGTTTTGCCCTTTTCTACATCTTCACCTGCACATGGCTGCCAGGAAGAAGCAGAGACAGACACTGTCTTTCATCGCCCTTTCTCGGGGGCTGCTCTTCCCTAGAGACAGACTCTGCTGGGGCGTTTCTGAGCTGAGTCCAACAGACCCAGAAAATATGGCAAATGAGAGAGCCAAGATTTCTGGCAGGAAAAAGGAAACCAGCTTTCATGCTCAACGAGGGGCCCATCACAAATGGAGTACAAGTGCATCGGGCCACAGCTGAGAAAAATGCCAAACTAGTAAGAACCTGTACTTAGTTTTCCAGAACATCTACAGACAGAAGTACGGTCATGGCGCCCTCAGTCTTCTTCATCAGGGCTGACCAAGCAGCGAAATTCTTCAGCCCAGGAGACAGGGTGGGCAGAAATCCAAGGGAACAAAATTCTCTACTTACCAGCAGAGTCGACACACACTCTCTCCTCCATGTTTATGCAAACAAGGCACAAGTCAAGCCATGTGTTTTCTGGATAAAATCTTTTTCCATTTTTTTCTGTCAGTAGAGAATGGCATTGAAACATGTATAATATCATTTATGAAATGAATCGCCAGTCCAGGTTCGATGCATGATACTGGATGCTTGGAGCTGGTGCACTGAGATTGACCCAGAGGGATGATACGGGGAGGGAGGAGGAAGGGGGGTTCAGGATGGGGAACACGTGTATACCTGTGGCAGATACATGTTGATGTATGGCGAAACCAATACAATATTGTAAATAATTAACCTCCAATTAAAATAAATAAATTTATATTTTTAAAAAAATAAAGTAAGCTAAAATCTCTCTCTCTCAAAAAAAAAAAAAAAAAAAGAACCCACCTGCAATGCAGGAGACCCAGGTTTGATCCCTAGCTAGGGAAGATCCCCTGGAGGGAAGAATGGCAACACACTCCAATATTCTCGCCCGGAAATCCCATGGACAAGGGAGACTGGAGTCTATGGGGTTGCAAGAGTTGGACATGACTTGACAACCAAACTACCACCACACATACTTTATTTTTCACAAGTTTGTGGAATGGGTATTACTGGTCCCATATAAAAATGAAAGAAGTGTGTTTCAAAAAGTAAAGCACATTGCCCAAGATCATACAGCTTGTTAGTGAGGAAGGTGGGTTTAATTTTTCATTTTATTTCTTTTTGAAGGTAGTAGTGTTTTTAGTTTTTTTTTAATTAATTTTTATGTTGTGTTAGTTTCTACTGCCCTGTGCTGGAATCTTCCCGAAACCATTCCCCACCCCTGGTCCATGGAAAAATTGTCTTCTGCAAAACTGGTCTCCAGTGACAAAAACATTGGAGACCACTGTAAAGAGTTCAGGTTATGTACTTTGTTGATTGTCCCACAATTTAGATTTATGTGATTGTTTTCTCATAAATATATTAAACATTTTTGCCAAAAATATACATAAATGATGTTGTGACCTCTTAGTACATAAATTTGAAGTTTGTCAATTTGTCCCTTGGTTGATGATGCTAAGTGTGTTCAGTTAGTTGGGGGGGGGTGCCTTCTGGATTTCTCCATTGCAAAGTGTCACGTATTTTCATTTGTAGTTAATATGTATTGGTGGCATGATACATTCAGACAGTGTGAATATCCTTTTCCAATAACATTCTCCCAGTAGCTTTATCATCCATTGATGATACTGACTTATTTTGGTGATTATACAGTGGTTACATTATAACTCTATCATTTCTTCTGTATCTATTCCCTGGCATTCTTCTATTAGAAGAACCACCTCCTTTTGGATATTCTGGATTCAGGGATTCCTTGTTTTATTAAGTGTATTATTATAGCCCATCAGTATTATTATTCTTGTGAATGATTGAATTTTACCAAATTGACTATTTCAAGTCCCCTCCTCTGTACTTTTAACACATTCCCCTGGACTTTTTTCCTCTTTCTTTTTTTTTTTTTTTTTTTTTTTCTCAGACTTTAAATTATTTGTATTGGAGTATGGCCAATTAACAATGTTGTGGTAGTTTCAGGTGAACAGCAAAGGGATTCAGCCATACATACACATGTATCCATTCTCCCCCAAACTCCCCTCCCATCCAGGCTGCCACATAACACTGAGCAGAGTTCCTCCCCACAATTTTTGAGCAGTTCATTACTTTCTGATATTTCCTTACAAGACAGTCCAGAACTTGAAGTTTCCATGCCGCAGAACTGGAATCAACCAACCGTGACTCCTTGGTGCCCTGGTTCTGTTTAACGGCAAGTGTTTCATCTTACAAGTATTCAAGACAAGTAAACATTTATATATATATATATATATATATATATAAATTCTTTTTGCTGTTGTTGTTATTAGTTACTCAGTCATGTCTGACTCTTTGTGACTCCATGGACTAGATAGCCTGCCAGGCTCCTCTGTCCATGGAATTTCCCAGGCAAGAATACTGGAGTGGGTAGCCATTCATTCCCTTCTCCATATATATATATATATATATATATANGGACTGCAGCCCGCCAAGCTCCTCTGTCCATGGAATTCTCCAGGCCAGAATATTGGAGTGGGTTGCTGTTCCCTTCTCCAGGGGATCTTCCCGACCCAGGGATCAAACCGAGCTCTCCCGCATTGCAAGTGGATTCTTTACCAGATAGATATACATTAATATATATATATATATACACATATATATATAAAACTAGTTAATCTCATGCCACTTTAAATCTAGGTAAAGAAGGCATTTTGAGGCATCACATTTTGGGGAGTTGTATCTCACACTGGGGATCCTTCTGCTGTTTGCTTGGGTGTCATTTTTGCTCAGCAGAGTGTTTCTGAGAGGATGTGGAACACAGAGTAGGGAAGGTTATTTTTGACTGATCAGTTATAGTAATTTGATCCGTTGTCCAGTGAGTTTTACCTCAATGCTAATCAAACCATAAACTGAGCCATAAATAGTAATGTGTATGTGTGTATATATGTATATAATATACACATTCTTAAATCAAATCTATTTATATATGTATATCATTTACATATATAAAATTCATTATATAGGCATATTGTGTATAACTATGCATATATACACAATATGCATATTTAATAAATTTGTATATGTGTGTATTATATATGTATATACATATATACATGTATGTAATACATATATCTATCCTTGGGTATGGAAACTGAGAAACCTTTCAGGCACTCTCAGTTTTTTGAACTTCAATGTTCAAGACTTTGAGCCAAGAGATAAAGAGAAGTGAGAGCTAAGGGATCTTTCTGTCTTGGCAATCCATCCAGGGCTTTAGCCAACAGCTGCTTGCAGAGTTCAAGTATATTCATACACTTGCTCTCAATCTGGCCAGAACAGCTAAATGCCTTTCTTTTGGTCACCTCCCAGATAGTGACTCCAGGCTTCTTCTTTTGGGTTCTTAATGCTCACTTGATTTCCCTGCAGCAGACCCTGGCATCCAGCCCATGCTTAATCTGAGATGACAGCGGTAGGTAAACGTCCTCTTATTGGGTCCAGAATTGAAGCTTCTTTTCTCTCCTTGAAGTTGACGGCACATCTCCTCCACTTCACACCTCTTAGAGGACCTTCATCATTTTTTTTCCTTGTTATTCTCAAGTTAATATTTTTTCTCTGTATATATAACAAACATTTTTATCTTTGGAGGTTATTTGCTTAATGTTATTCGTATGTTTAGATTAAAATTATAAGATCTTGAGTCTCTATTATGTTTAAGATGACTGTAAAATTTTTATGTCTCATGGGACTCCAGCATCCTGAATGACCTCAGCCATTTCCAAAAAAGTATACCTATTCTTTCTATCATCCATCTTCTTATTGCTTAGAACTTGTGTGGCCTTTTGTTTATAGTAATAGTAAATCCACTTAAATTTAAAATTAAATGTCTTATAGTCTCTTCTATCTATAGCCCAGTTCTTGGTTTTCTTTGAAATTTTACCAGATGAATTTGTAGAGAGGCAGAAGAGTTATCAGCCTAGATCTCAGTGGTGCCGCTGAGCGCTGGGGAGTATGTCTTAAGATTTAAGGCTGCCTGTGTGCAGCCTTATTAGGCTTCTTCTCCAGTAGTCATGTACAGATGTGAGAGTTGAACCATAAAGATGGCTGAGCACCAAAGAATTGATGCTTTCAAATTGTAGTGCCAGAGAAGACTTTTGAGAGTCCCTTGGACAGCAAGGAGATCAAACCTATCAATCTTAAAGAAAATCAACCCTGAATATTCACTGGAAGGAATATGAAGCTGAAGCTCCAATACTTTGGCCACCTAATGCCAAGAGCCAGCTCATTGGGAAAGATGCTAATGCTGGGAAAGTTTGAAGGCAGGAGGAGAAGGAAGTGAGAGAGGATGAGGTGGTTAGATGGCATCACCAACTCAACAGGCAAGAGTTTGAGCAAACTCCGGTAGATGGCGAAGGACAGGGAAGCCTGGCATGCTGCCATCCATGGGGTCACAGAGGGTTGGACATGACAGTGACAGATCAACAGCAACCACAGAAATCTGGGAAAGGTTCACTCCACTCCTCTACTTTCATCTGTTAGTGGGCTCAGCTTCCTGTCTCTTCACATTCCTCATGGCAGGAATCGTTGTGTCGGCTTCCACGTCTTCATCTCAGAAAAAAAAAGAGCAAGATACTTTAAGAACCCCCAAGCACCTCACCTGCCCTGGCTGCCTCCTGAGGCTTGACAATTAACTTCTCAGGTGGTATTGATAGAAATGATATTGTTGTGATCTTTGAATTACAGGCTATGGACTCTTTCCTTGTGAATCCAGATGTGTTGTCAGGAGCATAGCGGGCCTTCATACTGTACTAACTAACCATGTGCAGGTCCCATGGCACATGTAAAGACTCCCCTGAAGCATAGTCTCAGCTAGATTGGGCATGAATTACAAGGAAATCCTACTGAAGACAGTCTGCCCACACCACCAAGAAAGGCATGAATTCACAGTATTTACAGCATGCATGAGTGTGTGCTAAGTCACTTCAGCAGCGTCAGACTCTGCAGCCCTACGGATTGTAGCCCGCCAGGCTCCTCTGTCCATGGGCTTCTCCAGGTGAGCCTACTAGAGTGGGTTGCCATGCCCTCCTCCAGTGGGTCTTCCCAAATCAGAGATCTAACCCATGTCCACCGGCCACTGCTGTGGCCGGTGGATTCTTTACCACTAGCGCCACCTGGGAATCCTATTTATGGCATGAGTACGGTATCAACATGTGGTTCTAGCCAGAGGAATTGTGTCAGCATCTGGTTACTTCAAAGAACAAACCAGCAAACATGTGTTGAGGGCCTATTGGCACATCTGCGTGCTAGTGAGAGTCGACAGAGTCAAGTAAGGGGGACGGTGCGCTTCTGGATCTATATTCACGGATGCTTCAGAGTGAATGTCAGAGATGGAGGGAAAAGGCCTGGAAGGATAAATACTTAGATTAGGGGTCATTTGTAGATTGCTCTCATGGTCAGTGGTGGGTGGCTGGGAGGGAGGAGTGAACAGGCGCCTGACACACGGGAGGAGCTCATTAAACATGTATTGAATGAATGATGCTGAAGACATGTAAGAATGCCTCAGACTGAGGTTCCAGAATCTGTTGGGGGTCCAGTGGTTAAGAATCTGTCTGCCAAGGCAGGGCATATGGGTTTGATCCCAGGTATGGGAAGATAAATAAAAAGGAACCAGAATGTCCATGGTTAAGCATGAATTCTGCACTAACGGTTTGTTTGGTTATTTGGATGAAATCGCTCTCTCTGATAACTGGTCTTTCTTCAGTTTCTAAGACAAAGACAAATTAAGCTGCAGGGGAGGCTGTCAGCTCCAATGTGGCCGTGACAACCTGGATGAGGGAGGCGTTCTGTCACGAGGGTGGTATAGTGAGGCATATTCTTCCAGTGAGTCTTGTGTTTCTTAGTAGGTTATGTCTCTCCTCAATAGGATTACTCTCCCTCTGTTGCCTCAGTGACAAATTTCTATGATTATATACATAACATTTATAATGACAAATACTCCAATAAAAACCCCTTTGGCTGATGGTAGAGAGCAGGCAGACTGTAATTATGACATAAAGTGAGATGACGGGGATTTCATAGTATTGGCTAGAATCCATTTGTAAATATGCTGTGCCCGTGTCTCCTCCCCCATTTCAGAGTAAGCTTTCGTGTTCTGAGTTGCACCCTGAGAAGAGCAAGCCTGTTGCCCTTGAACTTACGTGATGGGGAGTCCCATCCAGGCCCACCGAAATCTCCTTGTAAGGTGAGGGCTCAAAGGACTGGGAGCTGAAGCCCAGTGAGGCTCTTGTCCTGTTGAAGAGTAAGCTTATCCACCTGCTAGAAATTCAGCTTTGTGTGCCTGTCTACAGACTGCATACTGCAAGGGCAAAGGCTATGCCTATCTTGTTCATATCTGTAACTTGCTGCCATGTTAACACAGTAGCATCTTCATAAGTATGTATCGTATATAAAGCAATGAAGAAATTATTGACATGGAACGGCCATAGTAAGGGGCTTCCCTGAGTAGTGTGCCCTTAGTTGCTCAGTCGTGTCCACCTTTCTGCAGTCCCATGGACAGTAGCCCGCCAGGCTCCTCTGTGGGAGGAGCCCGTCTGTGCCAGGCAAGAATACTGGAGTCGGTTGCTATGCCCTTCTCCAGGGAATCTTCCCCACCCAGGGGATTGAATCTGTGTCTCCTGCATTGGCAGGCAGTTTCTTTACCAATGTGCCACCTGGGAAGCCCTGAGTAGATAGAGCTCTCTGAACACTTCTGCCTCCCTTTCACACGTGTGGTCCTCTCTCCGCCCTAGATCTCCCAGGGCTTATTCCATGTTCTAGAAGCTTGGACCATCTTCCAGCTGACAGTAAATCTTGACACATTAGCTGATCACAGAGCATAACGTCTAAGGCTTCCAGAGGGCTACCGAAAGTTTAAAGGAGTGAATAGATTTACAGTGCTGGGACTTCTGACACTGTGATCACCACGTGTGATGATCCTCAAAATGTACCAGGTGGGTGGCCCCTGTTCTGCCTTCTTACAAGGCTAGCCTGAACCTGTGACCTAACCTCCCTGCCTCCATTTCTCATCTCCCATCAAACAGGAGGATTATTCTCGTCTGAAGACTTTCCTCAACTGATTATTTTTTAGTGAATTTTTCTTGATACTTACAGAAAAGTGTAATAAAAATCATGAGTTTTACTCAATGGATTTTCACAAAGAGGCCTCACCTGAATAATCTGCACTTAGCTCAGTAAATAGAACCTTCCTAGGACCGAGGATGAACCACTGTAGTACCATCTGGTTACTGCCCCCCAGAGATAATCACATCCTGACTTTTAACAGCATAGATTGAGTTTGGCCCATCTGTACTTCGTGTGAATGGGTGTGTATATGCTCAGTCACGTCTGATTTTGTGACCCCATGGACTGTAGCCCAGCCAGGCTCCTCTGTCCATGGGATCCGAACCCCTGTCTCCTGTATCTCCTGCTCTGACAGGCAGATTCTTCACCATTGCACCACCTGGAAATCCCCATATGAATGGGTACTTTATATGATTTGGTGATTATTGTGGTATATAGTGAAATCTCATTGTGGCTTTGAGTTGCAGTTCCCTGATAACTGCTGACACTTTGCTGTATTTCAAATGGTTATGAGCCATTTGGACATCCTTGTGAAACTCTATTCAAGCATTTTACTCATTTGTGGGGATAGTTATCTTTTTATTGATCTGGAGGAGTCTTTTCTATATCTTGGGTACAGAAAGATATAAAAGTGTATTCGAATATGTTCTCCCACTCTATGGGTAACACTTTCTTTCTTTTAATATGATAGTATTTTTGAAGAACGGAAGTTCTTAATTTCTATAAACTCCAATTGATCGTTTCCCCCTTTGTGATTTGTGTTTTTCTATTTCCATCTAATAAATTGTTCCTTGTGCCAAGCTTAAGCGGACCTTTTCCTATTTTTTTCTTCTGTCTGGTTCAATTCAGTTCAGTCACTCAGTCGTGTCTGACTCTTTGTGACCCCAAGAATCACAGCACGCCAGGCCTCCCTGTCCATCACCAACTCCCGGAGTTCACTCAGACTCACGTCCATCGAGTCAGTGATGCCATCCAGCCATCTCATCCTCTGTCATCCCCTTCTCCTACTGCTCCCAATCCCTCCCAGCATCAGAGTCTTTTCCAATGAGTCAACTCTTCACTTCATGGGAAATAGATGGAGAAACAGTAGAAACAGTGTCAGACTTTATTTTGGGAGGCTCCAAAATCACTGCAGATGGTGACTACAGCCATGAAATTAAGACACTTACTCCTTGGAAGAAAAGTTATGACCAACCTAGATAGTATATTCAAAAGCAGAGACATTACTTTGCCGACTAAGGCCCGTCTAGTCAAGGCTATGGTTTTTCCTGTGGTCATGTATGGATGTGAGAGTTGGACTGTGAAGAAGGCTGAGTGCCGAAGAATTGATGCTTTTGAACTGTGGTGTTGGAGAAGACTCTTGAGAGTCCCTTGGAGTGCAAGGAGATCCAACCAGTCCATTCTGAAGGAGATCAACCCTGGGATTTCTTTGGAAGGAATGATGCTAAAGCTGAAACTCCAGTACTTTGGCCACCTCATGCAAAGAGTTGACTCATTGGAAAAGACCCTGATGCTGGGAGGGATTGGGGGCAGGAGGAGAAGGGGACGACCGAGGATGAGATGTCTGGATGGCATCACGGACTCAATGGACGTGAGTCTGAGTGAACTCCGGGAGTTGGTGATGGACAGGGAGGCCTGGTGTGCTGCAATTCATGGGGTCCAAAGAGTTGGACACGACTGAGCGATTGAACTGAACTGAACTGAACTGACCCTGCATTGTTATTTTAGTGATAAATCAAGTGAACTCATATTTGTGGTGTATTTCTAGACTCTATTGTATTCTATTTGTGTATTTGTTTATCCTGGCTCAATACCACACTGTTTTCATTATTACTTTATAGTAAGCCTGAGTACACAGTGGTATAACGGCTCCATCTTTGTGTTTCTTCAAGAATTTCTTGCCTTTCCCCATTCTTTCGCACAGTCTTATAAGTTTTAGAATCAGTTTGTCACTTCACACACACACACACACAGACACACACACACACGCACACACAACTCTGCTGAAACTTTGATTATGACTATGTTGAATCTAGTCCCTTGGACTGCAAGGAGATCCAGCCAGTCCATCCTAAAGGAGACTAGTCCTGGGTGTTCATTGGAAGGACTGATGCTGAGACGGAAACTCCAATACTTTGGCCACCTCATGCGAAGAGTTGACTCATTGGAAAAGACCCTGATGCTGGGAGGGATTGGGGGCAGGAGGAGAAGGGGCTGACAAAGGATGAGATGGCTGGATGGCATCACGGACTCAATGGACGTGAGTCTGAGTGAACTCCGGGAGTTGGTGATGGACAGGGAGGCCTGGCGTGCTGCAGTTCATGGGGTCGCAAAGAGTCGGACACGACTGAGCGACTGAACTAAACTGAGCTGAACTGATGTTGAATCTATAGATCAATTCAGGGAGAATTCACATCTTTACAGTATTTCAATGCATGAACATGATATGTATCCCTTTATTTGTTTGGGTCTCTTCATTTGCCTCAATAAAGTTTTAAGGCTGCAAGTGCATAATTTTGTAAGATTCATGCTTATGTATTTTATATTGTGAATGCTTTTCAAATTGTAACTATTGAAAAAGATTTAGCTAAAATTTTTATGCATAAATATGTAAAATACAAAAAATTTTTATTGATCCAGAGTCCAACATTCTTTACTTTACTTATCACTTCAGTAGTTTATTGTAGATTGAAAAAATTTCTTTTCCTACATGAACTGTTATGCCATCTGCAACATTAGTGGCTTTATTTCTTCCTTTTTAATCATTGTCCTTTTTTTTTTTTCTTATTCTTAGTGCCTTGGCTGGGACCTACCATACTACTATTTAATTTTCAAGATCAGGCAGCCTTGACAGAGTTTTAATCATTTAAGTTGAAGCAAGGCCTCTCCTTATCTCAGGTCAACATATCTGAGCTTTCAATAATCTGTGCAACAGGATAAAAGCGGGGGATGGGGTGCAGAAGGAGACTTTGCCTTAGCAGAGATGGTGCTGGAAGAGGAGATGGAGTTCCATGAGCTGGAGATGAGCATGTGTTGGTCCTTGCGTGTGTGTATGTGCTCAGTCATGTCCAACTCTGTTGTGACCCCGTGGACGGTAGCCCACCAGGCTCCTCTGCCCATGGAGTTTTCCAGGCGAGAATACTGGAGTGGGGTGCCATTTCCTACTCCAGGGGACCTTTCTGACCCAGGGACTGAACCCAAGTCTCCTGCATAATCCCTCTAATGTGGGAGAATCTGACTCAACAGAATCACCAAATCCTAGTCTTGGAGAGCATCTCATTCATCTTATACCCAAAGCATGGGTCCCTGGGAATATCTTGAAAAACTTGGGATTGGAGGACAATTGTGGTCACCTCCATATCTAAGAGCCTCTCCAGAAACATCCCATCAGCCCTTCCATGGTCCCTGCCTGTTCCTTTCCACAGTTTATGACCTCACAGCGTTACCTGCCCACCACCTCCACCTTCTACCGAGCTGGGAATGGTCCTCACATTTTAATTCCACTGCTTCATGAAATCTGGACCTGCCCCTTAAGGAGGCCTGGGTGAGGTGCCTGTGGTGAGCCCGGCAGTGTCCATAGGGGCTGGGACTGACCCCAGGGGGTGCCCCCCTGACATGTCCTGTTGAGGAAGCCCCTTGCCCTCTGCATCACTCATCGTAGTCCTGGGCACTCTGATCCCAGGCTTCACTGAGGTCTGGTGGGACCTCCTCCAGACAGAGCAAATGGTGAAGACCCAACCCATTGCAGGAAGAAAGCCAAGATGCTGATGGGCTCAGTGACTACACTATTGGGTAAGTTGGAAGGTATCCCACCCTGCTTTATGCCCACTTTGGTTTTTACCAGCCCTTTCCCTTTTTCCTGGTCAAATCTGATGACTAGTTTACAGAGGGAGACACCCCTCCCCTACGCCCCTCCTCCCAGCCCCCCGAATCCTGCCTCCCGGGTCACACCTGTGCCTCTCCGATCTTTCACGGTACTTGCTCCACAGGAGGCTTGCACACTCCAGAACTCTGCTCTGACTCCATTGCATATCCCGACAAATGCTCTGGACAAGAGGAAAGCCTGAGTCCCAGGGGGCTTTGTCCCGGGGGTGTTACACAGCCCTGGTCCAGGCTCCCATCTTTCTCCAGAGCTCATCTGGGGAGCAGGAGAGTGTACACTCCCTGTGGAGAGAAGCAGGAGGCCCAAGCTGCCAGCAAAATCTTTGTTCCCCATCAGTGAGGATTTCTCTTCATGCAACAGAGATTGAATGGGGATGACAGATCATACGTTCTCTCTCTCTTTTTTTGTATCCTATCTCTCCTCTCTCTTACCCCTCCCAGCCCTTCTATGGCTGCTTTGAATTTCTCAGACCCTGAAGGAGGGAAACGAAAAAAGCAGTGACCTCCAGGGCTGCAGAGAACACGCAGTTACTCAGAGAGAGGGAGGGAAGTAGAGGAGGGCGGGGAGGTGCAGTGGGGCTTGGCATGAATGGAGATGGGGTGCCATTCAGTCCTGCTGGCCCTCCCTCCACTTTACCCACGTGTGCATTCATTCCCCGCCTCACCACCAGCACTAGGACACGAGCTGAGAATAATTAATTTTTATTGAAAGAGGTTTTTTTTTTCTTTTTTTTTTGGTGTGCAGACATTGTGTTCTGCTTTTGCCATGACTATACAGTCTCCAGTACAATTCTGGATTTAATTATAGTCCTATTTTGAGGGAATGAAAAAAAAAATCACCCTGGTCAGAGGCACAGATAATTGGTGATGCCAGGTGGAACTGAGACACGGATTCTGGGGACCAGAGCAGTTGCTTCCGGCTGATTCAGATCTCAGAACCAGCTGGGCTTTGGTGGGGTTCAGGCCTCTCCGCACCTCAGCTTCAGAATTAATTAACCTGGGGCCCAGAGGGACAGGGAAGATGTGACTTCTGAGTGGGCTGCAGACCTACTCCTGGCCCTCCCCTCACTCCCTGGCTTGGCACCTCCACCCCCCAGTATTCTGATGACCTTAAACCAGGCCAAGGTTTTCCCTCATGGTGTGATTGTTAGATCCTTAGACCTGGGCAAAACCCTGGAATCTGAGTTATGGACATTCCCTTTGATTCTTGCGATTAGACTTATTTGGAAACCCTTCATCAGGCAAAGGGCTTGGCTTCTGAGAGTGAAGCTGGTGCTTCTGAACACGAGTCACGAGGAGACAGGAGACTTGAGCAGGAGCAGATCCAGGACTGTGAGAAGGACTAGCTCTGGGCGTCTGGTCCAGAAGTGCGATGTTTCATGGACACAGAGAGAGGGAAGGGACAAGATAGGGACAGGGAAGAGGGGACCAGAAAGGAGAGGACACTTAGTTCATCACAGAGAGCCTGGGTCAGCAAGAGAAACAAGAGGACCCAGCATGACACCGAGGGGAAGGCACACACAGTCAGGGCCAGACATTTGAACACTGACCATCACAGGAGGAGGGTCCAGAGAGTTGGCATGAGTCAGAGCTGGAGGTGTCCAGGAGAAATGCTCTCAACTAAAGGAGTTATTTATGGGTAATCTCCATTAGGCCAGCTTTACCTTTTTGCACAAAATTTCACAATTTATGTCTTTCTTTGGCAGTCAGCCTGAAATTATGAGCCCATATTTGACATCTATCAGGGGAAGGAAAGAAACAACGATGAAAGCAGTGGAAGCAGAAAGAGGAAATGCATTAGATGAAGGGGGACTGGAAATTGGTGATGACTGAGGAATCAGGGAGAGACCCTTGGACGGATTAAGTAAGAAAGAGAGACTGGAGCCCCGGGAGGAAGAGGGACATTTGCTGAGATTCCGAGAGTCAGAGGGAAAAGGGAGAGAAAACAGCAGATAATAATAAAGCTCCCCCAAAGCAGTTATGTTTGCTTCCTCTCCTTGCTTTTCCTCTTATCCTCCAATTCAGTCCTCCAATGGGCCGCTTTGTTGGCTTCTCTAGGGGGCATCCATCATAGCATAATCAAATACGTTCCCTGTGAGTGGTGCCCTCTGGAGTTGTGCAGTGATTGTTCTGCCTCTGTCCATCTGTTTTCCTTTCTTTCACCACTTCCCACTTTGGGTCCTCTTGCCGTGCTAATGGCCTGTGGCATTCCCACTCAGGGAAGAGTGCCTCAGAGCTGGCCCTGGTAGCTGGAGCAAAAGTCCTGGATGGGCTGCACCAGGATGGCACCTGGCTCACAGCAGAGGGGACAGACTGCAGTCACACATGTGCCCCACCTGTGGAAAACACCATAGTCACATATGTGAAGCTACAGAGCTTAGGTGCTGAGAGGTCAAAGATGGTAGCAATTAGTGGCAGCTCCTAGTCAGTGTTCATTATTTCATGTTTATCCTGTCTCCTGGGCTTCCCAAGGGGCTCAGCGGTAAAGAATCTGCCTGCAGTGCAGAAAGTGCAGGAGACACCATGGGTTCAATCCCTGGGTCGGGAAGCTCCCCTGGAGGAAGGCATGGCAACCCACTCCAGTACTCTTGCCTGGAGAATCCCATGGACAGAGAAGTCTGGCAGGCTACAGTCCATGGGGTCGCAAAGAGTCAGATACAACTTAAGCAACTGAGTATGTTCTGTCTTCTACATGAATTTGTAAGCTCTTCCAGGATGAAACTCTATCATGGAAAGTCTCTTTAGTTCTATTTTATTTGTGTGGCTAAGAAAGCTTGAGTTCAAAAAGTGTATCACAAGAACAATTGTTTCCATGGGAAAAATGGGTTAAAGACTAAATCAATTCAGCCTTTCAATAAAAAAAAAAAAAGTTATTCTCTGGCAGGAATTCAAAAGTAAACCCTTTTTATAGCTTTGAGTGGGTA
Source organism: Aepyceros melampus (assembly GCA_006408695.1). NCBI lineage: Eukaryota > Metazoa > Chordata > Mammalia > Artiodactyla > Bovidae > Aepyceros > Aepyceros melampus. The sequence goes on from SJXQ01001191.1 coordinate 407,064, forward strand.
GTTGTAAAACCCAAACATCCCTGAGTAAATCCAACTTCTGATTATACGGAGCTTTTCTATAGAGATGCACCCAGCCTCTTCCTTCCAGCAGCCGTGGTACCCTTAACACATTCTTATCACCTCGATGGTCTGTGTTGCTCCGACAGCACCTCCCAGGACCAGTTTAGGGAAGGTGCAACAGGGATTGGTCTATGTGGCATGTTTTATACCATCCAGGAAGCCCCTTAAAATAATCTGCCCTCAGAATTTGGGGGAGAATGGATACATGTATATGCATGGCTGAATCCCTCCGCTGTTCACCTGAAACTATCACAGCACTGTTAATCGGCTATTGAAAGTGAAAGCATTGGTCACACAGTCATGTCTGACTCTGTGCAACCCCATGGACTGTAGCCCACCAGGCTCCTCTGTCCCTGGTATTCTCTAGGCAAGAATACTGGAGTGGATTGCCATGCCCTTCTCAAGGGGATCTTTCTGACCTAGGAATAGAACCTGGGTCTCCTGCACTGGAGGCAGATTCTTTACCATCTGAGTATACCCCAACACAAAACAACAACAAAAAATTTTTTTAAACCTTTATACGTGAAGATAATATGACAAATGTTTCTGTCTGTTGATCCACCCCAGATTGTTGTCTGAAGGCAATTTCTAAAAGTCTCAGTGGATTTGCTTAAAGAGAATTGGATTGATGTCCAGTCAGTGTTCACTCAAAATAAAACAGGTATTGCCTTCAGCCAAGATTATGCAAATAATAGTAATAATCTTTCCTCACCTGCATCCCTGCCCAGAGAGTACCTGACGTTTCTTCTGGACCATAGGCTCTGTTCCTTACTTTGAGATAGAACTTAAAAAATAAAAACACTTGGCATGGGCACAGGCTGGGACAAAGGGCCAATGAATATTAATGTCTCCAGAGCAAGAAAGGGGAGGGGACATTACAACAAGGTCTCCCAGTTCACACCTGTGGAAGGACAGTGCCTGGGCACTGTGCATCTCCTCTGCAAAGCATCCCCAGCCCCTGAATCCCTCCCCTGGGTAAACTCATCTCCAGCTCCTTATTCAGGCATCACCCCTTCAGGATAGATTTCAGTGTCCCTCCTCCGTGTCCCAACCACTCCCTGAGCAGCATGTCACCACCATCTTCCCCACATCACACTGAATGAACTCTCCATGATGTGCCCTCCCCTATAAGAACACAAGCTGCACCAAGGCAGGAATCGAGCATTCTTCACTGAAGGGTCCTGGCGTTGGCATCTACAGTTCCTGGTACACAGTGGGCTCTTCATAAATGCTCCTTTTAAGCTGAATTTAGCAGCAGCACCATAGAAAGACTGTAAGCCTCGGAACCAGTGGTGGCCTCAGAACCTGCCAGCTTCATGACCTTGAGCAAACAGTGTAACACAGAGCCTCTTCAGCACAAATGGGCAGAATCAGACCTCAGGTGGTTGAGAGGATTCGTGAGACGACGAAGATGCTTCCGTCAGCACAGGTGTTCCCTGGTTGTTTGTAATATGAACAGGAATCCTACAGTGAAAGCTGATGATGAGTCATCAGCCCTGCAAGTGTGTGCATTGGACACCAGCTGTTTATACACTCCCTGGAAGAACATCTCTCAACATATGCTAGAGAGAGTGATCGAGGGACAGAGTCAGGCAAAATCAGAAATAAGGATGGAATGCAGCCAGTTTGAGGGAAGTCTCAAACTGTCAGATATAACCTGACTTCCAACCTCCTTGTGTCTTTCTTTTTAATAACATCTTGGGTTTTGTTTCAGCATTCTAAGTTTTTTTTTTTCTTTTTTTTAATTCAGTTCAGCAGTTCAGTAGCTCAGCCGTTTCCGACTCTTTGCGACCCCGTGAATCCCAGCATGCCAGACCTCCCTGTCCATTACCAACTTCCAGAGTTCACACAGACCCACACCCATGGAGTCAGTGATGCCATCCAGCCATCTCCTCCTCTGTCGTCCCCTTCTCCTCCTGCCCCCAATCCCTCCCAGCATCAGGGTCTTTCCAGTGAGTCAACTCTTCACATAACGTGGCCAAAGTACTGGAGCTTCAGCTTCAGCATCATTCCTTCCAAAGAAATCCCAGGGCCGATCTCCTTCAGAATGGACTGGTTGGATCTCCTTGCACTCCAACGGACTCTCAAGAGTCTTCTCCAACACCACAGTTCAAAAGCATCAATTCTTGAGCACTCAGCCTTCTTTACAGTCCAACTCTCACATCCATACATGACTAATGGAAAAACCATAGCCTTGACTAGACGGACATTAGTTTGGCAAAGTAATATCTCTGCTTTTGAATATGCTATCTAGGTTGGACATAACTTTTCTTCCAAGGAGTAAGCATCTTTTAATTTCATGGCTGCAGTCACCATCTGCAGTGATTTTGGAGCCCCCAAAAATAAAATCTGACATTGTTTCCACTCTTTCCCCATCTATTTCCCACGAAGTGATGGGACTGGATGCCATGATCTTCGTTTTCTGAATGTTGAGGTTTAAGCCAACTTTTTCACTCTCCTCTTTCACTTTCATCAAGAGGCTTTTTAGCTCCTCTTCACTTTCTGCCATAAGGGTGGTGTCCTCTGCATATCTGAGGTTATTGATATTTCTCCTAGCAATCTTGATTCCAGCTTGTGTTTCTTCCAGTCCAGCGTTTCTCATGATGTATTCTGCATATAAGTTAAATAAGCAGGGTGACAATATACAGCCTTGACGAACTCCTTTTCCTATTTGGAACCAGTCTATTGTTCCATGTCCAGTTGTACTTAAAACTGAGATTTTAAGCTTGATTTACACCTCCTATCCTCTGCTTTTCCCAGGAAGTTCAGGGTGAGGTGAGGTAAGGAAGTGCAGTAGACTGAATGTTTGTGGGCCCCCAAACTCACATACTAAATCCTAACACTTCAAGTAATGGCTTCAGGAGGTGGATCTCTGGGAGGTGATCAGGTCATGAGGGTGGAACCATCACGAATGGGATCAGTGCCCTTATGTGAGACCCCAGAGAGCTCTCTTGTCCTCTTCCATCCTGTAGGACACTGAAAAGACAGACATCTATGAAGCATGGAGCAGGCCCTCGCCAGACATCTAATCAACTGGCACCTTGATAGTGGACTTCCTGGATACTAGCACTGTGAGAAATAAGTTCTGTTGTTTCTAAGCCATCCAGGCAGGTCTAAGGCATTTTTGTTATACCAGCTTGAATGGCCCAGGAGAGGGAAGCTCAGTGATGCTACCTGGCACTTTACACCTTGCATCAGCAGTTTTGAAGCGGACAGAGAGGCACAGTCTAAACTGGGAATATACCCCCTCCACCTCTCTCTTCAAAGTCTAGCTCTTCCAGGGTGGCAGAGGGTAGGGGTGGGCAGGGCAAGAGCAGGGCTCAGAAAGAATGAAGTGGTGCCAGGGTGGTGTTATAACTGACAGGCTGGTGGGAGGGGTGGCCCTGGTGTGGATCTGAGATGCTTGTGCTAAAACTCTGAGTGTGTTTTCCAGGCCTAGAAGGGTTTTGGTATGTGTGAGTGGACGGTGCATACCAGAGAGAGGACTCACTGTGTGCAAAGCACAGAGGCCCAGGAAAGCCTGCCCTGTTCTGAGGCAGATGCGCACTTGGAAACAGCCAGAGAGAGCCTGGGATGAGGGGCGGATAACGCAAGCAAAAGCCAGCTCGGGAAAAGCACCTTCTTGGGAGACTTCCCCAGTGGTCCAGTGGCTAAGACTCCATGGTCCCAGTGAGTGGGGCCCGGGTCTGATCCTTGGTCAGGAAACTAGGTCCCACCTGCTGCAACTAAGAGTTCACATGCCCCAACTAAAGATCCTGCATGCCCCAGTGAAGACCAAAGACCCGGAGTGCCACAACTAAGCCTGGGTGCAACCAAATAAAGAATAAATAAATGAAAATAAATGTTTAAAAATAAGCTAGGTTTTATCCGATAATGAAGAGCAAACATTGAAGGACATTGAGGCAGGATTGTGGCATCCTGGGAAAGTCTCCCAGGCAGACCTTGGCGGGCAGGTCAGAGAGGATGAGTTTGGAGGGCAGATGATCTGCCCCGGTGTGGCTGGGGAGCCCAGGTCTGCTGCTTCGCTGAGGGCTGCCCTCCTCCACCAGATGCTCTTTGACAGACCCCTTCAAGCGGAGGTTCCGCCTGCTAGTTCCAGGCCACTTCCTCCTGTGCCCACCCCGACTGGCCTCCTTCCCAGTGCTGCCCCAGTACACGGCAGCCCGGAGAAACGCCAGGCTCCCTGTGCAAGGTAGCACTTGCTACCAGTGAAGGAAGGAGGCCTTCCTTTTATGGGAGGCCTGGAATTCTTCCTTGACAACAGTTCTTAGATCCTTGCTTAGTTACAGAAGATCCCCCTCCCACTTTTCAAGTTCTCTCAAGAGCTGCTCCCACACAGGCCCCGCCCGCCTGCTCTCTGCCTGCCACTGGCACCTCCTACTGAGGCTGCAGAATCGACTCTCAGCAGGGGCCCTTTGAACACACACACACACACACACAGAATGACCCCACAAGGCCAGTGGAGAGAAGCACTCCACGTGGGAGGTCTAGGAGGAACCAGTGTGATGGAAGTGGTGGCGGGTGGTGTTGGATCCACACAAAACCACACAAAACTAGGGCATCCCTCCTAGAGATGACCATCCTAAGTGAAGCAAGTCAGAAAGAGAAAGACAAATACCAGATGATATCACTCACACAGAGAGTCTTCAATATGACTCACAGGAACTGACTGACAGACAGAAACAGACTCTAGACATAGAAGCCACACTAAAAGGGTAAGGAGGTGGGGGGAAACTAGGAGTTTCAGGTTAGCAGATAAAGATACTATATATAAAATAGATAACAAGATTTTACTGCACAGCACAGGAAACCATATTCAATGTCCTTTAATACATCATAATGGAGAAGAAAATGAAAAAGAATACATATGTGGAGATATGTATAAATATATATATTAGGCTTCTCAGGTGACTCAGTGGTAAAGAATCCGCCGGCTAATGCAGGAGCCACAGGAGATGTGGTTTTGATCCCTGGATCAGGAAAATCCCCTGGAGGAGGAAGTGGCAACCCACTCAGTCTTCTTGCCTGGAGAATCCCGTAGACAGAGGAGCCTGGCGGGCTACAGTCCATGGGGTCTCAAAGAGTCAGACATAACTGAGCAACAGAGCATGCACCCATACATATATATAATGATTTATTTGATGTACACCAGAAACCAGTCCCGGAGAAGGCAATGGCACCCCACTCCAGTACTCTTGCCTGGAAAATCCCATGGGCGGAGGAGCCTGGTGGGCTGTCGTCTATGGGGTCGCACAGAGTTGGACACGACTGAAGTAACTTAGCAGCAGTAGAAACTAACACAACATTATAAATCCATATATTTCAATTTAAAATATATACATTAAAAAAAACTAAGGGAGTCAAGAAAAACAAATCCTGAAACAAAATTCTAGGGTATCCTAGATTCCTACTCGGCCTCACAGCTACCTAGTCAATTGGACAGATTATTTAACCTTTCTGAGCCTCCATTTTCCCAACTGTAAAACAGGAACAATGTCTACCTTTCAGGATGGTTTTGAGAACTAGAGATACTTTTTGTAAATATGCCTTACATAGCATTGTACGATCAGTTAAAACCACTAATGTGATGGACATTTCCACCCACATCAGCATTTGAGGCCTCCCGTGAGGATTCCGTGCCCCACCTCACACTCTAAGATGTTCTGAATCAGTTTCATTTATTACACTTGTTGAAATGCTACACTTGTTCAAAGCACCATCATAAACATTATAGGAAATAAAATATATAAGATAATAATGGTATCCTTGGGTTGTTTACAAAGGATGTGAGAATGGAATGTTTTGCTTAGAGGCTAGATTTTAACAGAGGCTTCATTTATTCCATCTTTAACAGATCTTTTCAGACTTGACTTTTAGGGCCTGTGCTTCCCCAAAAGGAAAGGATATAAGAGAATATATTGTTCTGTTTAATGCTAAGATAGAAATTCTTAATATTTAATGCTTTGGTGATTTTTTAATATTTTTATATAACTTTATATATATATATATATATATATATACACACACACACACACATACATATATTTATTTATTTGGCTGTGTGGGATCTTAGTTGCGGCATGTGAACTAGCTGGAGCATGTGGAATCCAGTCCCCTGACCAGGGATTGACCTCCGGACCCCTGCACTGGGAGCATGGAATCTTACCCTCTGAACCACCAGGGAAGTCCCTGGTGTTTTTCAAAAGTGTGGATCCATGTTCATCTGAATGTATATGTGAGAGCAAAAGAAAGGTGAAAGTTATTGCCAAGAACTAGCCCGGTCATATAGCAGGAAAATCACACACACACTCTGACCCCCGCTTCCCCCACCCCCACACACCCTGCTGTCTTAGGACTTAGGAGGCCAATTACTAAACATTGGATCTTGAAGAAAACATTTGACTTCTCTCAACAGGCAATCATAATCTGCTCTCCAACCGTGTTAGAGACATTGAATCCAATAAAATAATAGTCATAAATATTTCATGAAAGAAAATGTTAAATTGCTAGCAAAAGGTGATCAAGAAGTTGAACAGAAGCCAGACTTTGTACGGGTGAAGGTTAGAAGGTGAGTATGTGAGATGGGGAAGGCATTTTAGGCTACAGAACGTGGCAATGGGTCCTTTCTGGTAGAACATAGAGATCCAAAATTGACACCCCCACAGCCTGTAGAGGGAGGAGAAGGACAGGGGACATGCGTTCTTTCTCATCAAAGGAAGAGGCCCAGCTTCATCTAATACTCACTGATGGCCCTCTGGCCATTTTCCCCCATCCCTCCTGCGATTGTCTTTTCCCCTTGTCACTGAAATCCTCAATAAGACCGTCTGTAGACTAACTTACTGGCAGGTCACCATCGCTTTCATCAATACCTTGCACATGAAGGGCCTCTCAGAGGGAGTGACCACTGCATTCAAGGTTCCAACCCCAAACTCTTGTCCATGGAGTCAGCTTTTCTAACCCATTACAATGTTATGATAACAACAACAACAACAATTATTAGATGTTACTGTGCTCCATGGTGGCTCAGTTGGTAAAGAATCAGCCTGCAATGAAGGAGACCCAAGTTTGATCCCTGAGAGAAGAAAATGGCAAACTTCTCCAGTATTCTTGCCTGAAAAGTCCCATGGACAGAGGTTCCTGGTGGGTTACAGTCCACGGGGTCACAAAGAGTCAGACACAACTAAGTGACTAAACCACCATCACGTGCTCCATCTCTTTGCTAAGTCCTTTACATGTATCACTCATTCAACTTCCACACCAGTCCCTATGAGAGTTCTGCTATTATCCTCATTTCACTAGTGGGGAAACTGACATGTAAAGAATCACATACTGGGACTTCCCTAGTGGTTCAGTGGTTAAGGTTTTGCCTTCCATGCAGGGGTTGCAGGTTCAATCCCTGGTTGGGGAGATAAGATACCACATGCCTCATGGCAAAAAGCCAAGCATAAAACACAAGCAATATTATAGCAAATTCAATAAAGACTTTAAAAATGGTGCATGTTTGAAAAGACCTTTAAAAAAATCACCCACCTAGAGTCGTACAGTAAGTAATTGGGAGACCTGAGTCTGAATCAAAAGCTCATGCTCTTCTCTGCATTCTATGAACTTGGAACCAAGTATGAAGGCCTTGAACCCTAAGGTCATCTTGAGGTCATTAAGGGATTCAGCCCCTTCTTTGGAAAGATGAGGTCAGAGGAAAAAAGGAAACAGAAATCTCTTGTTTCATATGTGGGTGAGGGCAGGCCCCCTGATAAAATAGAAAGAGCATCCTCTGAAACGAGAAGGATGCTGTCTAATCTCTCTTCTGATTCAGCTGGAAAATTATGTGCTCAGGAAACCAGGGAGGTCCCTTATCCTGGAGGAACATCTTTAACAATCTCCTTTCGCCTCTGTGAAGTTTGGCTTCAAAACACAGAACTGACAGTTGTCATTAACCATGAGAAGACGAATAGAGAGGATGAGAAGAAAGAGACATCTAGAAACTCTTTTGGGGAGGTAGATATTTTTTCTTTAACTTTTCCTTCTGGCAACCAAATAACACATCTTGTCTCAGAGAGGCTTTCATGGCGTATAATTTAAAGCCTATAAATAGACGCCTGTTATTAACAAACACACACACACACATACATTTTCTCTCTATTCAGACACCAGCAGAAATATTGCAGATGGAAGAGATAAGCTGTTTAAAATGGGAGGCACCTTTCCTCTCCTCCACCAGCTGGATGGATGCCTCTGTCTCTTCCTCCGCCCTTTCTCTCAACTCATTCTATTCTTCTCAGTTTTATTTCCATCTCTGTTCCCTTTATGCTGCTAAACTCCACCCTTCATGTTCTTACTGTGATCTTTCTGGAACACTCACGACTCCCCTCTAATCTTTGTGCCTGAGTCTTTGCCTCATTAGTGATCAGTCTCCTTTCTCCCTTCCCAAAAGCAACTGAAAACCTTGTTAGATTCCCTAAAATTCTATCTGACACAGAACACAGAGGTGTGGCTACAACCACCTTGGTAGAAAGAACCAGAAGATAAGGTTTACAGAGGTTCCAAAAGAAGCTATGTCAAGAAATAAAAATGACAAGAATGACAATAAAATCTGGGTGCCAGCCGCTATTTATTGCAGAAAATTTAAAACAGGATCTCTGATGGGGTAATATAAGATGATGAATTCATTAATGGCTAATATATTAAAATGTGCATTTATATGGCATAACAGATTCCAAAGAGATTTTAAGTACATGATTTCAATTTATTTTCAAACCAATAAGCCAGAGGGCAGAAGGGACATGGTAACTGAGAGTATCCTTTTTCCTCAGGTACCATGGCCAGTGAGTGGCAAAGCCAAAGCCAACACCCAGTTTTATGTGACTCCCCCTCTCCATCACCCAGGAAACATTTGGGCTTCCCAGGTGGCTCAGCTGTAAAGAATTCGCCTGCCAACACCGGAGACATGGGTTCAATCCCTGGGTCGGGAAGATTTCCTGAAGAAGGAAATGGCAACTCCTCCAGTATTCTTGCCTGGGAAATCCTATGGACAGAGGAGCATAGTGAAAGTGAAGTCGCTTAGTCGTGTCCGACTGTTTGCGACCCCATGGACTGTAGCCCACCAGGCTCTTCTGTCCATGGGATTCTCCAGGCAAGAATACTGGAGTGGGTTGCCATTTCCTTCTCCAGGGAAATCTTCCCAACCCAGGGATCGAACCTAGGTCTCCTGCATTGCAGGCAGACGCTTTAACCTTTGAGCCACCAGGGAAGCCCCCATCAGGTCTTGAAAGAGTCAGACATGATCGAGTGACTACACAACAGGACGTATTCAGGCCTATGTCTTATTCCATTTTAGCCTTCATCACGATGAGTTGTAACTGTCTGTTTACTTGTCTTTCTTCTCCACTCTTCTGTAAGTACTTTTGTTGTATTCCAAGCGCTAGGAAAATGCCTGACTCAGAGAAGGAGGGTAATAGATGCTTCTTCAATGGATGAAAAATGAATAAAGGAAAGGATGGGTGAATGCCTGAATGTATGCACCTGTGTTCCCCAAATGCCAATGTTAAACTAAATGGTAAACAAGGTGGAGTTTGCTGTGGGAGACTTTTTTGCATCACCTCACACCATCCTGTTGGTTATAGGCTGCAGCACTAGATGAGCGTTCACATTTTCTACTCAACCACCAGGGCCCCATTCCTTGTGTTAGTTCACTTCTGTCCATTCAGACCGTCTCAGCTCCTTTTTGCCTGTGTCTAACTCTAGCTGTGGGCTTCCCAGGTGGCACTAGTGGTGAATAACCACCTGCCAATGTTGGAGACATAAGAGACGCGGGTTTGATCCCTGGGTTGGAAAGATCTCCTGGAGGAGGGCATGGCAACTTATTCCAGTATCCTTGCCTGGAGAATCCCCATGGACAGAGGAGCTTGGAAGGCTATGGTCCACAGGGTCGCAAAGAGCTGGACACAACTGAAGCAACTTAGCACAAACACACAAAACTAGTTGCATTGTGCCTCGACTTTCCTCCTATAGCCACGTCTTAATTCCCTCATTCATTAATTAAAGGAGGAAAACTAACATGAATTATATGTCAGACATTGTGAACTTAGGATAATTATACTTTATTTTATTGATGAGGAAACTGAGGCTCTGAGAACTTAGATAATTTATCAGAACACACCATAGGATCTTAATACATATTTCTTTAACGAAGGGGAAAAAAATGATGGTGCAGGTAATAAGTGATTGATCAGGGATTCAAGGCCAAGCCTTTCTGATCCCAAAGCCCAACATTTCTCCAGTAGAGGAGCCTCTTCCAATTCTCATTCCAGCTGAAAGATTCCTTCCATTTCAAAGACACCATGAAGGATCCAGGAAATCACTGAACTGAAAAATCAGCCCCGAGTCTCCAGGCAAATGTAATCATAATAATAATTCTTTGAAACTATTTTAATATTTTCTTCCAGAGAGCATAAGGAATAATATGCATAGTGCTTATCCCTGACTTGATTTTATTTACACCAAGGGGACTTGTTATTAGTTCCATTTTTCATTCTAAGGCATGAAGCTATTTCCTCTGTGACCCATGGTTACCAAGTGAGTGAGGATAGCTCTGGGGGATGAACTATCTCTCTGATCAGAATCCTATACCCTGGTCCTTTCACTAACCCAACAAAGTTTCTTTTACTTGATTTTTAAAATAGCTTAGTTTCCATGTCTCCAAAAGGAGTGCATTAGCTGCTCAGTTGTGTCCAACTCTTTGCAACCCCATGGACAGTAGCACACCAGGCTCCTCTGTCTGTGGAATTCTCTAGGCAAGAATACTGGAGTGGGTTGCCACTCCCTTCTCCAGCGCATCTTCCTGACCCAGCAATTGAACCAGGATCTCCTGCATTGCAGACATATTCTTTACCAACTGAGCCACCAGGAGACCTGGGGACTAAAACAAAGGTGATCAGCCCTCTCTTCTTTCAGAGACTCAGCTCTCAGCTGGCACCCTCTGGTAGTCAGCTCCTGTACATTGTAATCAAGAAAGATCCTGGAGTTCTGTAAAATCCTAATAAATCTTCTGAGCAGGCAAAGACAGATTAAATTATTTTCTCTTTTGCTTTGGTATTGCTTCCCAGGTGGTTCAGTGGCAAAGAACCCGCCTGCAATGCAGGAGACACGAGCTCCATCCTTGGGTCAGGAAGATCTCCTGGAGAAGATGGCACCCCACTCCAGTATTCTTGCCTGGGAAATCCCATGGACAGAGGAGCCAGGCAGACTCCATGGGGTCTGACATGACTGAGCCTGCACGCACGCACCTGGTGTCAGGATTAACTGAAGTTCAGTTTCTTTTCTTTTTCTTTTTTTTTTTTTTGAAGTTCAGTTTCTTTTGTCTTGGTTCTGGAAGAATTCAATGAGACATAAATAGTGAGTTTATTAGCATAGGATGCTTTCGGGAGATACAAGAGAGCAAGCATGGGAGCACAGTACCTCTGAGAACAAAGAGGACTCCATTTTATAATCAAAGAGAAAGCAGGGAAGGGGAGAAGACCACCTCTATTGCATTCTTGGGCAGACATCAAGGCTTACTGGTCCTTCTTTGGCCCTTTATGTTTTAACCAGTACTATCATGGCATTATTTAAATCATGTGTATATTAGCCAAAGGGTAGTAACATATAGTAAAATACAGTAATATTCACCTCAGGTTTTGGTATAATGTCCTCTTTCACCTAGTTTATTTCCCCACTCACCTACATTTCTATCTTGGTTACACGCACAAGGACTATTAACTCTCTAATTCCATGCAACAAGATTCAGACACCATAACAACAATCAGAGGGTGTGACTTGAGTGTGTCTGATTCTTGGCTGCACCTGGTCTTCCTTCAAGGTAGGTCAGCTGTCCCCAACCATTTAGCCACCAGGGACCAGTTTCCTGGAAGACAGTTTTTCCACAGACAGGGTAGGGGATGGTTTCAGGATGATTCAAGCACATTACATTTATTGTGCATCTTATTTCTATTATTATTACATCAGTCACACCTCAGATCATCAGATGTTACATCCTGGAAGTTGGGGATCCCTGGTGATCATTGCTAGGTTACTGAATCCTTTTCTTGAGTGGTCATTAGCTTATAAAAGTTTACCAAACTACTTTAAAATTCTTTTTCTGTCTTTAATCCCCTAGTGGGGTTTCTAAACCAATTAAATAGTTGGTTTAGAAATCCCATGAACAAGGCTGAGCACCAAAGAATTGATGATTTTGAATTGTGGTACTGGAGAAGACTCTTGAGAGTCCTTTGGACTGCAAGGAGATTAAACCAGTTAATCCTAAAGGAAGTCAACCCTGAATAATCATTGAAAGGACTGATGCTGAAGCTGAAGCGCCAATACTTGGGCTACCTGATGCGAAGAGCTAACTCACTGGAAAAGACTCTGATGCTAGAAAATATTGAGGGCAGTTGGAGAAGAGGGCAACAGAGGATGAGATGGTTGGATGGCATCACTGACTCAATGGACTTGAGTTTGAGCAAACTCTGGGACATAGTGAAAGGCAGGAAAGCCTGGTGTGCTGCAGTCATGGCGTCACAAAGAGCTGGACATGACTTAGCAACTGAACAACAACTCTATCCCTATTACCAGACACACAAAATGAATAGTAGATTAATTTCAATCCCTTGAAATGTAAATGTACAAATGCTATGAATGATAAACCTTTCTTAATAGATTGAATTCAGCCTCTAATAATCTGAATTAACCAGAAAGAACTCTCCATTACTCAGACTTAACAGACAACAGAGACTTTGGGATTCCTATCGACTGGACCAACTTCTCTTTGAAAGCATGTGCTGGGGACAACAGGTCAGGCCTAACAAGGACCTTGATTTGACATGAGGAGCAAGGGAGCCCCAGTGAGACACAGGTGTCCACGTCTGATGCTCAGCCCCGCACAGTGTGTAGAGACATGAGCAGGGGGCGGTGCCTGAGGCAGACTCAGAGCTGCAACTCTGTTCAGGGTCCTGGGCAGCACACTGTCTGCATTTAGGACTGTGCCAATGGAGACAAGACCCTCAGCACCTCCCTTCCCTTTGCAGCCTGCCAGATGCCTGGCATCTGGGGCACAGTCCCTCTGCGGGGTCGCTCCCCACCCTGGAAAATGAGAGAGGTTGTGTGGACAGTGGGTTCCTGCAGATGGTTTTACTGCCTCGTGCCAGCAAAGGTGCTGTATGGGAGACTGGGGCTCTGGTATCTTTTTCTCAAGGCTGGGGTGTGTTTTGCGTACCAGTTCTTTCCCCCTTTCCCTTTTGGTCAGATTTTGTTGGACACCAGTGACCGACAATCTCACAACAGTTACAAGCCTAAGCTGCCCTCTTGGGTTTTTGAATTTTAATGTAGTAAGTCATGTATTCGCTAAAAATAACATTTTAATCAAATGTTCTCTAGAACCGCACCGCACTGGGGCTGTAACAGTACAACAGAAGAGACAAGGAAGCCTAGATCTAGATGTCAAAGTGAGTCAGAAGCTCCTTGTTTCCAGTCTTCCCAGCTGTAAGGAGCTCCTGTCACTCCACGCATCATGAGATAAGACTGCCAGGTTGAGCACAGCCTTCTTCGGAATGGCTGTTAAGGATAACAGAAGCTTCCCATGGGAGTTGTCATTTTCATACCTGGCTTTCATGCAGGGGTGAAATTCTGTATTTAAATTAACCACCAAGGCTGGGCTCTGATTAACAGACTTACAGATAATTCCGATTTCTGTTCACAAGCGCGTGTCTCATTTTTTGTGTTTTTCTCTCTGCTTGTGTATGTGCATAATTCAATACATAACTGCTGAGCCTAGAAAAAGGAGCAATTGTGCCTCTATTTCTTCCTCTTTTTTTTCATAGCTAATGTTTCAAAATACTCTTTTGAAATGCTAAGAGACTCTGAAATATTTAAGTAAACAGACTATTAAGATGAGAACCTAAGTGTCAAACAACAAAGAGGCAATGTAGCAATTTGCTATTCGGGGGAGACAGAATTCAGAGCTACCTTGCAGGAGACAAAAAAAATAAAAAATAAACTCTGCCTGACAACAGACCTCCCAAGCAGATCCCACAGAAAAGCTATGTAACACCAAACAATAACAAGAACAACAGTAATTTCCTTGGTTGAGACAAGCTGATTTGCATAGACATTAAACAGTTTTCTGGCCATAATGACGGAGAGGGGTAGAAGCTTTCACCCCATTTTACAGATGAGAAAACTGAATCTGAGGGAGGTTGGATAACTTGCCTAAAGTCACACAGCTAAGTAGCAATTCAGTCAGTGCTAAAACCACATTTTTTTACTCCCAAACTCAGTGGTGTTTTCAGGACACTCTGCCACAAGTGGAAGGCATTGCAGACCTCCCGTTATTCTTCATTTTGAGCTAAACCTAGAGGAATAGCTTGTGCGGCACTTCGTTTCTGGCTGCTTCAGCCTGAATGACACTTATAGAATTATTCTTTTTCTAGTTCTTTCTTGGCAATAACTCTATTGAAAAAAGCCCTTGTACCAAAAAAAAAAAAAAATCAGCTAAAATTTCAAAGCAAGACTTCAAGATTTCTCAAGGGAAGATCTAGGCCCTGAGGGGCTCAGTTTGTTTCCCAGGCCACATAGTAATACTGCAAGATGAGCAAAATGTCTCAACTTACCCCACCCTCTAATAAACCCGAGAGAGGTGTCAGCAGACCACCAAAGAGATGGCCTGCTAATAGTGGACAGGACAGTATTGATCACAAGCTGAGTCGCCCGGCAAAACCCCTGGTCAGGTTGCTCTGTCTCAAACCAAATGCGGTATCTGTGGAAGAGTTTAAAAGTGGAAAAATACTATATAAATGTGAAGCATTATTGTTGCCTCCATGTTTCATGAGCCCCAATAGAAATACTTTTTTCCACCTTTTATTATTATTTTTTAAATTTAAATTTATTTATTTTAATTAGAGGCTAATTACAATATTGTATTGGTTTTGCCATACATCAACATGAATCCGCCACGGGTGTACACGTGTTCCCCATCCTGAACCCCTCCTCCCACATCCCTCCCCGTACCATCCCTCTGGGTTATCCCAGTGCACCAGCCCCGAGCATCCTGTATCCTGCATCAAACCTGGACTGGTGATTCATTTCTTATATGATATTATACATGTTTCAATGCCATTCTCCCAAATCATCCCACCCTCTCCCTCTCCCACAGAGTCCAAAAGACTGTTCTATACATCTGTGTCTTTTTTTGCTGTCTCACAAATTTTTACTTAAATACAATGGATTTACAATGCTGTTAGTCTCAGGTGTACAGCAAAGTGAATCAGTTATACATATACTGACTCTTTTTCAGATTCTTTTCCCATATAGGTCATTACAGAGTATTGAATAGAGTTCCCTGTGCTATATACAGGAGGTTCTTATTAATTACCTATTTTATATATGCTTGCTCAGTTGCGTGTGCTCAGTTGCTTGGTCCTGTCTGACTCTTTGCAATCTGCCAGGCTCCTCTGTCCATGGGATTTCCCAGGCAAGAATATTGGAGTGGGTTGCCATTTCCTTCTCTAGGGGAGCTTCCCAACCCAGGGACTGAACCCAGGTCTCTTGCATTGTAGGCAGAGTCTTCACTGTTTGAACCCCAGGGAAATCCCTGCATATAGTAGACTCTTAGTAAAAATGTAATGAAATTGATTTTTACACTTAAAGAAATCCCTTCTAGGAATACTCTCAGGGACCTTGAAAGCTGAAAATATTTTCTTATACAACCCATAATTGTGGCATGCCAGTAAAGGATGGGGTTCGCACAATAAACCTTCTTATAAGAATCAACTCTATGTACTCACTCAGGACTCTCCAGACAGTCAGACCTGTTTGCTGTTTCTGGAATGCTCCCATGGTTTCTCATGCATCCACGTGCTACACCCTTCTCTTGAATGATCCTTCAGCACTCCAAAAATGCCCGGTGTGTGTCTGTGCTCAGCCAGACACGACTGTACTGTAGCCCACCATACTTCTCTGTCCATGGGATTCTTCAGGCAAGAATACTGGAGTGCACTGCTGCTTCCTTCTCCAAGGGAGCTTCCCAACCCTGGGATCGAACCCAGGTCTCCCCTCTGAGTCACCAGGGAAGCCCCCAAACACATGTAATACAGTTTAACAAATAAATGAATAAACTAAGAGAACACCTGCATAGTCCACCAGCCAGGACAAGAAAAGGAACCCTGCCAGTCTTAGAAGCTTCCTACAGGTAACCAGTGTGCTGGCTTCCATGACCATGGTACGTTTCATTTTCTAAACTTTGGCTTCTCGGTTTTGAAGTCTGGAAATGGTACCGTTCTGTCGGGAGTGTTTCATTCAGCATTGCGTTTGTGGGATTCATCCTTGGGTATACCCGTGCCTGTGCTAGTCCATTGCGTGAAAAACTACAGAGTAATTCCTCTGCTCTATTGCTGACGGATATTTGGGTTGTATCAAAGTTGTATTATATACAGTGCTGCTATGAATATTCTTGGATTGCTTTGTACCCATCTGAACAAGGTTTGCTAGAGTGTACACCTGGGGTTACATTTCTGGGTACTTCTATTTAGAGGTCATATATTAAATAAAGTCAAACTGATTTCCAAGTGGTTGTACCAATTTCATTGACATTAGCAGCCAGGGGAGTTCAAAATGTTCCATCACCCCTTCACTGTCAGACTTCAAGCGTTTCTTGTCGAATTGAGTGTGGAAAGAATTTCACTGTTACTGTATTTGAGTTCAAAGATCGTATTCTCATATTTACTGGAAATTTCCTTTTTGTGAAGTATCTGTTTAAACCTTTTACTCATCTTTCCTATTTAAGTTGTATGCCTTTTCCTTAGTGAAATGGAGGAATTTTTTAAAGTATTTTGAATACTAGTCTGTTGTTTGTTTTGTGTGTTGTAAATATTATCTCCTACTTCATGATTTATATTTTTACCTTTGATACCATTTGCTGAAGAGGATGTCTTGATTTTACTGTAGAAAAAATTTGCTATTTTTTCTTTATAGTTTGTGGGTTTTATGTCCTTTTTAAGAAATCTTTACCCCAAGATCATGACAATATCTTTCCTTATTGATTTTCCTTTTGGCTTTAGTCTTTTATCCACTGAAATTGAGGTTTTTGGTACAGGACAAAGTAAAGATCCAGTGTCTAATCATCTCAGCAATTTGTTGAAAATTTTTTGTTTTCCTTGCTGATCTTTAAATCTGGTAGAGTCAAAGAATTCTACTTCTTCCAGAATATCTTGGATTTTTTTTTATTAACCCTTTGCATGTCCATATAACTTTTAAAAACAGCCTGCCAAATTTTTTTTTAAAACTTTGGAATTTTGCTTGAGTAGGCATTAAATTTATAATTTAACTTGAGGACAAGTGGCATCTTTGTAAAAATTAACTATTCTGATTCATAAACTTGGTATGTCTGTCGACTTAGTTTTCTTTTTTTTTTACCATCTCTCAATAACACTTTATAGTTTTCTCTGTGGATGTCTCAGACGAAAATATTTTGTTAGTACTATTCCCAAGGATATCATCTTGTTTTATGCTCTTCTCAATGGTAGCTCTTTTATTTCATTTTCAATTTGTTGCTTGATTATATGAATTAAATGTGTTTTTTAAGTATTGAACGTGAGCAGTACAACCGTGTCAAACCCTCATAATAATACAGTAATCTCTATGCAGAATCCTTTGGATTTTCCACACATAATGAAATCATCTGTGAATAATGACAGTTGTTTCTCCCCACTTTTTAATTCTCATACCTTCTATTTCTTTTTATTATTTCACTGAGCTGGCAAGAGCCTCCAGGACAAGGTTGAATAGAAGCAGCAATCATAGGAATTTTTCTCTTGTTCCAAATTTCAAAATGAGAGCTCTCAAAGTTTCAACATGTAATGTCACATTTGCAATAAGGTTTTCATAGGCATCCTTTGTCGGATTAAGGAAATTTCACTTTATTTCAATTTTGCTAAGAGTCTTGTTATGAATGAATGTTGATTTTACTTAAATACTTTCTCTGCATCTCTGTGATGATCACCCCATTTTTTTCTGTTTTTTTCTTATAATGTGGTGAATTACATGCTTTTCCAAAGTTACATAATCATGCATTCCTAAGAGAAATGCAAATTAACCATGATGTATTTTTTTTTTTTTTTGGTATATTGCTGGATTCAGTTGACTAATTGCAGTTCATGTTTTGCATTTACATTCATGAGTGAGATTGGGCTCTAATTTTTCTTTCTCATTTTGCTTTGTCGAGCATTAGAATCAAGATTGGGGTAGTATCACGAAGTATAATGGAAGATTTGCCCTTTTATTCTATTGTCTGAAGGAATGTGTTTAAATTGGAAATATTTCTTGAACATTTATAGAACTTACTGGTAAAACCATCTGTGCCTAGAGAGTTCTAGATAAGAAGTTTTTATTTTACTAACTAAAAGAAAATTCAAGATACTTATTTCTTCTTGAGAAGTGTTTTGGTATGTTATATTTTTCTAGGAATGTATGCATTTTGCTTTTATTTTCAAACATATTGGTGTTTTTTGTATATCCTATTATATTTTCAGTATTTGCAGTGTCTGTAGTAATGTCTACTTTTTCACTCATAATGTTGATTGTTTGTGCATTTCTTCTTTATTTTCTTGATTAACTTCATCAGTGGTTTGTCAATTTTATTCATAGTTCAAGAGCCAACTTTGGGGTTTGTTTGTTCTCTTTATTATATTTCTATTTTGTTTACTATTTTTCTATGACATTATTTTATCTTCTTAATTGCTTTTTTCTTGGATTTTACATTGCTTTGTTTTTCCTAGTTTCTGAATTAGAATTTCCAGCATTTCTTTTTTCCTAATCCATGCTTTTGTGGCTATAAACTTCCCTCTATGTAATATTTTAACTGCATCTCTTAGTCTTCTGGTAACTGATTTGCAAAAGAAAGATAGGAAGGAAGGACGGCAGAAAGGAGATAAGGAAAGAAGAGGGAAGGAAGAGAAAGAGAGGGAAGGAATAAGGATGAAAAGAAATGAAAAAGTCCTGATTTGCAGCATGCCAGTTATATATTTCTGTGTTTAAGTGCTTCACCACAACTGATTTCAAGCTAGTGCCGCACTCCAATGCTCTTGCCTGGAAAATCCCATCGGCGGAGGAGCCTGGGAGGCTGCAGTCCATGGGGTCTCGAAGAGTCGGACACGCCTGAGCGACTTCACTTTCACTTTTCACTTTCATGCATTGGAGAAGGAAACGGCAACCCACTCCAGTGTTCTTGCCTGGAAAATCCCAGGGACAGGGGAGCCTGGTGGGCTGCCGTCTATGGGGTTGCACAGAGTCGGACACGACTGAAGCGACTTAGCAGCAGCAGCAGCAGTGGGTTAATAACCAGCTGGAAAATTCCTAAATATCTAACATTCAGCTCTTGCAAGGCAACTCTAGTATACCTCTGGCTGTATGTCTCAAACTTTAAATAGTATTTTCATTATTGTTTTCAAAATATGTTCTAATTAACACTATACAGTTGATCCTTGAACAATTCTGGATTGAACTGCATGACCTTATTTATATATTTTTTTCAATAGTAAATAGTACAATTCAACACAATCTACAGCTGATTGAATCCACAGATGGGGAACTATGGATGTGGAGGACCTAGCCGTAGATTTTTTTTTATTGTTCAGAGGATCAGTTCCCTAATTTGCCCTCTCACTTTATTCAATGTAAACTGTCTTTTCTCTTTAAGCCGAACTTCTTTGATTATATGGAAGCACGTGTCTAAATTTCCAATTGTATGAAAATATTTTAGTTCATTTTTGCTTTTTATTTCTAGCTTAATTGGATTTTTATTGGAGATCACACTTGATGTGATTTCAATTCAGTGAAATTCTTTGAGATTGACCCAAGGTCCAGAAATAGTTGATTTGCATGAACATTATACATGTGCCTAAAGGGAGTAGGTTTTCTGCAACAGTTTGATGCAATGTCTATAAGCATCCATTATGTAAAACTTTAAAATCTGGTTTAAATGTTCTAGACGATTATGATTGTTTCTTGTAAGATGCATCTATGACTTAGAGAGATATACAACATTACAGTCTACCACTTGGATGGTTATTATCTCTCCTTTTCTATCAGTTTTTATTTTATATACTCTAAGCTTTATTTTTTTTTAGTTTTACTTTTACATATTTTAAATTATAGTATTTTGTTAATTAAAATGTGTCATTGTAAAATTTATACTCTTTAGTAATACTTCAGTTCAGTTCATTTCAGTCACTCAGTCGTCTGATTCTTTTCTACCCCCTGGACGGTAGCATACCAGGCTTCCTTGTCCAACTCCCAGAGCTTGCTCAAACTCATGTCCATCGAGTCAGTGATACCATCCAACCATGTCATCCTCTTCTCCTCCTGCCTTTTCAATCTTTCCAAGCATCAGAATCTTTTCCAGTGAGTCAGTTTTTCACATCAAATAGCCAAAGTATTGGAGTTTCAGCTTCAGCATCAGTCTTTCCAATAAATATTCAGGACTTATTTCCTTTAGGATTGACTGGTTGGATCTCCTTACAGTCCAAGGGACTCTCAAGAGTCTTCTCCAACACCACAGTTCAAAAGCATCAATTCTTCAGCCCTCAGCTTTCTTTGTAGTCCAACTCTCACATCCATACATGACCACAGGAAAAACCATAGCCTTGACTAGATGGACCTTTGTTGGCAAAGTAATATCTCTGCTTTTTAATATGTATCTAGGTTGGTCATAACTTTCCTTCCAAGTAGTAAGCGTCTTTTAATTTCATGGCTGCAATCACCATCTGCAGTGATTTTGGAGCACCCAAAAATAAAGTCTGACACTGTTTCCACTGTTTCCCCATCTATTTCCCATGAAGTGATGGGACCAGATGCCATGATCTTCATTTTCTGAATGTTGAGTTTTAAGCCAACTTTTTCATTCTCCTCTTTCACTTTCAACAAGAGGCTCTTTAGTTCTTCTCTTTCTGCCATAAGGGTGGTGTCATCTGCATATCTGAGGTTATTGATATTTCTCCTGGCAATCTTGATTCCAGCTTGTGCTTCATCCAGACTGGCATTTCATATGATGTATTCTGCTTATATGTTAAATAAGCAGGGTGACAATATACAGCCTTGATGTACTCATTTCCCAATTTGGAACCAGTCTATTGTTCCATGGTCAGTTCTAACTGTTGCTTCTTGACCCGTATACAGATTTCTTATGGAATTTTTATTTCATATTAATGAACTTTCCTAAGACATCTGTTAATTAATATTTGCCACCTGTATTTTTTTCATTCTATTATCTTTAACCCTTTTGTATCCTTCTGTTTTAGAATTTTTTCTCCTGAAAACAGCACATATAGAAATGTATAGCCAGAACACCTTTGGAATTTTTGTTGTTTTTTTCCTAGAAATTTTAATTCTTTCAAGTTTTTTTAAGTTCTAACATTTCAGGTTAAAAATCTACATCTTAATTTGTGCTTATATTTGTCCTACTTTCATTTGTTTTCTTTTCTTTATTGTCTTTATTTTTTGTTATTTCTATTTTCCTCCTATTAGAGGATTATACATGCTATTTCTATTCTTTTAGTACTTACCCTAAAAAATTCAATGTATAAAATTTTAAAGTTACAAATAGTATAAAGACTTTACAACATTTAGCTCCATTTTCCCTCACCATCTTATTGGATATTTCTATTCTTTTTCTTCTTTTCAATCTGATATTACTGTTGTTGTTTCAACAGTGACATACGTTATATAGGAACACATATTCATAAATTTTCTCTTTCTTTCTTCTTACAAGAAGACCTGCTTGAGGGCAAGACATGCATCAGAAGGATTGGAAATCTAAGACAGAGATGGTGAGACAAGACAGAATGAAAACCAGTGGTTTGGCCTGATGGAGCCAGATTCAAGGGGAAATCTGAGAGCCCCTGGTCAAGCAGAGCTGGGGGCAGAGTTAGGTGAGATAAAAGAAGTCAGAGAAGTTAAGCTAATGCAAGAAACCAAATCTTTTTTTAAAAATTATAGTTGATTTACAGTGTTGTGTGAATTTCTGCTATACAACAAAGTGATTTAGTTATATAGACATTCCTGTTCATATTCTTTTCCATATGGTTATCACAGGATATTGAATATATTTCTCTGTGGTCCCAGTAAGACTTTGTTTATCCATTCTATATAAAATGCTTTTTATCCGCTAATCCTAAACTTCCAA
This sequence comes from Aepyceros melampus, assembly GCA_006408695.1. Classification (NCBI taxonomy): domain Eukaryota; kingdom Metazoa; phylum Chordata; class Mammalia; order Artiodactyla; family Bovidae; genus Aepyceros; species Aepyceros melampus. The sequence goes on from SJXQ01001191.1 coordinate 429,328, forward strand.
TTCATTCCTACCCCAACCCCTCCCTTTGCAAGAAGCCAAATCTTGAAAAAGACAAATATTATATGATATTGTTTACATGTGAAATGTAAAAACTGATATTACAAATAAACTTACTTACAAAACAGAAACAGACTCACAAACATAGAAAACACATTTATGGGTACCAAAGGGAATATTGGGGTGTGGAGGGGAATAAATTAGGAGTCTGAGATTAACATATACCCATTACTATACTGTGCTTTGTTTAGTTGCTCACTCGTGTCTGACTCTTTGTGACCCCATGGACTGTAGCCTGCCAGGCTCCTCTGTCCATGGGATTCTCCAGGCGAGAAGACTGGAATGGCTTGCCACGCCCTTCTCCGGGATACACACTATTTTTATTAATAAAATAAGTAAACAGCAAGGACCTACCTACTGTATAGCACAAGGAACTGTTCTTAGTATTTTGTAATAACCTATAATGGAAAAGAATTTGAATCACTTGAAACTAACACAACATTGTATATTAACTATGCTTAAATAATAAATAGGTAAAAAATTTAAAAAGAAGCCAAATCTAGATGAGCAGTTGGGAACTAGGGGTCTGGGCAAGCAAGGCACAGAAAGGACCCAGTGAGTGGTCCTGACCACAGAAATAAGGCATTATAACCAGGAGATCCATAATGCAGACAACTCCCAGTTCAATAAGAGAACATTTTATGCACCTTTTGCTGAGTGGGGCCCAAGGCCGCAGATGTGGTCAGTAAGTCAGGGAGTTGAAGGCTGAAGAGAAATAGGGGTGAGGAGGAACAGCAGATCTTATTTCATCTGTGGACACTTTTCTGTTCAAGTATTGATCTCCCCAGCAGAGCACAATAGGCACTTAATAGGCACTCAATAAACAGACAGCTGTTCATTTATTTATTGACTCTCATTGAACCAGTGAGACTGTGGCAGCCTCCAGAAGGAAGATAACACAAATCAGACATGTTTCCTAACCTTGAGGCACTCAAGCCTAGGGCTTGAGATCAACATTTCACTGGGACATAAAGCAAGATGATGTAAGTGCTAAGCAGAAGTTAAAATGCCAGAACAGGGCCATTTGCTCCAATTAAGATTATCAGGGAGGACTTCATGGAGGAGGTGGCAGGATTTGGGGAGGGTCAACATTACAATGACAGCCACAGGGAAGAGTGTGAATCTCCTGAACCGGAGTTCAGATCTCCTGAGTTATTAGCCCTGGAGGTCAAACCAAGGACATACAGAGCTCTTGAGGAATGTCTGGAGAACACTGAAGAGAGACTCCTCCTTCACCCACTCCGTCACCCACCAGTGCTATCCATTCTGCTTCTTTCCTTCCCATCTTGTGGTGCATGTCACATTCTGCCTTGTATTCCAGATGGACAAGTCCTGGGGCAGTCTAAGCTTCTGAGACTAGGAAATAGACCAAGGTAGATTCTTGGCAATTCCCAAAGCCCTTGATGATAAGCATCACTGAGATTCAGCACTGGGTGGATGGTCAGCCACTCTCCACTCCCAGCCCAGACTCTGATGGTGGAGTTTTCACTGCAGCAAAGAAAGCAAGTGACAGGCATACCATTAGCATCCACATTCTGTATGCAAGAACCCTTCAGGTCTGCTCCAACACTCAGCCTTCTCATAATCCCATGTTAGCACCAGAGACTGGAGAAGGCAATGGCAACCCACTCCAGTACTCTTGCCTGGAAAATCCCATGGATGGAGGAGCCTGGTAGGCTGCAGTCCATGGGGTCGCTGAGAGTAGGACATGACTGAGCGACTTCATTTTCACTTTTCACTTTCCTCTTTCATGCATTGGAGACGGCAATGGCAACCCACTCCAGTGTTCTTGCCTGGAGAATCCCAGGGATGGGAGAGCCTGGTGGGCTGCCGTCTATTGGGTCGCACAGAGTTGGACACAACTGAAGCGACTTAGCAGCAGCAGCATCGGCAGCAGCACCCGAGAGGTTTCCAGAATGGGAAGCAACACACAGAGCCTACCTAGGATCGTCTCTCCTACCTCTTCGTGCCTGTCAGCAGCACCCTAGGACTCCTGGCTGAGCACTTTCTCTGACTCTTTGAGGTCTGCTTAAACATGGCAGCACGAGCAGGGGCCATTAGATTACTAGTCTGGCTCCCTGTGTTGTCAGGTGGCTCAGATGGTAAAGAATCTGCCCGAAATGCAGGAGAGCTGGGTTCGATCCCTGAGTCAGGAAGATCCCCTGAGAAGGAAATGGTAACCTACTCCTCTCTTCTTGCATGGAGAATCTCATGGACAGAGGAGCCTGGCAGGCTACAGTCCATGGGGTTGCAAAGAGTCAGACATGACTGAATGACTGACACTTTCACTTTCACTGTGCTGTCAAAGAAAAGGGAGTAATCTTTACCTGAGCCACTTTACAACCTGCCACTCCCTCCCCAAGACCGTCCGTCTGTAGCTCCTTTCTCCTTGCTTTCTGGACATCTGTGTTTGGAAACTTTACATTCCACCTTGTAGTTACACAAGCACAAAGATTAGGAGTTTTGGAGGTAAAGTCATGGCACATCTGTGTCATCACAGGTAGGACTGTGCTACACTCAGAGAAGATGCTCTGTAGAAAGAGCTTGATCCTGAAGTCTGATTAATGTATTAGTTTCCTGGGTCTGATGTAACAAGGCACTAAAAACTGGGTTGCTTAAAAAAATCTAAATGCATTATCCCATACTTCTGGAGGTCGGGAGCCCAAATCAGTGTTGGCAGTGCTGGTCCCTTCTGACATACTTGGGGCAGAATCTGGTCTGTCTCCCAGCTTCTGGTAGCCTCAGGCAGTCCTTGGTTTGTAGGGTACATTCTCCCTATACCTTCACATCATCTTTCCTCTGTACAGATGCCCCTTTCTTATAAAGATGTTAGCTGCAATGTATGAGGCTTGATGTGATCTTGATGTGATCATTTGCAAAGACTTGATTTCTAAACAAGGTCACGTTTATTAGTATTGGGCATTAGGACTTTAGCTTCTTCTGTGGGGTACCATTTTACCCATGATAAGGAATATTTGGACATTTGCAGAGGGAAAGGCATTTCAGGCTGTAGGTAGAAAATAAGCTAAAGCATGGAGATGGGCACGGAAGTGGTTTTATATGCTTGAAAGAGCGATTGGCTTCATTTGAGTCTGAAATTAAAGTAATATCATGAATATAGATGCTTCTGAAAAGTGTGCCCATGTACATGAAATCTGTTTATATACAAATCCCCAGTGTAGACAGACTCTGACTCACTTTAGCTCCCTGGTTCTGCATTTGCCTTTCTTGTGAGTTTCAAGAGATTAGTGTTGGCATGACAATGCTGCCTCGGTGCGTTCAGCATCTCCCTCAGTTTTGCAGAGGTGAGGCATTGCCTGATGGGATGGGGCACCCTTTGTGCCAGGTTGGTGGGACCTTTGATCAGCAACAGAGACGTCAGCTCAAATGGGCTTGCAGAAAGGGAGACTGAAGCCTCGTCCATTGACTCCTCCAGAAACATTATGTAAACCATGCTCATTTCCCATTCTGCAAGCACTGTGTTCTGTCCTGGATTGACAGCTCCTGGGAGACTGGCATCTGCAGCCTGCTTCAGGTGAGGAGGAGAGTTTGTCACATGTCACCTTACTCAGGCACCACCTAATCCTTCAGCACGCCCCAGCTGTGACCCAGCTGCCACTTTGGAGAAAATCCACATGGCCACATGCAAACAACAGATGCCTTCTGAAAGTTTTCTGGTGTTGATGATGGTGGTGCTGATGGCCAGGGTGTGGGTGGAGGTGCTGGTGGTGGTGGCAGAGGTATGGGGGTGACAGTCACAGAGCTGGTGACAATGCTGGGAGATGCTATCTTAACCCCTGACTTTTGTGAGCATCACATGAGCCTGAAGCTTGATAAGAAGGGCAGTCAGGCTGTAGAACTTTTTATATCCCTCCTAATGCCTAGCCCAGGTTTCCAAGGTGGCTCAGTAATAAAGAATCTGCCTGCAATGCAGGAGACCAGGGTTCGATCCATAGGCCGAGAATATCCCCCAGAGAAGGAAATGGCAACTCACTCCAGTATTCTTGTCTAGGAAATCCCGTGGATAGAGGAGCCTGGCTGGTTTACAGTCCATGGGGTCGCAAAATAGGAAGACAGGACTTAGTGACTAAACAGCAATGCCTAGCCCAGGACTTTTCCTATAGAAGCTGCTAAATCAGGATCCAGCAACTGAATAAATAAATATTCAATATGATCATTTCCTATCAAGTTCACAGTCCCATACTTAAGAGTTGAAAACTCACTGTACAACTTATTATTCTGTGACCCTACAGAATGTACGAGAACAAATCTCTTTCTTAAATGTATTTTCAATAAAATACATTTTTTTCAATAAAATACATAGGATAGCTGGCATTGCAGGGCTTTCACGGTGGCTTCGGTGGGAAACAATCTGTGTGCAGTGCATGAGCCACAGGAGATGAAGGCTCGATCCCTTGGTTGGGAAGATCCCTGGAGGAGGGCATGGCAATCCACTCCAGTATTCTTGCTTGGAGAATCCCAGGGAGAGAGGAGCCTGGCAGGCTACAGTCCACAGGGTTGCATACATGACTGAAGCAACTTTAGCACACAGGCACATATAGGTGATCTGCAATGCTGATGTGTGCTGAAAGCAAAGTGATTCGTATACACACACACATATATATAATATGTGTGTATATGTATATATATAATGTTATTTTTCATATTCCTTCCCATTACGGTTTATCATGGGATACTGAGTATAGTTTCCTGGGCTATATAGTTGGACCTTGTTGTTTATCCATCCTATGTGTAACAGTTTGTGTCCACTCATCCCAAACTCCCAATCCATCCCTCCCCCACCCACCTCCTTGGCAACCACAGGTCTGCTCTCTATGTCTGAGTCTGTTACAAGAACAAATCTTGACTCTCTCTCTGGACACAGTAAGCCTTTGATTAATAAGCTCTATTAGTAGTGTTATGGTCCTAATTTGGAATTTCTAAAAGGAAACACAACAATCACTTTTGCAGACACAGAGCTGTGAGCCTCTTTGTCCACTTTAAACACCGGCAGAGCAGTAGACAAGTTCAGGAGAAGCTAGTGGGTCCCGCCGCTGGTATTCCCACCTGCTTCTACTCCTGCAGGAGAACTGTTGGGGTGCACGAAGCCTGGTGAGGTTACAACTGACCAACATGCCAAGAAGTGACTCAGCAGTAAAGAAAGTACAGCAACTGTGGTTATTGACTCATACATCAAAGCTCATTAGCTGTGACTAACATCTCTAGGCTGTTTGTCTTGGGGAAGGAGGGACTGAGGTTCTGAACTCATGCCACCTGAACGTCCCTACTCAGCCCTTCTCAGAGAGGGAGGGTGCCAAGGTGCAGAGAGGGGTCGGTGCCCCTTCTACAAAGGAGACTCTGTCCTCTGGGACTGGATTGCCTTTCCCATGATTTCTTGTCCATTTCTTTTTCTTTTTCTGCTGTTTGTCTGCTCCTTTCTATCTTCTCTGCATGCCCTCCATGAGGCATTAGACTAACTCATCTCATTTCTGCCCAAATGAGAAGAAAGCAAAGCATTCAGAAAAAGGCCCAAGTCTATTCAAAAGACCACATCAAGGCATTTTGGGTCTTTTACCACTGAAAAATATTGTGCTTTGAGAAGTTTTTGCAAAGTCTTAAGGCTCCGCTTTGCAGGCATTCTAAGTTGCTTCAGTCATGTCCGACTCTCTGAGACCCCTTGGACTGTAGCCCGTCAGGCTCCTCTGTTCATGGGATTCTCCAGGTAAGAATACTGGAGGGGGTTGCCATACCCTCCTCTAGGGGATCTTTCCAACCCAGGGATCGAACCCACGTCTCTTAATGTCTCCTGCATTGGCAGGCAGGTTCTTAACCACTAGCATCACCTGGGAAGTCTGATTTTGTGTCTTTAAAAAATAAAGTAAGTAGCTAGCTCAGAGGAGGCATACTGCCCATCCCTGGTGCTAAGTCAGATATTACTCATCAAGATGGAAGATTCTCTCTCTCTCACACACACACACACGCACTCTCACACACACACACACACACAGACTTCAGATTTGACAAATGTTTGCTAAGCAGCCCTCAAGAGTGAGGTGACAGGCTAGCAGAGGGGATGAGAGCCTAGGACAGAACTGTGCCCTAGGCAGGTGATCACTGCTCTGATGGAGGTACCAAGGTTCACTGGGAGAATCCAAATGAGTCCAGCTGGGAGGCTTGGAAAAGTCAGCTGCAGCCCATTTCAATCAGGGTTTTGTTTTCTCCGGCTTTGTTACTGGTTGATTGTCTCAATTTGGGTGCGATCTGAATCAGCTGTCAGCATTGTGGAACTAAGCAGATCAGCTCTGCTTCTGTGTTCCTTAATCATAGCTCACATTTATTTAGAGCAGCTTTTCCACACAATCTCTCCATGCGTTATTTCATTTTATCCTCCTCCTGTCTCTGTGAGCTAGCTCTGGCAGAAACCAAGGATGCCCAAGGTTGTGCTAGGTGCTGCCTCTCAGTGAGAACTCACTGTGCTTTTTGTTGAATGGGGTCAGCTGGCTGGATGCTTGAAGGACGTTACCTATTGACGTTAAACGAATTTTCAAAATGCAAAATGCTGTGGGTCTTTAAAATTAGAACTGGAACTTTATTCCAGCCTTTCAATGTTTCTGCTCCCTGTTCCTGTCATTCATCTTTAAGCATCATGCAGTCAGGGACCAGCTATTCCCAAAGTCAGGATAGCTCTCTTCCCTGAAACTCCCGACCCTACCAGAGTTAGCATAGTTTTCATAGTGGGCCATGGTTGTTTTCAGTTTCCATATTTACTTCAAGAAAGCAGTCAAAGAAATATTGCTTTCTTTTGATTATTGGGCTTTCTCTCATGGCTTAGCTGATAAAGAATACGCCTGCAATGCAGGAGGCCTGGGTTCGATCCCTGAGTTGGGAAGATCCCCTGGAGAAGGGAAAGGCTACCCACTCCAGTTTTTTGGTCTGGAGAATTCCATGGGTTCAATCCCTGGGTTGGGAAGAACTCCTGGAGAAGGGAATGGCAATATATTCCAGTATTCTTGACTGGAAAATTCCATGGACAGAGGAGCCTGGCAGGTTACAGACCATGGGTCTGCAAAGAGTTGGACATGACTGAATGACTAACACTTTCATAAGATACATTAGATCTCGGCATTGATTCAGTTCAGTTCAGTTGCTCAGTCTTATCTGACTCTTTGCAACCCCATGGACTGCAGAACACCAGGCTTCCCTGTCCATCACCAGCTCCCAGAGCTTGCTCAAACTCATGTCCATTGAGTCCGTGATGCCATCTAACCATCTCATCCTCTGTCATCCCCTTCTCCTCCTGCCTTCAGTCTTTCCCAATATCAGGGTCTTTCCCAATGAGTCTGTTCTTCGCATCAGTTGGCCAAAGTATTGGAGTGTCAGCTTCAACATCAGTCCTTCCAATGAATATTCAGGACTGACCTTTAGGACTGACTGGTTTGATCTCCTTGAAGTCCAAGGGACTCTCCAACACCACAGTTCAAAGGCATCAGTTCTTCGGCACTCAGCTTTCTTTATAGTCCAGCTCTCACATCCATACGTGACTACTGGAAAAACCATAGCTTTAACTAGATGGGCCTTTGTTGGCAAAGTAATGTCTCTGCTTTTTAATATGCTGTCTAGGTTGGTCATAGCATTTCTTCCAATGAGTAAGCATTTTTAATTTTCATGGCATTGATTAAAATCAGCTTTTTATCCTTCCATTCTTTTGCCAGACGGACTTCTCACTACTAATAGCCCTAAACTTCAAGCAAATATTTATTTTATATTAATTACAGATACATCTACATTTTTGCACAAAATATTAAACAGCCATAATAGATACATGTATATGTATGACTGAATCCCTTTGCTATCCACCTGAAACCCTCACAACATTGTTAATCTGCTATCCTCCAGTACAAAATTTTTAAAAATTTTGAATATATAACCACAGCTATATATTTCTATGTCTTTTAAGACATAGAAAGTATCAGTCAAACTCCTACAGCATTGATGCAGGGTTTATTTTTGCATATCACCTTACCACATTTGCTATAGTGCAGGTAGTAATTACAATGATAGTTTCAGACTATGTTTAATTTTCTTTCATCAGTTCCAGTCTATCATAAATATTTCTCATATTGCTCCACAGACATTATAATTACCATTTTAGTAACTACATACTATCCCATCAAGAGATGCACCGTTTATTGAATCTTCTACCTCATCCTTGGGTATTAAGTTATTTCCAGTTATTTATCATTATAAACAGCATTGCAGTGAAGATATTTTAATTACAGACCATAGTGTTTATCTTTGTTGCCCACGACTCCTGAAGATGCCCTGATTGGGAGCTTGACTTGTAAAAAGAAGCAATATTCATTGTATAGTTTCTATATGCTTAACACCGTGTTACAGGTTCTAGAATATTATAAGGCACAATTCCCTCCTTCAAGAAGTTTACACTTTTAATGCATGGATACCAAGGGCAGAAAGAGGAGTGAAATAAATTGGGAGACTGAAATTGACATATATATATACTACTGAGTGTAAAACAGATAACTATTGAGAATCACAGAGTGGGGGAAAGGTACAATCTGTAAGACATATAAATTAACCACAACAATACCTTCCAATGTACATTAGGTATGGACAATTACTGTCTGATTCCACTTATAAGAGGAACCTAGAATAGTTAATCCATAGAGTCAGAAAGTATACTGGTAGATGCCTTGGGCCCTTAGGGTTGGGAGGTGAAATAACGAGTTAGTGTTTAACGAGGATAGAATTTCAGTTTAGGAATGTAAAAAATAAAATTCGGGAGACAGATGATGGTGAGTGTTGTACAACGCGAATTTAGTGCCACTGAAGTATCCAGTTAAATAGGGTTAGGACAACGAGTTAGTGTTTAATGAGGACAGAGTTTCAGTTTAGGAACGTAAAAAATAAAATTCGGGAGACAGATGATGGTGAGTGTTGTACAACGTGAATTTAGTGCCACTGAAGTGTCCAGTTAAATAGGGTTAGGACAATACGTTTTATATTATGTGACTTTCACCACAATAAGAAAACATTTTTAAAAAGGAAGTTTACATTTTGCTGAGAATGAGATAAATGTACTTGAGACCACTGGAAACTATGGGAAAAGCTATGGTATGATATCTTCATGCTATATAGATGCTGGGGGCTTGGAGCACTTTGCAAAATGTGCGAGTCAAAAGAGATGATTGTAAAGTAGAGTGTGGAGTGCAGTGTCTGCCATCTCAGCATCCTCACCTCCCCAGGGCCCTAGCAACTATACCTCGTTTCTGTGCTGACTGATTACCAAGATCAAAGATATTAGTGATGGGGACCAGGTAAGCCCCAGTTGTCAGAGGGAGGGCAGAGATGAGAGATCCAAGGTTACGGATGACTCTTAGAACTGGATCTCATACATCAGTAACACACCGTGTCCCTAACCAGGGAGCCTAACCAGGTACATCTGATGGAGGGGTTCACACTGAATAGGACAGAAAACATCCTCAGGACCAGGGCCAGATGCTCTGGGGGAACTAGCATGCTTGTTTGCCTCACTCTTCCCAAAGTAGAAGAACCGTCTGGAAGCACGTTAATACTATGGAATGATAGGATGATATTTCATCTGGATATCTACTTAACAAGCATTTATTGGACATCCATGCGGCCACTGTGTTTGGGGAGCTGTGGTAGACTTTGGGGCAATATCTGAATAGCATATGACTATTTTGAAGGCTTTTGTAATCCACTGAAGGAGCCAGACTTATCAACAACTAACTGTCTTACGCACATGTGAGTGCTCAGTCACATCTGACTCTTTGTAACACTATGGACTGCAGCCCGTCAGGCTCCTCTGTCCATGGGATTTCCCAGGCAAGAACACTGGAGTGGGTAGCCATTTTCTTCTCCAGGAGATCTTCCCAACCCAGGGATCGAACCTGTGTCTCCTGCATTGCAGTTGGATTCTTTATAGCTAAGTGATCAGGAAGGCAATGTGTGAGATGGAGCACAATAAAATAAGCGTTAAACTTAGAGAAGCAAGTGGTGCGTTTTCAGTGGGATATTCAAGAGAAGAGGGAGGAGATGTGGAATCTCCATGGGACTTTGAAGACAGTGGCTTTCAATAGACTGAGAATGGGGCCGGCAGCAGGAGGGAGCCCCTAGGTCAGGAATGAACAGGATACAAGGGGAAGAGAAGTTGAGCTTGGAGGTGCTAGGACGATGGAAGTAGGTGGAGCCAGGTCAGGGAGGAACCATCAATGCCAAGGGTGTGAACTTGGTTTTCCATTGATGGAGAGCTAGTGAAGCTTCAGGAGCCCTTGAAACCTCTGGACTGAGCTGGGGCTCACTCCCAGGTCTTATTCTTCTCCCCAAACATGTCCCCAGGCTATGATGCTCACTGGGGCCCCAGTAGACTCTGGAATGTTCTGGAACAATGGCAGCCTCTGATTCTGGCCACCCACCAGTGACCCTTCGCCCTCACATACAAGCCTGGAGCACCCATCCTGCTGGGCACCCATCTCCTGGCTCCCAGTCATCTTCCTTTTGCCACTAAGTGTGAATGCAGAGACCATCTCCAGATGACCAGGTCCAGCATGTCTCCAGGAGGAAATAGAGCAAACCCTGGATAATCTAGGTCATCAAGGAACAGAGCCACCATGTGACTCTGAAACAGCCCTTCCCCAGGAATGCAAGGTCGGGAGTCTTCCAAGGAACTCAGTCTGAGTTTGCTTTGATTTTTCCAATGCATGTGGGGTTGGGCACTGTGCCCAGGACACAAAGAGCAGGGGCTGTGAAAAGGCCAGAGTCTTTGTGATAATTCAGAGCCAAGAACAGAAAAGGCTTCTTTCCTAGTTCTACAATCTAAGACTCATGGGGGCCTCATTTCCGTGCTGTCTTCTTTGGGAAATGTGGTCACGAAACTACAGTTAATTGAGTAATTAATATATCTGCCCAGCATTGTTTTGAAGGTTCTTTCAGAAGCAGAGGTGAAACAGACACAAATCTTTCTCTCAGGAGCAAATAGTTTGTAGAAAAGGAGACATCGCCTGCAGAGAATGCAGGTGATGTGCCATAACCTTTGAGAGGAAGAATTGATTTCTTTCAGCTTGGAGAAAGAGAGAGATGCAGGCAAGGGAAGCTTCAGAAAGAAAGAGGTATTTGCATCAGGAGAAAGGAAGCATTGAAACATGGGTTGAAATGGGGCAGGTAGAGACGGAGGGTATGGGAAAAGAACATTCTAGGTGTGGGGGATGGAAAGGTTAACAAACCAGAGATGGGAAAGGACAGAGCTTGCAAACAGTTTGGGATCCAAACTGTTGTTTTTGATTCATGAATCTTCAATGCCTTGCCCAGTGGTTCAGTAAGTGTCTATTGAATAAATGAATGAGTGAGTGAATGAAAAGTCCTTTGATTTAGTTGAAGCATAGAGAGCATGGAAAGAGTAATGAGAAACTGTGTTGCAAAGGCCACACCTTGAATGTGGACTTGATTCTGTAGGGAACTGAGGAGCCATTGAACGGTTGTTAGCTGGGTTAGGACATGATGAAAGCCGTGCTTCAGGCAGATTAACCCCATAGGCAGGACTGATTGAGGGAGGCAGAGAGACTGCTTGGGAGTTTTTGCTGTAGCCAGGCAAGAGGTAATGAGCCCCGGGCAGCAGCCACGGGGACAGAGGAGGGGAGAGACCTGAGAGAGAATAGGAAGGCAGAATTGACTACAGACAGGTGGTCGGGGTGCAGAGGAAGGGAGAGAGAGAGGAGCAAAGATAACAAGGAGATTTTGAGCCTGGGTGGTGGGGAGGATGGTGATGCCATTAACAAAAATAGGCAACTCAGGAGGTGGCGCCGGGCTGAGAGGGAAGAATACGAGTTCCGTTTTGCACACACTCTTCAATCTGTACCACGAATCGAGTCTTCATCAGGAAGATATGTGAGCAGAGTAAATGGGCTCCCCAGGCCGAACCACAGCACCGTCTCATTTTTTTATGGACGAGGTCAAGACCCAAGTCATTTCCTGAAGGCTGCTTTTTCAGACAAACTCTAATTGTGCTTCACGCAGAGAATATTTTGGGGGAAAAAATATTCCATTTTCATAATGATTTGAGATAAAATTAAAAAAAAAAAAACTGCCAGCCTTCTTCCTTTTCCTCAGTATTAATGAATTAGGAGATACTCAGACCCAATAACAAAACACATAAAAGTCTCAGAATTGTCTTTCAGATCTTCTTCACTAGTCAGTCACTTTCATTTTCTAAAGCTAGATTCTCATTTTTAAATATTGCATGAGAGCAGTATTTGACTATAGTTCTAACACTAATTCAACAACAAAGAAAGTGTTGAATAAGCACTCTCTATGGACTGGTACCTTCCCAGGTGCTGCAAAAAAAGTGGTGAAAAGAGAAACAGGAATGCATCCCCCTATCAGAGAGACCACAATCCAGGGCAGAAGATAAACAAATAAACTGATGAACACATACAGCATCATATGTGCCAGAAGAGAAAGGCAAGCAGGCAAGAAATTTGATACTTTTTTATTCTGTCTTTGGAGAAGGCATTAGGGAAGACTTCATGGAGGAGCTAAATGTCAAAGACAGTTGACAATGACTTTGGAAGACTACTGTGGGACCATGATAGAAGGTTGTTCCATGCAAATATAGAAGAAGAAGAAAGTGAAGATGATGATAAAGTTTAAGAAGGAGGAAGGGGAGAGATAGGAGAAAAACTTGGGGCCAGATCATGAAGGCCATTATCGATGTCAAATGCTGAGACCGTGAACTTTATTTTGATGAGGTGGTTAGATTTACCACCTAGGTGAGTCACTGTAGCAGCACCGTGGAGAATGTTTCTGAAAGATGAGATAGCCTTGAGTTAGTCCTGGGTGCCTTCTAAGTTGCTTCAGTCGTGTCTGACTCTTTGTGACCCTATGGACTATAGACCATCAGAGTCTTCTGTCCATGGGATTCTCCAGGCAAGAAAACTGGAGTGGGTTGCCATGCCCTCCTCCAGGGGATCTTCCTGATCCAGGGATCGAACCCACATTGTCTCTCATATCTCTTGCATTGGCAGAGGGGTTCTTTACCCCTAGCACCACCTGGGAAGCCCTGAGTTAGTCCCACTAAACTATACTTCATCTGTAGATATTATAATACAGAGAAATGCATTGTTTTAAGCCATTGAAGTTAGATTTTCGTTCATGAGAGTATAACCGGTACTAGACTTTTCTTCCCACTGGGAAAAAACTACCAAACTGGAAAATACACAAAACAACTATGTTTCAGGCAATGAAAATAGCAAGCACTGAACTGTGAGCCTTGAGAAAAGAGAAAGGCAGTGTGTGATCTGGCCTCAGCAGTCATGCGGTGTCCTTTGTTTTTGTTGTCAAACATGTCTGCCCAGGTTCAAGCAGTGAAGACATAGATTCTACCTCTTGATAGAGAAGAAAGAAGCAAGTGTCAAAAAAAGAGCCTGTAGGACTAAAGATACTCTGTGGCCACACTTGGAAAATGCGGTCTGTCATATCTACCCCATGATTCAGCAATTCTACCCCCAGGTATTTGCCTAAGAGAAATGAAAAGTACATAAAAAGACTCTTACATGTATATTCATACTGGCATTATTCATAGTATGCACATTCAATCCAAATGTTAGTCAACAGAAAAATGAATAAAAAAGGATGGATTACTAATATACACAATAACATGAGTGATTCTCACAGACATTATCCTGAGCCAAAGAATGAAATAGTGTATCTGTATTATTATCTCATTTATATAATGTTCTAGAACAGACAGACTAATGTTTGGTGAAAAAAATCAGAAAAATGGTTGCCAATGGGAGATGGCAATATTGACTGGAAAGGGCTTGAGAGGATTTTCTGGGGTGGTGGATATATAATATCATGATAGGAGTGTGGGATATATATGCATTTGTCAACTCAATAAATTATATGCTTAAGTTCTGTGCACTTGCACTATTTGAGTATTTTCCCTGAAAAAATACAAATGTTGAACTCTAATTAGTAAATTTACTTTCAGCAGTGGCACAGGTTAGGAGTTACAAAACAATTTTCTGTTTATTCTAGGCTTGAAAAAGAAACAAGTAAATATATTGAGGATAATAAGAGCCAAGGTTCTTACAGTTAGAAAAGAGAATCATATGTAGAAAAAGAGGAGAAAGACTATGTCTCGGAGGACACATGATTTTACTACATATGTATATACGAATCACCTTTTCTATCATATATGTATATATATTCTAGCTCTGTCTCCTGAGAAAGCTTAGGAATAATGATATATCAGGAACACTAATTGTATATAGACCCAGCTTCTGGCTTCTAAATACCATTGTCTATTAAAAGGAAAGGGCTGATTCCAGGCAAGGAAAAAACAAGATAAGCCTGAAACATCTTGTTGCATAAGAAAGTAAGAAAATTCTCGAAACAATGTTGGGGATACATCAAAAAGACATGCATGCCTCCTGGAAGGAGCTTCCACTGGCCAAGTCAGGGCAATTTAAACAACAACAACAAAAAAATTAATTGTAATTTGTTATAACCCATTGAATGAAATAAGAATCCATACATTTTTATGAATATAAATAAATAAATGTTCCTTTAAAAGAGTCCCAATGAGTAAATGCAGAATGAATGAAAGAGTTTGGAAATCAATGGATGTAAAGACTAGTGGGTGAAAGTTTGATGAAAGAGGAAATTTCCACACTTCCCTTGTAGCTCAGCTGGTAAAGAATCCACCTGCAATGCCAGAGACCCCAGTTTGATTCCTGGGCCAGGAAGAACCCCTGTAAAAGAGACAGGTACCCACTCCAGTATTCTTGGGCTTCCCTGGTGGTTCAGATGGTAAAGAATCCGCCTGCAGTGCAGGAGACCTGGGTTCGATTCCTGGGTTGGGAAGATCCCTGGAGGGAAGCATGGCAACCCACTCCAGTATTCTGATGACTGGAGAATTCCCATGGATAGAGGAGCCTGGTGGGCTACAGCCCATGGAGTTGCAAAGAGTCAGACATGACTGAGAGATTAAGCACAGACAGCACAGCACAGGAAATTTTCCTATCCTCAAGCTATTTCCCCATAAATCACGTATTAGTTACAAAGGAAGAAAGTGTAACTTAACAGATGAAAGCTGGCAGATGCCACCTTAAACAAGTAATCAAAGTTAGCATCACCAGTACTGGGACAAACCGACACTGTGGGCCTGCCAAAATGATATTCCTGCCAAAACCGACTAGCCTGAATTTACTCACGAGGAAACATCAGACAAACATATTCTGTAGCATTCTACAAGTTAACTCGCCTGTACTCTGAAAAATGTCAAGGTCAAGAAAGACAAAGAAAAGCAGAGAAACTCTTTCTGATTCAAAGAAACTAAAGAAGCATGGCACCTAAGTGTAATGTGTTCAATCTTGGACCAGGGAAAACAAATTCTATAAAAAGAACATTATTGAGACAATTGACAAAACTTGAATATAGAGTGTAGATTAAATACAGCTGTCATGTTATTCAGTGACTAAGTCCTGTCCAACTCTTTGTGACCCCATGGACTGCAACATACCAGGATACTGTGTCCTCCACTGTCTCCTGGAGCTTGCTCGAATTCATGTCCATTGAGTCTGTGAAGCTGTCTAACCATCTCATCCTCTGCCACCCTCTTCTCCTTTTGCCTTCAATCTTTTCCAGCATCAGGGTCTTCAGGGTTATATCAATATTCAATTTTCCACTTTTGATGATTGTGCTGTGGTTATGTAAGAAAAGTTCTTATTCTCAAGAAATATGGAAATACAGAAAGAAGTGTTTAGTTGTAAAGGGGCATGATGCCTCAATGGTTCAGAGGCAAAAACCACACACACACACACGGAGTAAGAGACAGGGAGAGAAAGAAGGAGGGGAAGAGGGAGAAACAGAAGCAAAACACAAATAGTTTGGGCACAGGTCATATGGGAATTACACAATTATTAATACTTTTCTGTACAGTTTGAAATTATATGTACATAAAATAAATTAATACTGAGAAGAAAAAGGAGGTGACAAATTTTAGACCACTATAAGGAGTGGATGGACGAGAATACGTAAAATCATTGGAATGATTGGGTAACTCCTAGGTTTCTAATGGAGAAACTAGATGAATGATGATGTTATAAGTACACATCTGAGATGGCGAGGGTAGGAGTAGGAGATGAGATGGTGAGATCACCTGGGCAGAACTGAGTTTGATGGCTGGTGGGATACCACAGAGTTCCTCTGTGCAGCCATCATCCATTGCTCAATGTCTCCTGAAAGAAGGAAGAAGAGAGAAGCCCCAGTTCACACACGCACTTGTTTTCATTTCCCATAGCCTGACTTGGTCATCCCAGGGGACAAACCTAAAAGACAATTGTGGTCCCAGACATCTAGCTCCAGGAATCACATTTTGAAATTGGAATGAGTTTGATGAAGATAAGGATTTGATGAGTGATTGAGCAGAAGTGGAGGTTGGTTGGTACCCCAGATGCAGGATGTGGCATTTTCCCCAGGATGGGTTAATACAGGCTTGCCCAGCACAGCCTCTCCTAGGAGGTCTCCTCTCTCCACCTACTTTTACATCTCCTGCTTCCCACTCCCCCATCCCAACCTAAGAGGAATAACTTGACCTAAGATCCCAGCATTCTTCAGACAGACCACAAGATGCTAACCAGTGTGGTAGAGTCTTGTTAGGATCCTATGAACTTCTAGAAAACCTCACCAAGCTCCCACTTGCCTGGTCCAATAAAGACCTTTACTCTCATGATCTATACCCAGTTCACTCACGGAGTAGCCACTTGATAGTCTCAGCAGTGTCACATTGACACACTTTGTCTCCAGTTCACACTTACTGGGTTTTCACTATATGCCAAATATGTAGCCTGCTTTTCAGGTAACTATTTTCCAGTTCTAGATCAGGCTCAGAACTCTGCAGTATTACTTCGCTTCATCCTAGCTGTGTTAAAGAAGTATGAAGTAGTTCAGATGCGCAAATGTTTACAAAGAACAATACTGTGAATTTCAGTGTGTGTGTTAGGTGACTGTGTGATAAACTGCCACACACTTCAAAGTTTAAAACAGCATCTGTTCACTGGCTCACAGTTCTGCAGGACCACTGTGTAGTCATCCATGTGGCTGGGTTTTCTACCAGGGTCTCAGAAAGCTTATATCAAGGTCTCAGCCAGAGTTGCTAATTGTCTCATCTGTGGCTCGGGGTCCTCTTTGAAGCTCACTCATGTGGTTAACAGAAAGCAGCCCCTTATTCTCAGGCCTCCGGTTCTAGAACTTTTCCCAGTTGGATTGTTCTAGAAAGGGTAGAAGGAACAACAAGATGCAGGATGTTGCCCTCACAGCAGTCTGGGGGAAGACGGTCCCTCATGATCAGCTACCTTGGGGACCAAGCCCTTAACTGGAAAAGCAGATGTCCCTGGCTCCACGCTGTTTCTTGGGGGCTGTTTTGCAGTCTGACTGTGACTGACTCATTTCCCAGAGAATTTCCATTTCCCATCTGCAAATGCAGAGATGGAGCTTGGGGACCAGAGAGAGCAGGAAGAGTCTGGAATGGTAGACAGAGCTTCAGATTCAGCATGGCTTCAAGAAGAAGTTTGCAAGACACTGACTCTTTTCTTGGACTGCAAAGTATTTGCTTCTCTGTTAGATGACAGATTTGGTTCCAGTCCCGCCCAAGCCTGGGCTTCCCTGGTGGCTCAGCAGTAATGAATCTGCCTGCAATCCGGGAAATCCAGATTCGATCCCTGAGTTGCAAAGATGCTCCCAGCACAGGGCATGGCAACTTACTTCAGTATTCTTGCCTGGAGAATTCCATGGACAGAGCAACCTGGCAGGCTATAGTCCTTGGGATCACAAAGTGTCAGACACGACTTGTGGCTAAACACTACCACCACCACCCAAGCCTGATTTCCCTCCAGGACTCACTCCATTAAGCGTCTGACCTATATGGCAAGGGTAACAGAGTTTTAAAATGTGCTTCCTCATGCCAGCCTCCCAGGGCAACATTCAAATACATGCCTCGGCTAAATAGAAAATTAGCAAACATTATTACCCTTTGGGGTCCCTGGCAAAGAGTCAAAACTATAAAAATATTAACAATGTTGATTGAAATTTTCTGATTATAAAAGTGATATGTGTACATTTTTCAGAGTGAAGTGTTCAAAACCCATAAAGGGCAATAAAAATTACCTATAAACAGTGGTTAATATTTTGGTTGGTTCTAATCTTTTTATATGTAAATAAGATAATAAGATCACATTATGTGAATCCAATTTTGCATCTCAGTTTTTATACTTTACACTATGAGCATTTTCCAGGGTCATTAAATATGCTTCAGAAACATGATTTGTAATCGTTTCATAAAATTCCTTCCTATGAGTACAATATAATTTATTTAACCTTCACCCATTTGGGGACACTTGTGCGTGCCATTTCCTACTTTTCTCTCTTATAAATAATGGTGTACTTAAGTTGCTTGTATGAATTTGTGTTTCTTTCATTAAGGTAGATTCCTAGAAGTGAAATTACTGGGTCATAATTGTCAGGCCTTAGTAGGAAGTAGCAGAACACAAAACTCAAGCTAGCTTAAAAAGAAAAGATTTTTGTTGTCACATGTAAATGAGAATTCCAGGAGTAGGCCAGATTTCAGACTGACTGATTCAACAATGTGGTCAGGGACCCATTTTCTCCCTCTATCATCTATCAACCACAAAGGCAAGCCCTATCCTTGGCCAAGTCCCCTCGTGGTTATCAGCTACAATCCGAGCTACAGACATTATCAGTTACACTTAGCAGGAGGGTGTGTGCTTCTGTCTCCACATTCCAAGCCAGCTTTGAGATTCACCCTGATGGGAGTATCTGTCCTATACCCGTTCACAACCAATGACTGTGGACAAAGGGTTGAGTGTTCTGACTGGTTTCAGTCAATCAGACTATCCATGCAAGTAGGGAAGGAGTGAACTCAGCCCCTGCTGAAGTCCAGCAGGATGAATATAACTAACTTCCCATCCTGCCAAAGCTCTTTGCTCCCTGCCTTCAGTGCCCAGGAAGAAGAGGGAGAGAGATCCTGAGTAGCCATCCACCCCAGAAACTCAGCTTGCAGCCCACACCCTCTTGGGATCAAGCATAAACTTAATGGTACACGTCAGCAGGATATACTAGAGATGAGGAACTAAGTCCATTACCCCAGTAGAGCTTAATGGAATTAGACTATGGTGGAGAGTCTCTTGGGTATGGAGCTTTCTCGTGCTATTCTACAGGCAAAAGCAAGATGTGGAAGAGGGTCTTTTCTCTAAGCTGTTGGGGAAGAAGCTCTTCAATTGAGGGAGCTCAGTGATAACGCTTGGAGCACCCTCTGATTTCAGAGACTTGTCATTCTGAGAGCTCATCTTTAAATGTCAGATTTCAACACAAAATATTAGTGATCAGACCCTTTAGAGGCACTGTGTTACTGGTGCTATGCTATAAACTGGGGAAGTTACAGGATTGTATCTTACCTACATTGTCATGGCAACTAGCACACAGTCTGAGAGCATTCCTGGCAAAGTTCCCCAGCAACTGGTGGGCAGAGAATGTTGGACTCTGTGTGTTACTGGTTTATTGAGCAGTGATAACTCAGTGGGGTGTGTTCATAAAATAATTGTAATTTTTCCAGCTGCTGCTTCTGTCTATGCTCTATAGAATCTCATTTTCCTAATACATAGCATGTCATTTAACAAGATGGGGGGGCAGATTCCATAATTTTCTGGTCATTTTGCCTCCCAAAGTACAGTCCAGGTTCCAGTTGCAGTGGTTTTAAATCACATCTCCTTTCCCTCCAAAACAGTTTTGAGCTCTGTCTTAGTTTCCTGGGTCTGCTGTTGTGTGTGAGTCACTCAGTCGTGTCTGACTCTTTGTGACCCATGGACTGTAGCCCACCTGGCTTCTCTGTCCATGCGATCCTCCAGGCAAGAACACTGGAGTGGGTTGCCATGCTTCCTTCAGGGGATCTTCCCAACCCAGAAATCGACCCCGGTTCTCCTGCACTGCAGGCAGCTTCTCTACCTCTGAACCACCTGGAAGCCATTACCAAGTATGATGAACTGGGTGCCTTAGAACAATAAAAATGCATTGTCTCATAGTTCTAGAGGCTGGAACTCCAAAATCAAGTCGTGAGGAGGGCTGTGCTCACTGGCAGCCCCTTGGCTACCAGCCAAGAGTCCAAGAGAATATAATTCCAGTCTTCACGTGGCATTTTTTTTCTCTGTCTCATCACCTTGTCTTCTCTCTATGGATGTCTGTCTCCAGATTTCCCTTTTATAAGACACTGGTTGTATTATTAGAACCCACCCTAATGACTTCAGTTTAACTTGATAACCTCTGTAAAGATCCTATCTCCAAATTAGAACACATTCTGAGGTGCTGGGGTTGGGATTTCAACATATCTTACGGGGATGTGAAATTCAATGCACAATGAACTGTGATCTAAGACAGTGATCTGACTCAAAGACACTTCTTATGCCCCAACTCTGCAAACCCTGGCGCTTATAGGGATGGCGGGATGGGGGAAGATGAGAGAAAGGAGAACAAGTGTCTGTTTCTGAGGCTGCGCCACTGTCTTGGTCTTTGCTGCTGTGGCTGCTCCCCTAGCTTCCACAGGTGGACCATGGAAGCCCTCCATGCAGCTGGCTCCCAGCTGAGGGCTGTCTCTCCTGGGACACGTGTGTGAGTCTCTCAGAGTGGCCTAGGAGCCCCTTGGTGGCAAAGCCCTTTGATATTGAAGATGTAGTTCAGATTTGATCTCTTCCAACTGTGCGTCCTCCAGCTCTCAGACCTGTGCATCACGTACACCTCCCCAGTCTCCTGATGGAGAAATCTGGACATCTGGGAATTATTGCACCCCAGACACAAATTCCAAGACAAAAGGAAACATTTCACTCACCACCTGTTATGTATGACAGACAGTAGGTGGATAGATAGGTAGACAGATAGACTGGCAGACAGACAGGTAGATAAATAGACCAGCAGGTAATAGATAGATAGATAGATAGATGGATGTTGTCATTCAGTTGCTTAGTCATGCCCAACTCTTTGTGACCCTATTGACTACAACACACCAGGCTCCTCTGTCCTCCACTATCTCCCAGAGCTTGCTCAAACCCATGTCCATTGAGTTGATGACATTATCTAACCATCTCATCCTCTGCTGCCCCCTTTTACTTTTCCCTTCAACCCTTCCCAGCATCAGGGTCTTTTCCAATGAGTCGTCTCTTCGCATCAGGTGGCCAAAGTATTGGAGCTTCAGTATTAGTCCTTCCAATGAATATTCAGGGTTGATTTCCTTTAGGATTGACTAGTTTCATCTCCTTGGAGTCCAAGGGACTCTCAAGAGTCTTCTCCAGCACAATTCAAAAGCATCAATTCTTCAGCGCTCAGCCTTTCTTACAGTCCAGCTCTCATATCCATACATGACTACTGGAAAAAGCATAGCTTTGACTATATTGACCTTTGTTGGCAAAGTGATGTCTCTGCTGTTTAATACACTGTTTAGGTTTCTCATAGCTTTCCTTCCAAGGAGCAAGCATCTTTTAATTTCTTAGCTGAGATCACCATCCTCAGTGATTTTGGAGCCCAAGAAAATAAAATCTGTCACTACTGCCACTTTTCCCTCTTCTATTTGCTATGAAGTGATGGGACTGGATGTCAAGATTTTAGCTTTCTTTAATGTTGAGTTTAAAGCCAGGTTTTTCACTCTCCTTTTCTACCCTCATCAAGAGGCTCTCTAGTTCTTCTTCACTTTCTGCCATAAGAGTAGTATCATCTGTATATTTGAGGTTGTTGATATTTCTCCTGGCTATCTTGATTCCAGCTCATGCTTCATCCAGCCCAGCATTTCACATAATGTACTCTGCATATAAATTGAATAAGCAGGTGACAATATACAGCTTTGTTGTATTTCTTTCTCATTTTGAACCAGTCTGTTTTTCCATGTCTGGTTCTGACTATTGTTTCTTGACCCACATATAGGTTTCTCAGGATACAGGTAAGGTGGTCTGGTATTCCATCTCTTTAAGAATTTCCAGTTTGTTGTGATCTGCATAGTCAAAGTCTTTTGTGCAATGAAGCAGAAGTAGATGTTTTGCTGGAATTCCCTTGCTTTCTCTATGATCCAAGGAATGTTGGCAATTTGGTCTCTGGTTCTTCTGCCTCTTCAAAACCCAGCTTGTACATCTGGAAGTTGTACCACTGAAGCATAACTTGAAAGATTTTGAGCATTACCTTTTAGACAGGTAGATAGACATAATCTCACAACTAGGATGTAAGTGAGAAAAATCAACAACAGATTAAAATCTTGAACAATGTAGAAGACAATAAATTAATATCAATCCAGAATTACTAGAATTGTCCATGGGACTTTACTCTTGTTTTCTAAGGCTGATAAGTTTTAAACATCATTCTCGTGAACTAAGAAAGTCTCATAGAGATAGTTGAAGAAATGTGTGCTGATTGTGGGTGGACATTAGCAAAGGACATGCAATGATTGCTGCTATTTGCCAATTATTTTCTACAAGCCAGGCACTGTGCTGTATGTTTTTATAAGCATTTTCTAGTTTCTCCCTCAAGCTCTGTTGAATAGGAACTGTTGCCTTCTCTATTTTATAGGAAGCTGCTTACATCAGCAAGGATCATGCCTCAAATCAAGCAACTAGTAAGAGCTGCAGCTAAAGCTGAACATAGGCAGCCTGATTGAAAGCTTACATTCATTCCCTTGTAACTTCCTGCCTTCCTTGGAATTCACACCACATACATGCTGCCGCTGAATCCTGATGACCTAGACAACTCTCCCAGATTGTTTCCAAAATTTCTCCTGCTCACATGACTATGCCTCAAGTTCATAGAACATTCAAATAAGTGCTTAATCAACAGGAATGTCCATCAACAGATGAATGGACAAAGGAGATGTGAGATATATAAAATGGAATATTACCAGCCATATAAATCAATGAAACAATGCCATTTGCAGCAACATGGATGTACCTAAAGATTATATTAAATGAAACAAGTCATAGGATAGTAGTTAGTAGTAGTAGTAGTTCACTTGCTCAGCCATGTCTGACTCTTTGTGACCCCATGGACTGCAGTATGCCAGACTTCCCCGTCCATCACCAACTCCCAGGGCTTGCTCAAACTCATGTCCATTGAGTCAGTGATGCTATCCAACCATCTCATCCTCTGTCATCCCCTTCTCCTTCTGCCTTCAATCTTTTCCAGCATCAGGGATTTTTCCAATGAGTCACTTCTTCCCATCATGTGGCCAAAGTATTGAAATTTCAGCTGCAGCATCAGTCCTTACAATATATATTCAGGATTGATTTCCTTTAGGACTGACTCGTTTGATCTCCTTGTAGTCCAAGGGACTCTCAAGAGTCTTTTCCACCACCACTGTTCAAAAGCATCAATTCCTCGGCGCTCAGCTTTCTTTATAGTCCAACTCTCACATCCATCCGTGGCTACTGGAAAAACCATAGCATTGACTAGATGGACCTTTGTTGGCAAAGTAATGTCTCTGTTTTTTAATATGCTGTCTAGGTTTGTCAGAGCTTTTCTTCCAAGGGGTAAGCATTTTTAAATTTCATGGCTGCAGTCACCATCTGCAGTGATTTTGGAGTCCCAAAAAATAAAGTCTGTCACTGTTTCCATTGTTTTCCCATCTATTTCCCATGAAGTGGGACTGGATGCCATGATCTTCATTTTTTGAATGCTGAGTTTTAAGCCAACTTTTTCACTCTCCTCTTTCACTTTCATCAAGAGGCTCTTCAGTTCCTCTTTACTTTCTGCCATAAGGGTGGTATCATCTGTATATCTGAGGTTATTGATATTTCTCCCAGAAATATTGATTCCAGCTTTTGCTTCACCCTGCCTGAGTATTTCACATGATATACTCTGCATATAAGTTCAATAAGCAGAGTGACAATATACAGCCCTAATGTACTCCTTTCCCAATTTGGACCAGTCTGTTGTTCCATGTCCAATTCTAACTGTTGCTTCTTAACCTGCATACAGATTTTTCAGGAGGCAGGTCAGGTGGTCTGGTATTCCCATCTCTTTCAGATTTTCCAGTTTGTTGTGATCGACACAGAAAAAAGCTTTGGAGTAATCAATAAAGCAGAAGTAGATGTTTTTCTGGAATCTTCTTGCTTTTTTGATGATCCAACAAATGTTGACAATTTGATCTCTGGTTCCTCTGCCTTTTTCTAAATTCAGCTTGAACATCTGGAAGTTCACAGTTCACTTACTGTTGAAGCCTGGCTTGGAGAATTTTGAGCATTATTTTACTAGTGTGTGAGATGAGTGCAATTGTGCAATAGTTTGAACATTCTTTGGCATTGCCCTTCTTTGGGATTGGATGAAAACTGTCCTCTTTCAGTCCTGTGGCCACTGCTGAGTTTTCCAAATTTGCTGGCATTTTGAGTGCAGCACATTCATAGCATCATCTTTTAGGATTTCAAATAGCTCCACTGGAATTCCATCACCTCCACTAGCTTTGTTCACTGTGATGCTTCCTAAGGCCCACTCGATTTCACACTCCAGGATGTCTGGCTCTAGGTAAGTGATCACACCATCGTGATTATCTGGGTCATGAAGATCTTTTTTGTACAGTTCTTCTGTGTATTCTTGCCACCTCTTCTTAATATCTTCTGCTTCTGTTAGGTCCATACCATTTCTGTCCTTTATTGTGCCCATCTTTGCATGAAATGTTCCCTTGGTATCTCTAATTTTCTTGAAGAGAACTCTAAACTTTCCCATTCTGTTGTTTTCCTCTATTTCTTTGCATTGATCATTGAGGAAGGCTTTCTTATCTCTCCTTGCATTCTTTGGAACGCTGCATTCAAATGGGTATATCTTTCCTTTTCTCCTTTCTCTTTTACTTCTTTTCTCAGCTACTTGTAAGCCCTTCTCAGACAACCATTTTGCCTTTTTGCATTTCTTTTTCTTGGGGATGGTGTTGATCACTGCGTCCTCTACAATGTAGGAATGTCCATCCATAGTTCTTCAGGCACTCTGTCTATCAGATCTAATCCCTCGAATCTATTTGTCACTTCCACTGTATAATTGTACAGGATTTGTGAAACAATTCATACAGAGAAAGAAAAAAATATATGATATCACTTATTTGTGGAATCTAAAAAATGATACCTTTGACCTTATTTACAAAGCAAACTATGGTTACTAAAGAGGAAAGGAAATTAAGAGGTTGAGATTAACAGGTACACACTACTGTATATAAAATAGACAAACAAGGACCTACTGTATAGCACAGGGGACTCTACTCAAGGTCCTGTAAATACCTATAATGGAAAAGAAAATATATGTATACTGATACACATATGCACATATACTTGAGTCGCTTTGGCGTACCCTTGAAATTGACACAGCACTGTAAGCTAACTATACTTCATCTAAAATAAATAAAGATAAAAATTCAGTGGGTCATGTCATCTTTCTCCCCACATTAGCCTCTGCATCTCACTGCCTCTGGCCTCTAAGGAATCTGAGGAATTTGCATCCACCTATACTGAATTGAGCTGTAGTTCCTGCTAATGAATGCTGAGTTTGAAATAGAGTTCATCAATATTGTAGGTTTAAATAAGAGTTCAGAGGACAGGGAATAAAAATAGACCCCAGAAGGAAAAAAAATAGTTCCCCTGAATGGAAACTGAGGGAGGGAGAGAGGGAGGGAAAATGATCATATTAATTCCTTTACCTCTCACAGGTCAACTTGAAATATTCAGGCTAGAAGAAAATGAATGTCGTGTTGCAGAAACCATGTGCAATTATAATTAGCTCTGGCAGTAGTTGTGCTATGTTGAAAGCATCTTTGAATATGAATTGGGGAGAGCAGGAAACTGACAAAAGTGAATGAGAGAGAAAGTCTAGACTGAGGCTAAGTGAGGGGAGGGAGCAAATTCAAGTACCTCTGGCCCTTCTCCTCAGAGCATCACCTGTCAAGTGAAGACCATCATTGTTCAAGGCTCCAGCAATGCTTACAATAATGTCTAGCCACAGTACAAGGTTATATATAAATGGATGAATGTAAACAGAGAGCAGGGCAAGAGAATTGGGCAATGTTGAAGTATAATGTACTCAAGTTCATGATTTCCATTCCTGCTGTATTTGGATGGAAAATAGAGGTTGCAATTCACAGTAAGCAGTGGTCCTGGGTCGTCTTACAAGGAAGAAGATGCACATTTTCCCTCTGAATGGAAGGAGGGCTGAAATAATCACACACACACACACACACACACACACACACACACACCCCTCCTCTCAGATATACTCATTGTTCCTTGCTAGTGACATCTGACTCCCTGACTTTCACAGCTAAACATTCCATGCAGATGCACTGAATCCTTTTCATTTTCTAGGGGATGTAATAGACTGAGTTTGGTCCCTAAAGTGGTCAAAAAGTGGTTAATATTAAAATTCTCACAAATGAAAATTTCACTCAAATATGTGGTTCAAGGAAAGACATCGTATTTAGCAGCTTGGATCACTGAACCACTGAAGGGAAAGGAAGAGAGGTGAACCTCAAGTGTAGATGACTCATTTTTCAAGCACTTTCAAAGATACAACATCCACATCTTCCTTGGCAGTCTTTGCTCAGTATCTATCAGCCTTTATGACTAGGAACGGCTTTGTTATATCCAACTCAAGTCACTCTTACCAAAGCACAGATATATATCCTCTTGCAGTGACCATTCACTGATATGAAGCTATTACAAAAACCACCACCTTCCATCTCATCTTTATTTTCTGATCATCTTTCTGACTGGATATTAAACAATTCTTCCTACCCTGTGGAAGTTGCACTGCACTCCTGAAGGCCTCCATCACTTTCATTGTTGTTGTTTAGTCCCTAAGTCGTGTCTGACTCTTTTGGAACCCCATGGACTGTAGCCCGCCAGGTTCCTCTGTCCACAGGATTTCCCAGTCACGAGTACTGGAGTGGGTTGCCATTTCCTTCTGCAGAGGATCTTCCTGATCCAGGTATCTAACTCAAGTCTCCTGCATTAGAGGCAGGTTCTTTACCACTGAGCCATGTGGGAAGCCCCTCCATCAGTTTATCCGTATACAAAAGTATGAAGTACTTAACTTCATAATGATATGAACTGGATCAAATCTTGGGAGGGATACCAAGGCAAAGGTACAATACAAGGTCTCCACCCTCCAGAAGCTCACAACCTGTGCCCCCTAATTGTTAAATCAGAGTATTCTAGAAATATGAAGTCACGAAAGAGACTAGAGTCTGTTGAAGCCACCCAGCATTTTTCAACCACACACACCAGTGTTTCTGATATTTCAATGAGCCACCAATATTAGTGGGCATGTCATAGGCTGGGAGATATGTCCATTTTCCAGGTAAGCTACCTTTCAAATGCAAATGCAAAGCATTTATAAATGTAGATACTTTCTTTCCATTGATAACAACACTTTGAAACACCTAAGTTGAAAATTATTCATCTAACTCAATTTCCTCCCAAATATGTGGGCTGGGGGGGTGGGGGCGGTTTCTGTGATATCCATGACATGGTCATCCAGATTTTCACCAAAAAGCCTCAGGACCAGAGGGTTCCTTAGCTAATGAGACTGATTCCATAGCCTTTTCTTTTTCCTTGAAATGCAGTTGTTTTACACTATCGCACACTCCTCTTCATTCCCTGTATTCACACCTCTGCTCGCCACGTCTGCATCTCTGTTCCTGCCCTGAAAATTGATTGTTGCTGTTGTTCAGTCACTCAGCCATGTCCTACTCTTTGTGACACTGTGGACCGCAGCATACCAGGCTTCCCTGTCCTTCACTATTTTCCAGAATTTGCTCAGACTCATGCCCATTGGGTCAGTGATGCCATCCTGCCATCTCATCCCCTGTCGTCCCCTTCTCCTCCTGCCTTAAATCTTTCCCAGCATCAGGGTCTTTTCAAATGAGTTGGTTCCTTGCGTCAGGTGGCCAAAGTATTGGAGTTTCAACTTCAGCATCAGTCCTTCCCATGTATATTCAGGGTCTATTCCCAGTGAATATTAGGATTGACTGATTTATCTCCTTATGTCCAAGAGACTCTCAGGCGTCTTCTCTCACATCACAATCCAAAAGCATCAATTCTTCAGCACTCAGTTTTCTTTATGGCAAATAGATTCAGCTGTACCATTTCTCAGGCCTTTCTTAGTGGCTCACTGGTAAAGAATCTGCTTGCCAATGCAGGAGATGCTAGAGACGTGGATTCAATCCCTGGGTGGGGAAGATCCCTTGGAGAAGGAAATGGCAACCCACTCCAGTATTCTTGCCTGGGAAATCCCATTGTCAGCAGAGCCTGGTGGGCTACCGTCCATGGGGTCGTAAAGAGTCAGACACGACTTACAGATTGAGCATGTACTGTTTTTCTAGATTCCATATACATACGTGTATATATAATACTTGTTTTTCTCTTTCTGACTCCTTCTGTATGATAGACTCTAGGTCCATCCACATCTCTAAAAATGACCCAATTTCATTCTTTTTTATGAAGATGTGGTACATAGATACAATAGAATATTATCTAGGCATAACCTTTTCTTAACTCCCCTCATGCTGACCTCAGCAGAACAGTCCACACAGTTGAATTGTTAATGCCTCTCTGCCTTTGAGCGATACACACTGCTCCAACTCTGCTCTGATTATATTGATCCCATCTTGGTTGATATCTCATTTGCCAGCCCTACATGTAGTCATAGCCTAAGGTTCAGACTTTGACCTCCGTCTCTTCTCTCTCGATGCCTTTTCTTTGGCAGCCATCCATTCTGAGTAAAACCCTCTCAAATATACAATTCCCTGCCCAGGTTTCTCACTTAGCTTTAATTTTACATTTACCTGTGCCTCTGAACATTTCTATGTGAAAATCCTTCCATTACCTTGAATTCTATGCATTTGAATGAAGGGCTTCATCCTTTTCCACACAACTGAAATTTAACCTCCCCTTCTCCCTAGTTCCTAAGCTTGTCTATATGGCATTGCCTGTTGTTATTCCTGGAGTATATGGAGCACTCTAATATTGCTAATTGAGTATGTATTATTATCCCATTTAGGCTGTAAGAAATCTAGTCAGGGTCTTGTCTTATTTGTCTTTGCATTTTCAACCTCTAAGTCCAGCATCTGGTAAATTGCAGGTATTCATTAATGACAGTGAGTGTATGTGTGTAGGTGGGTGGGTGTTATTGAATCCTCCTGAAATCCAGGCACAAAATATTTAACACCCACATTTGACCCTTCTCTCTTTTCAAGCCCATATTCACCTGGTCCTAGAAGCATGTTGATTTTCCCTTCGTTATTTCTCACATATGTCTATGCACTTTCCATTGTGAATAGTCACCTCTGCCCTTACTAGATCCTTCTAGCCCCATGCTTGGACCCCTACATCAGCCTCTTGAAGAGCTTCTCCATTTTTTTTTAATATTTTTTTTCTTTTTAGAGGTGTACCATTTTTAAAATCTTCATGGAATTCGTTGCAATATTATTTGTTTCATATTTTGCTTTTATGGCCATAAGGCATGTGGGATTTTAGTTCCCGAATCAGAGATCGAACCTGTACCCCAGCACTGGAAGGCAAAGTCTTAACCACTGGACCGCCAGGGAAGTCCCAAGCTGCTCCTTTCAAAGCCATTCATTTCACTGCCAGACAAAACGTTCTGAAACATCACACCCCTGCAGAAGTTTCGGTCTCTTGATTGCACAGAGGATGATATGTAAACTCAGTAGGACAGCTTTCATTGCTTTCATAATCTGGTCTTAACCATCCTCTTCTGTTGTGAGAGAACTTTTCTTTCTCTTCTGTTTTTTCACTTTTTATCTACTCCAGCCAGTCTGGTTCATTTGTTTTCCTGCAACAGACGCTTTTCTTTCCCTGCCCCGTACTTTTACGTAATTTTCCACTCTTCCTCCCTGATAAGGTCTTCTCTCACCTTCCATCATATTCTTAACCAATCTTCCCCATCTCTGCAACACAAGTTTAAGTCCTAAGTCTTCTGAGAAGCCTTCCCAGCCCACCTTTTTTGAAGTCCTAAAGTTTTTACTGTCTGTAGCATTCCCTGGGTAATTCATCACACAATCTTTCTGACATCACTTGTGTTGCTCTTATCTTAAGCTGCTATTTAACTCTCATAACATTATTTACTTTCCACTAATTTATGTCTTGTCTCTACAGTTAGATAAAAAACTTGCCAAAAGCAGAGACCCATTTTTATGTCTTTGTATTGCTCATAGTATTCAATCTAGTATCTTACACATAGTAAGCACTAAACAAATATGTTGATTTATTCTCCCCCATCCTTCAAACTTCTGTTAAATACCACCTCAGTCATAAGCCCTTCTCTTCAGACTTCAGCACATATGTTTTCCTCCCTTCAAATTGCCTTATACTTACTGCCTGTCCTGCATAATGCATGCATTAGGAAGGAGAATCCTGAATTGCACAGAGTCTGTTGCACAGAGTCGGACATGACTGAAGTGACTTAGCAGCAGCAGCACTACTATATATAATCAGTGTATAGGACACATGTATATAATACAGAGAATATATACTAAGCAACAAAAAAGGCAAAATTCCTGCCCTCATGGAGCTTGCATTCTAGTGGAAGCAGGCTAACTATAAACTATGTACATTTCATTCTCTCTCTCTCCACACATGCATGCAGGCACAATGTTAGAAGTCAATAAAACAGGGAGGGACTCAGTGGCACTGGGGCACAGTAGGGAAAGCCTCATGGAGAGGATGATGTTTGAGCCAAGACTTGAAACAGATGGGTGTGTAGGCCGAGCGGCTATCTGAGGGAAGAGCGTTCAGCCGTGGGGATAGCAGTCAAGGCTCCAAGGCAGCAGGGTGCTGCTGTATTCAAGAAGCAGAACAGCAAGGAGCCTGGTGGTTCAAAGTGAGAAACAGAATGATAAGATCAATCATGATGGGTTTTGTAAGTATCTTCTCCTACAAAATCAAGTGGTTCCAGGAAAATCTACAAGGGAGATTATGCATGATTGAAATTGACATGTAGGCAAAATGCACGACAATGTTAGCGTCATAGGCCTCCCTGATTCCAGGGAACAGAGTGTCTAACCAGGAGTGGGTGATAAAAGGAAAATGCAATGAAGAGACATGAGACATAGGCCGTCTCCAGTGGGAGGCTCTAGAGGGAGGGTGGATGGGGGGCTGATGGTGAGGGATGCTGGTAGAAGGTGAGGGGTGGGAGCAGGGTGAATGAGTTCAAGATATACAAATATGGAGGGAATGAATTTCTCCCAGGGGAGACCATAATCAAGGCCCAGTGGACTACAATTCCTTCCAACAGGGAAACTAATCGGCCTTAGCCTGTGTGGCTTCAAAGAAATAAGTTTACAGATTTTATGGACATGTTTTTAAAAATGAAACAGAAATAAAGGAATTAAAAGAATTCCCAGCAAAAGGGGATTCTTCCCAGGAAAGTGAATCAACTTTTTAAAATCTAGCGACTTCCCTGGTGGTCCAGTGGATAGGACTCCGTGCTTTTCTGCAGGGGGCATGGGTTCAGAACTCAACTGGGGAATTAAGATCCCTCATGCCATAAATAAATTAAAATTAAAAAAAAATTTCAATTGAGGTTTAACTAAGTTTGTTCCTCTCCTCTCCTGATAGCAGAGACTTGCTGGGTGGTTCACAGGTTTTATTTCATCTAGTCATTAGTGAAGCCCTTATCCAGTAGGCATCATTTCCCCCTTTCGACAGGCAAAAATGTATGAGGGCTCTTCACACCCTCTGTCTTCAGAGGCCGAGCTTCCTGGCCTGTGTGCCTTGGTGTGTGAATGTGCCTCAGATGGATTAGGGGTTTGGTGATGTACTACCAGCCTCCCCTTCTCCTTCTCCCACGTGTTGGGGTGGCTGGAGGCCCTGGGAAGCAGCTCTAGCCATGGAAACCTCTTCAGGTTATCACCTGTTACATGTGACATTAAAAAAAAAAAAGACTGGCATTCATTTGAAGATTCTTAAAAAGAAGGGGGTTAGGAAATAATATTTGAGTGCTGAATTGTTTTTGCTTTTCCAAAGCAAGGTAATGGTAGGGTTGGAAGACAAAAATCCTTGTTTTCTGAGCACATGATGACTATAGATTTGGACATACAGGTCTGGCAACAAGGAAGTGGACAGTGACTTAGAGATCCACAGGAACTGGAGGAGGGAGCAGGGATGTGGGACGTGGGGAGACCAAGTCTGGGCTCTGTGTGAAGAAGAGAGAGAGATGCGAGGCTGTGGATTAGCAGATGGAAAGACTTGGAAGAGAAGATCTGTTCATGGGAACTCATAGGGTTTTCTGCAGAAGTGTGTGATATAAACCCTCCTCTGATTCTCTACAAAATCTTCAGTAAACTCAAAGTGGCTCTATAATGCCACAGTGTGGGTGGATCCACTGGAAAGAGAAAGAGGTGCTGATTCCTATTGGCTAAGCTGAGAAAACATCAGTCTGCCTGGAGGAGTGGAGCCAGGGGGGCTGCCCACACGCAGTTGGGGAAACTGAGGCTCGGAGAGTGTAGGCTTACCCTCCCAGAGTCACACAGGCAAAGCTGCTGAGAACTTGCAGTTTTCAAAGCCAGGGTTCTGCCCACTCCAGCATGCAGTGTGTCCCTGGATCATTTAGGTTGGGAACTTGGCAGTTACTCCCCAAATTCTGACCTTGAAACATGTTTGTTTGTTTGTTTTCACCCACCTGGCCAGTAGGTAAACCCACATATGCACATCATTTTTCGCTTTGTTTGAATCAGCACAAACTGAAAACAGAAAAGGAAGCAAAACAAACAAAAACCTATGAGACTTTAATTCGAGCTCAAGTGAACACAGGTGAAAACATGAGAAAATGGAAAAGGGAGCCTCAGTTTAACTCTAAATGATAGGAGACTGAGAAGATGCAGCTTTTGATTGTCTTTCGTTTAAATAAAGAGGACAGCAAAAGTGGTCCTTCAGGAGAGACCATTCAGAGGATTTGGGAAGTTGCAAGTCTGGTAGATCATAAAAAGTATATGTCCAGGGACAGCACATTTAGTAATATAAATAAATCATTATTATTGTTTTTTGTTTTTTAAACTGACTTCCTTAAAGTCGAGCCTGAAGGCTAGGCAGGGAAAATATTGAATCAGAGTCTGAAGACTGGATGCTTTTATTTTTTCTTGTGCTCTTGTCCTTGGGCTTCTGCTGGGACAGGACTTATGCATCATCTGAGGAGTAAATAGCTTACCTGAAGGATAGTGTCCGCAGCTGCTGGCTGATACATTCTTTTTCTATATTGCTTACACAGAGATGTAAGAAAGTATGGGGAAGCAAGAAGAGTCTGTACCTATAACGATATATCTTAACTTTTTTTCTGAACTCTTTTTCAGATCTCTTTGCGCTTCCCTAATAGCTCAGTTGGTAAAGAATCCGCCTGCGATCCAGGTGACCCCAGTTCGATTCCTGGGTTGGGAAGATCTGCTGGAGAAGGGACAGGCTACCCACTCCAGTATTCTGGCCTGGAGAATTCCATGGACTGTATAGTGTATGGGGTTGCAAAGAGTCGGACACGACTGACTATCACTTTCACTTTGGAGATCTGAAAAAATAAAAGACTGTTGTTATAAAACAGCACAGAGGTGACTTCCCTGGTGGTCCAGTGGCTAAGACTCCGAATTCCTAATGTAGGGAATTTCCAAATTCAGTCTTCGGTCAGGGAACTAGTTCCCACGCGCCACAACTAAGAGTTTACATGCCACCACTAAACATCCCACATGCCACACTGAAGATCCTGTGTGTCAGACTAAGACCTGGAGCAACAAAATAAATAAATGTGCTTTTTAAATGGCACAGAGACACATACATTAAAAGTTTGTGTATAAGTTGTCAGGAAGTGAGAGTGAAGGATGGGATGCAGAGCAGAGAACCCCTGAGACCTCCTGGGCAGTTCTCACAGTGCAGTCCCAGGACCACCTGCATTAGAGAGACCTGAAACACCAGGTAAAAGTGCAGTCAGCCTCTCTGCCCCGCCACCAGACATACTGAAGAAAGAATCTGTAAGTTTTAGTTTCGAGGGTCTGCACTCTTCTCACTCTTCCAGTGACTCTTCTACACACCGTAGTTTGAGGACCTTGCCCTAGCATGCCTGTGAAGCCCAAGTTTAAGTCTCCTGCTTTAGAACCATCTAAGCCTCTGGTTTAAAATGCAGATTCACGCTCAGAAACTGTGATGGAGAAAGGCTAAGCTGGGAGGAAGAAATCTGCATCTTTATCATATGTGTGACTGTGGTACAGAGACTCCAGCACCAGGTTTTGAGTGATGGATTGGAGAGCTGTCCCCTAGCTTTGTTGTCCCTCATGTGCCTGGTGCTGGAGCTAATTCAGATACCCAGACTTCCTCCATTATCACGTGCAAATCAGTGCAATTACTTTGGAGGAAAATGTGGCCACATACAGTAATGCTGAAGACGTGCCTAGCTAACCACCTAGCAACTCGCCAAGAAAAGTGTCTGCTCCACATCCCATTCTCTGATAGCCAAACCCAGCTGACAGTCGTAACAACTCATAAACATTAATATTTTGTGTTGCAGGTAATATAATTTCAAAAGTATTTCTATTTATCATGGTCAGCTTATATCTTAACTTCTAGCAGGGACCGTTTGTTAGGTTTTCAGGTTAGAGATGAAGTCATATATGGATGTGAGAGCTGGACTATAAAGACGGCTGAGTGCCAAAGAATTGATGCTCTCAAATTGCAGTGCTGAAGAAGACACTCAAGAGTCTTGGACAGGAAGGAGATAAAACCAAGGAGATAAAAGGAGATAAAGGTGATAAACTTTAGATATTCCCAAAGGATATCAATCCTGAATATTCATTGGAAGGTCTGATGCTGAAGCTGAAGCTCCAGTACTTTGGCCACTTGATGCAAAGAGCCAGTTCATTGGAAAAGACCCTGATGCTGGGAAAGATTGAGGGCAGGAGGAGAAGGGGACGACAGAAGATGAGATGGTTGGATGGCATCACCGACTCAAGGGACATGAGTTTGAGCAAACTCCAGGAGATGGTGAAGAACAGGGAAGACTGGTGCTGCAGTCCATGGGGTCACAAAGAGTCGGACATGACTGAGTGACTGGACACAACAACCTGGTTGTTTAGTCCAACAATTCTACCACCACGTGACCAGAGTTGACGTTATCTGAGGGTGTAGACTATGGCTCCTTAGCTTTGTATGGGCATCTCTGGTACAACTCTTAGAACATGACCAGTGCTCAATAATTATTATTTAACCTTCAGATTCGCTGAACATGGGTGGGCATCCCACCCCGTGTCATTGGTGCTCTTTAGAACAGCCCCTTTTACATAAAGTTCTGCACCTGGACATGTCTGGGAAGCCGGACTCAGTGATCAAAGTCTTTCCCAGAGTAGAAGACATCCTCCTTTTTCCAATCCCCTCCTGGCAACAGTTCAGTAACTGAAGGGAACAGTCCAAAATGATTTCCTTTCCTCAAAAAGTGGAAGGCAGATAGAAGAAAAGAGAGATGAATGCAACCACCCTCAACAATCCTTAGAGCCAAATAAATGGTCTGGCAGGTCTTTGTGCTCCCAAATGAGCAGCTTGGAAGGGCTGCAAGAGAGAAGACGGCTTCAGAAAACCAACTGGTCTCCAGAAAGTTTCCGTGGAAACTTAGTTGAAAGTCAGCTTGGATCAGAACCCAGCCTCATTGATTAAACACTGGCTGAAAGACCACAGGGTGGTGATGAATTGCCAAGGAGCCCATTTGGGGGTAAGCATCTAATTGGTGCCACAGGATTTAGGGTAAGAACCTGTCTTCCCTCACAGCTTTATTTATGATCTGGAAGTGGTTAGAAATGATGTGTTCATGCTCAGCTGGGGGCTGGTACAAGCAAGAGAACAGGAGAATAATGATACAAATAGACTCAACAAACTGAGGGTAACCATGTGGTGTTCAGCTTAGAAAAATAAACTTTAAGATTTTTTATTTTTTTTAATCAGGAGGATAAAAGAAAGCAAGGAGATGGAAAAGAAAATGGATAATGGGCATAACAACCTGGGCTTCCCACGTGGTGCCAGTGGTAAAGAACCCACCTTCCAGTGCAGGTCAGGAAGATCCCCTGGAGGAGGGCATGGCAGCCCACTCCAGTGTTCTTGCCTGGAGAATCCCATGGACAGAGGAGCCTGGCGGGCTCCAGTCCATAGCGTGGCAGAGTCGGACACGCTGAAGCCACTTAGCACACACGCACACATGACAATGTCCTAATTGAACGATTCTATGAATACCGACAAGATCTTCTAGAACTAACACCCAAAGAAGATGTCCTCTTCACTACAGGGGACTGGAATGCAAAAGTAAGAAGTCGAGAGCTACCTGGAGTAACAGGCAAATTTGGCTTTGGAGTACAAAACGAAGCAGGTCAAAGGCTAACAGAGTTTTTCCAAGAGAACACACTGGTCATAGCAAACACCCTCTTCCAACAACACAAGAAAAGACTTCACACATGGACATCACCAGATGGTCAATACAGAAATCAGACTGACTATATTCTTTGCAGCCAAAGATGGAGAAGTTCTATGCAGTCAGCAAAAATAAGACTGGGAGCTGACTGTGACTCAGATCATGAACTCCTTATTGCCAAATTCAGACTGAAATTGAAGAAAGTTGGGAAAACCACTAGACCACTCAAGTGAAGTGAAGTGAAGTGAAGTCACTCAGTCGTGTCCAACTCTTAGCGACCCCATGGACTGTAGCCTACCAGGCTCCTCAGTCCATGGAATTTTCCAGGCAAGAGTCCTGGAGTGGGTTGCCATTTCCATCTCCAGGGGATCTTCCCGACCCAGGGATCAAACCCAGGTCTCCTGCATTGTAGGCAGACGCTTTACCATCTGAGCTACCAGGGAAGCCCACTAGACTACTCAGGTTTGACCTAAATCAAATCTCTTAACAATTATACAGTGGAAGTGACAAATAGATGAAGGGATTAGATCTGATAGACAGAGTGCCTGAAGAACTATGGATGGAGGTTCCTGAGACTGTACAGGAGGAAATGATCAAGACCATCCCCAAGAGAAAGAAATGCAAAAAGGCAAAATGGTTGTCTGAGGAAGCCTAACATATAGCTGAGAAAAGAAGAGAAGCTAAAGGCAAAGGAGAAAAGGAAAGATATATCCATTTGAATGCAGAGTTCCAAAGAATAGCAAGGAGAGATAAGAAAGTCTTCCTCAGCAATCAATGTCAAGAAAAGAGAAAAACAATAGAATGGGAAAGACTAGAGATTTCTGCAAGAAAACTATAGATAAAAAAGGAACATTTCATGCAAAGATGGGCTCGATAAAGGACAGAAATGGTCTGGACCTAACAGAAGCAGAAGATATTAAGAAGAGGTGGCAAGAATACACAGAAGAACTATACAAAAAAGATCTTCATGACCCAGATAACCACGATGGTGTGATCACTCACCTACAGGCAGACATCTTGGAATGTGAAGTCAAGTAGGCCTTAGGAAGCATCACTATGAACAAAACTAGTGGAGATGATGGAATTCCAGTTGAGCTATTTCAAATCCTGAAAGATGATGCTGTGAAAGTGCTGCATTCAATATGCCAGCAAATT
Source organism: Aepyceros melampus (assembly GCA_006408695.1). Taxonomy (NCBI): domain Eukaryota; kingdom Metazoa; phylum Chordata; class Mammalia; order Artiodactyla; family Bovidae; genus Aepyceros; species Aepyceros melampus. The sequence continues at coordinate 467,047 of SJXQ01001191.1, forward strand.
TGGAAAACTCAGCAGTGGCCACTGAACTGGAAAAGGTCAGTTTTCATTCCAAATCCAAACAAAAGCAATGCCAAAGAATGCTCAAACTACTGCACAATTGCACTCATCTCACACACTAGCAAAGCAATGCTCAAAATTCTCCAAGTGATGCTTCACAATAACATGAACTGTGAACTTCCCAATGTTCAAGCTGGATTTAGAAAAGGCAGAGAGGAGAGTGAAAAAGTTGGCTTAAAGCTCAACATTCAGAAAATGAAGATCATTGCATCCAGTCCCATCACTTCATGGCAAATAGATGAGGAAACAGTGGAAACAGTGTCAGACTTTATTTTGGGGGGCTCCAAAATCACTGCAGATGGTGACTGCAGCCATGAAATTAAAAGACGCTTACTCCTTGGAAGGAAAGTTATGACCAACCTAGATAGCATATTGAAAAGCAGAGACATTGACAACAAAAGTCCATCAAATCGAAGCTATGGTTTTTCCAGTGGTCATGTATGGGTGTGAGAGTTGGACTGTGAAGAAAGCTGAGCCCCAAAGAACTAATGCTTTTGAACTGTTGTGTTGGTGAAGACTCTTAAGAGTCCCTTGGAGTGCAAGGAGATCCAACCAGTCCATCCTAAAGGAAATCAGTCCTGGGTGTTTATTGGAAACTGATGCTGAAGCTGAAACTCCAATACTTTGGCCACCTGAGACGAAGAGCTGACTTATTAGAAAAGACCCTGATGCTGGGAAAGATTGAAGGTGGGAAGAGAGGGGTATGACAGAGGATGAGATGGTTGGATGGCATCACTGATACGATGGACATGAGTTTGATTAGGCTGTGGGAGTTGGTGATGGACAGGGAAGCCTGGCGTGCTGCAGTCCATGGGGTCGCAGTGTCAGACACGACTGAGCGACGGATCTGAACACATAACAAATCTAGAAATACTCAGGTAGGATCAGAAGTGAGCAGATCTTTGGAGGGTTGGGCAGCCAGAGGTCACAGTTATTTTAGGAACCATGAAGGAGGGTAGGAAGAGACAGAAGCAACCTTGCGCCCACTTTACACCAATGCTGACTCCAGTGGTCCCATCCAGTCCCTGTGAGAGTCTTTCCCTAGGAGATGGATGGATGCTGATACCTCCACTCGACGAGAGCTCTGAAACAGGTGTGTGGATTCCTGAGAATGGAGGCCAAACATCTTGGATCTGGTGAGAAAACAGAGCTAGATGAAGGTGCCCAGGCCTGCCTGGAGGAGGTTTCAAACTGAAGTGGAACAGTTTTCTTCAGAGAAAACTGATGGACACACTGACACCAGGAGGAAAGCCCAAGAGGACTTAACATGAAATTCAGTTGAAATAGATAAAATCACAAAATCAAATATGCAATGCTGTAGACTAAGTATTTGTATCCTTCCCCAAATTCATATCTTGAAACATAATGTTCACTGTGATGGTATCAGGAGAGGGGCCCTTTGGGAAGTGATTAAGGCCCTTAAAAAAGGCGACCACAAGGACTTCCCTGGTGATCCAATGTTTAAGACTTTGCCTTACAATGCAGAGAGTATGGGTTTGATCCCTGGTTAGGGAGCTAAGATCTCACATGCCCTGTGACCCCCCCCAAAAAAAAAACAAAACATAAAACTGAAACAATATTATAGCAACTTCAAAAAAGACTTTAAAGGATTTCCCTGTGGTCCAGTGGTTAAGAATCCACCTGTCAGTGCAGAGGACATGGGTTCTATCCCTCGTCCAAGAAGATCCCACATGCCGTAGGGCAATTAAGCTCGTGCCCCAGAGCTACTGAGCCCCAGCTTCTAGAGTCCGCTCTCTGCAACAAGAGAAGCCACCTCAATGAGCAGCCCATGCACCGCTATGAAGAGTAGCCCCCACTCACTGCAACTAGAGGAAGCCCATGGTTGCATCCAAGACCCAGTGCAGCCAAAAATTAATTAATTAATTAAAGACATTTTAAAAGAATATATTTTTAAAAGCCTATGTCTTTGACACTAATAAAAATGTGGCCATATAAGCTTGGTCTAGCTTCCTGGTTACTCAGAGTAGGCTAACGCCTACAGCAAACAAGCCCCCAGATGTAGTACAAGCAAAGTGTGTCTCTTACTCATATAAAATCCAAAATGGTGTTCCTGACCTACAGGCAGCTCTCTTTTAGGAATAACACAGAGATCCAATTCCTTTTACTTTCTGCCTCTGCAATTTTTAGCATTTAGCTTTCAAGGCTTTACTGCCCAATTGCCTCAAGCTGGCAGAAGAGGGCTTCTTAGGTGGCACTAGTGGTAAAGAAACCTGCCAGTTCAGAAGACTTAAGAGATGCAGGTTCAGTCCTTCGTCGGGAAGATCCCCTGGAGGAGGGCATGGCAACCCACTCCAGTATTCTTGCCTGGAGAATTCCCTTGGACAGAGGAGCCTGGCGGGCTACAGTCCATGGGGTTGCAAAGAGTTGGACACCTGAAGTGACTTAGCACACAACAGAGAAGGAAAGAGCGTGGAGGATCCTGCATGGGAGATGATCCAGGGCCTGGCCTGGAAGTAGAGCACTTGATTCTGCTCAAATTATAGATTAGAACCCAGTCTAGAGGTTACACCTAAATGCAAGATGAGCTAAGGAACACAGTCATTTTCTGGTTTGTGAGAAAACAGCTTTCTGAAGCACTGACCACTCTCTGCCCCAGGCTTCTTTGGCCAAGAGTGTTCGCCCCTGCTCTGGGAAGAATAGAATAAGAATATTTCACTCTCTTTGGAAGCAACCTAAAGCCATTAGCAAAGAGAAGTAAGATAGGAAAATAGGAAGGGATGTGTGTTTAGACGGCTTTGCTGTATACAAGGAGCTTGAAAGTGAGGACAGAAATGCCAAGGGGAGAGTATTAGGTTGAAGAGTGTCCCCTCCCCCAAATTCAAGTCCAGCCAGAACCTTAGAATATGAACTTATTTAGAAATAGGGTCTTTGCAGATGTAATTAGTTAAGAAGATACCATACTGCATGTGCGTGTGCTGTGCTAAGTCGCTTCAGTCATGTCTGACTGTGTGTGACCCCCTGAACTGCAGCCCACCAGGCTCCCCTGTCCATGGGATTCTCCAGGCAAGAAAACTGGAGTGGGTTGCCATACCCTCCTCCAGGGGATTTTCCTGCCCCAGGGATCGAACCGGGGTCTCCTGCACTGCAGGCAGATTCTTTTCCACTAAGCCACTGCGGAAGCCCCCGTACTGCATTTATAGTAGACCCTGATTCAATGACTCGTGCCCTTACCAGAGGAGAAAACAGTGACACAGAAGAGCAGGAGAACATCCTGTGAAAAAAGAGGCAGCATGCTGAGTGATGTGTCTACCAGTCAGGTCACGCCCAGGGTTGCTGGTAAGCACAGAAGTAAGGAGAGGCAAGAAAGAAGGATCCCCAGGAACCTGGGAGAGCGCATGGCTCTGTTACCTCTTGATTTCAGACTTCTAGCCTCCGGAACTGTGAGAGAAAACATGTCTGTTGTTCCAAGCCACTCAGTTTGTGGTTCCTTGTTATGTCAGCTCTAGGAAATGAAGCATGGAGTAAGATGGTTTCTATCCACATCAAAGCTTGTTATGATCCAGGACAGTGAAAAGCCCTCCGTCCTGGTGTCCCACCAGGTCAAAAGGGAAGAGCCCAACTGGAAATCCCAACCCACCAACTGGGTTGGTGCCTGAGAATACTACTTGCACAAGAGACAGAAACAAATAAACAAACAAACCACCAGGAATTCGAATTCTTATTCTTAGATGTTTATACTGGAGGAAGAATAGGAGTAGTAGTATTTTGTGAAAGTGAAAACGTTAATCATCCAGCCATGTCCAACTGTTTGTGACCCCATGGACTGTAGCCTGCCAGGCTCCTCTGTTCGTGGGATTCTCCAGGCAAGAATACTGGAGTGGGTTGCCATTTCCTCCTTCAGGGGATCTCCCAACCCAGAGATCAAACTCACGTCTCCTGCATTGGCAGGCAGATTCTTTACCACTTGAGCCACCTGGGAAGCACAATTGAGGCAAGAGGAGAAGTGGAAGGGAGAGGTTTGAGGACATCCAGGCAAACTGCTGGCGTCACAATTCTACCATCTGGAGCTTGGAAATTTCAGCCGCAAGCAATTTGGAGAGTCACAGCCGAGCTCATATTAGTACGGTTACTTGCCATGTCTGTCTTGCCTCAGTTTACTTACTAAGCTGTTTCAGAACAGCAGGAAGCAGTGGCAACCACAAGTTGTTCATATAATACGGTTTTTGAATTGCTTTTCCCTGTCTACCTGTAGTTCTCTCATTTTTGTAAGAAAGAAAGAAAATCTATCTATCCACAGCAGGTGTACCTGCTTTCTCTCAGCCCAGAGTTGAGTGGACTGCTTGCAGAGGAATTTGAACTGTCTGGGGATTGGTAGTCTCAACACGTCTTCGGTTTTTGATGCCCATTTCAGAGCCAAATCTGGCTGGGCTCCAAGTAGTGATGCCCAGAAATGCAGCTGAGCTGTCAGGGTGCACAGACGGTGAGAGTGGAGGGGGGCACAGCCACTCAGCAAGGACCTTTCGCACACGTGGGAGTTCAGCATTAGCTCTAGACAGTCTCCTACACGTTCCCGGGCAGAAGAATTAACTAGGATGCTAACTGGTGGTACAGATTCTGAAGCTCCACCCCCAACTTGCTTAATTAGATTCTCAGGGGGTCTAGGAATCTGCGTTCTTGTAACCATCTCAGGGGTGTCTATGATCAAGGAAGCCTGAGAACACACCGGGGGCAGCAGGGAGCCTGGGAGGGTTTTAAGCCCCTGAATGAGGCAATTGGATTTGGGATGTCTAAGCATCAGTCTGGAAGCAGGGAGAGGAGGATTGGAAGGTGATGAGACCACAGGTGGGGAGACCATTTAGGGAGCTGTTTTAATAATGCAGGAGGAAAAAAGATGAGAGTCTGAACTAAGGTAGAAAAGCAGTGGGAGCTGGAGGGGCGTAAAGGCAATAGAATCGATGGGACTCGGTAAATGAGCAGGCACCTCTCCGAGGTCCGCCGCTCACGCTGAGCCCCCTCCAGGAAAGGTCTTGATCTACTGGCTTCATTAAAATAAGAACCCGTAGGAAGCAAGCGGCTTCCTGGTACTTTGCCGAAAGTCTAAATGTGCTGAAACACGTTCTTTAGCTTCCTGACCCATTTCCCATTCTCTCTGATTTCCAGCCAGAATGGTTTTCCTATCATAATAACCGCTGCAAGTTTCTACACCTCCTGACTGACTCCAGCCTTAAGCCCTCCGGCTCCTCTTTCCAGGCTTCCAGTCCTGCTTTTTCACAGGATTCCTTGGTCCTCCAGCCAGACCTCTGGGTGAAACAATGCAAAAACCTTGTTTACAGCTCCTCAGGGCTCCCTGGTGCCCAGGGCCTCCACCTGGGTGCTCAGACTTCCTACCCCCCTGACAGCCTCTCTCCCCAGCTCACGACATTATCAACTCCTCCTGCACTCTACAATTCACCCAGGCATTTCTTTCTCCTGTGCCCACATCTCTGAATTTTTTCTTTTGCTTCTGCTACTGACTCTGCGACTGAACGTTTTCATTAAGTTGTCAGAAAATCCTTTGTGAGGTTTTCTTGAATCTCACATGGGTCGGCCACCCCATGTCATGGTGCTCGCATAGACCCTGCTCTGCTGAGAAAGTGGTCTCACCAAAGAAACCTGGGTGTTCAGTGGGTTTTCTCCATGGGGATCTGCCAGGTCAGGCAATGCAGTGTTGGAACCGGCATCTTCTGGGAGGTGAGAGGAAATCCCGGAGGGGCTCTTGGTTCATCTCAGGGAGGGAGGGAAGATATTTCTACAACCTCTTCTGTGTTGTTGTTTTTTTCTCTTGTTTTGGTTGTTTGCGGGTATTATTCTTCTTTTGCACTTAATCCTGATCCAACACTTGTGTGCAGGATGACTGGAGGAATACTTCAATGTTCAGAGTGCCTGGGCTAGGATTGAATTCCCAATGCTCCGAAAAGAATGAGGTAGGGTGTCAAGGGGCAGGGGACAACCTGCAGACAGGCGGGGCACAGCAGGGAGACTCAGGGGAGGCGAGCTGAGTCCCCCTCTCCCTGGGCTAGATATGGCCAGGCAGCTGGTGGGTTGGCACCATGGCAGGAAACGTGTCCAGGACGGGAGGCTGCGAGGCCTCAGTCTGTGGCACCGCATGGCAGCTGCAGAACGGCTGTGGCCGCCTCACCTACAGCCATGCCCTCCAAGGGGCCGAGAACTATCCCCGGCACGCACCACGTCCCTCCTGGCACGCTCAGGCCTCCTCTTGCTATGAACACAATTTGGTGGTGACCCTTTCCTTGAAGCCAAAAGAAAATTTATTTACAAAAGGAGAGATAAGGGCTTTTTTTTCTTTCACTCACCATCCCACTCATTTTTCTTCCCTGTCTAGATAAGGGAGGCAGAAGTGTTTTAATTATGTTTTAAGCGTGAGGGTACAGATGCTTCTTCTGTGCGATACCCAGAGTCCCCTCTGGAGCTGCGGGGCTTTTGTGCAGGGCTGTTTTCCTGGAGAGAAATGAAACAGCTTCTCGGTTGCTGGGGATGACACTCCAGCCTCAAGTGAGGGCCGAGGGACCAGGGCCAAGGGGGCCAGGCACAGGGAGTGTGAGTGGTTAGCGCTCTTGGTGGTTTCTGAAGGAAGATTCTCGAAGGCAGGTGGCAACTCTAGTCTTTGAAAGCCCAAAGCTGAGCCTGCCATCAATACGCCTGTCACATATGAGGCTCTGTCCTGGCCCAGCTGAAGATCTGGCTGTCTTGTCAGGGTGGCTACGATCATCCGTGCATTGCGTTTGTATTATACAGCCTCCTCTTGTGTCAACGCGAGACAGCATGCCTGTGGTCTGTGAACTCCCTGGGCATTCTGTGAGGCGGGAGGGCAGGAATGGTAAGGCCCATTTTACACACAGAGAAACTGAAGCACGGAGACATGAAGCGACCACACACATACACAGCCTACCACAATCCCATATGGAATTAAACGTAAAAGCAATACTTCATCATGAGTATAAAGAAATCTGACAAAATGCTAGTCTTTCTATCTACCTTGGTGGCCTTGAAAAAAGTGAAATATAGTATTTTTTTCTAAAATCACACCCCTTGAGGAAACATGGTGTGTGTACACACACACACACACACACACACACACACAATGGAATACTACTCAGCCATAAAAAAAGAATGAAATTTCCTCATTTGCAACAACAAGGATAGATTTGGAGGGCATTATGCTAAGTAAACTAAGTCAAACTGAGAAAGACAAATATTCAATGATATCACTTATTTGCAGAACCTAAAACATACAACCAACTGGTGAATATAACAAAAAAGAAGCAGACTCACAAATATAGAGAACCAACTAGTGGTTGCCCGTGGGAGAAGATCCAGGGTAAAAGGTTAAGATGTACAAATTACTAGATATAAAATAAGCTACAAGGGTATATTGTACCACATGGGGAATATAGCCAATATCTTATAACTGTAAATGGAGTATAATCTTTAAAATTTGTAAATCACTATATTGTACAACTGTAACTTACATAATATTATACATCAACTGTATTTCAATTAAAAAAAAAAAAAGAAGTAAATAAAATCACATCCCACCTGTCCTACTCCTCTGGCCCTGGATGGGAAAAGGGGATGGGACAAGATTTTCAAAGTAGAGTGCGGCAGAGGGAGAGACTACACAAGAACCATCCAGAAAGGAATGGGTCGATCTAGATCCGCAAAAAAGGCTGTGAAAGGACACGTCACCTCCTGCCCCACCCCATCGCCATACAGTCAGCCAAAGGTGACGTGGGGCCAAGGCTCGTGGGACCCCCCAAAACCAGAGCACAAAATTCCAGCAGGCCAGTGACAGCAGGGAGAGAGTGATGGGTGGGAAGAACACACGCAGAAGATAAAGCCACAGTCCCATTCACATTAAATGCTCTTTGGTTTTTATCGTAATTAAATGTTTTTTTAAATGTTAATGGAATAAATTGAACTTGACTTCCCCCATTTTCTCCAGATCCTGCAATTATGCTCAAGGCCTGTCTTGAAAGGATGCCAGAGGGTGATGGATTAACTCTAAAATAAATCAGATTTCCCAGGCTCCAGAGTTAGGGAAATCCAATAAGGATTCTGTGCTGCCTCTGTGATGGAAGGACCGCCTCGCCCCTTCCCCTGGCCATCCGGGCGAGGGGCGGCCCAAGTACATACACCAAAGTCCATCAGGGGCAATGAACCTGGGCTGCTACAGCCCAGTGGGTGAATGGGCCTGTGCCACCATTTCTGCCCAGCTGTCTCCTCTTGCCAAGCCTCCCTCCCAGTAAATATCTAGCTAGCGAGCTCTTGGAAATGAGCCGGGCATGATGCCAGCCAGACTCCCAGTCTGCCAGGACGGGTGGTGCAGGGGGCCAGGCACCTGCTCCCTCTGCTCTGCCTGGTGAGAGGTTTTCGTGTCCAGCTTTGCTGACTGGGGATCGATTTTTGGGCAGGAGCCAGGGGAGTCTGCACATGGTCTGCTCCCAGGCCTGAGTCAGCAGCAGAAGCTCCCACCTGTGCCTAGAGATACTGACACCAGGACCTGGGCTGGGAACATCTACTGAGTCAGTGGACGTGGGATCATCTGAGTTCATCAGCAGTGGGGATACTGACCAGGCAAATGCAAATGAAGCCAGGTTTCCTACACTTTAAAGCCTCCCCAGTTTACCTCCAGCCTCCTATCTTCACACCCTCTCTTTACTCTCCTCACCTTAAATTTTCTCACTTCTCTCCATTTAAAAAAAACATGTTTATTTTTATGTGGCTGCACCAGGTCTTAGCTGCAGAATATGTAACTAGTTTCTTGACCAGGGATCGAACCCAGGTCCCCTGCATTGGGAGCACGGAGTCTTAACCACTGGGCCGCCAGAGAAGTCCCCCTTCTCTCCTTCTTTCACATTTATATACGTTGTTGTTCAGTCGCTAAGTCATGTCCAACTCTTTGAGACCCCATGTACTGCAGCACTCCAGTCCTCCCTGTCTTTCACTATCTCCCAGAGTTTGTTCAAACTCATGTCCATTGAGTCGGTGATGCCACCAAACCATCTCATCCTCTGTCACCCCCTTCTCCTCCTGGTCTCAATCTTGCCCAGCATGAGAGTCTTTTCCAAAGAGTCAGCTCTTCGCATCAGGTGGCCAAAGTACTGGAGCTTCAGTTTCAGTATCAGTCCTTCCAATGGATATTCAAAGTTGATTTCCTTTAGGATTGGCTGGTTTGATCTCCTTGCTGTCCCAGGGACTCTCTGATAGAACCTCCAGAAGTGTTTGTATGGAACAGGAATCAAAGCCTTCAGCTGCAGGGACTGCTCACAAATGATGAAGTTTTAAGATGGCCAAGAAAGAAGCTTCTGGCCATTAAGATTTTTTTGGAGTTTTTCTGAAACCAAACTGAGTATAGAGTTTTCCCTTCCACCTGCAAGGCAGACCTCTGACAATTTCCACATCAGCTGTCCTTGTGTGTTGGGATTAGTTCAAGCCCAGCATTCTCCATCTCTGCAGAACTTTACATTGAGCCCTAAGCCAGTCCTCCAGAGCTTTCTCACACACATGCTCCTTCCACCTTTGAGAAAATCAGAGAAATCTCAGACAACTTCACACAGCTATGCCCTCTCCATGTCACTCCTGAAATGGCCCCTCAATGTTTCTTTTCTCTTCCTTGATTGAGCATGTTTCAGATCATTTTATTAAGAGTTAGCTTCTCTCTGCCATTTCAAATGGTCCCAGCTTCTTAGCATGATGTCCAGAATGGAAGGCAAAATTCCCAATGATATTGGACCAGGACAGTACAGAATGGAAGATCATCCCCTGAGCTGTGACTCTCTGCTTTTATTATTACAGTCCAAGATCCAAGAAACCTTACAGGAGACTTCACAAAGCAACTGCAGATTCTGTGGACACACTGCTAAACCTTTCCACATGAGATGCTGCTAAGCTATGCTCTCTTTTGCAATCATGCTATTAGAGGCATTTGATAAATATCATCTTGCCCAGTTTCTCTCTTGAACTTGGACTTTCAAAAATCTTCCCATCTATCATCTATCAATTATCTCTCTGTATGTATGTGTGTTGTGAGAGAGAGGTTTTACTCAGCTCCCCATCTTCTGAAAATATATTTTACTCTGTGGCGTGGCATGGCGTGTGTGCTCAGTTGTATCCAACTCTTTGCCACATCATGGACTCCCAGGCTCCTCTGTCCATGGGATTTCCCAGGCAAGAATACTGGAGTGGTTGCCATTTCCTACTCCAGTGAATCTTCCCAGCCCAGGGATCAAACTCATATCTCCTGCGTTGGCAGGCGGATTCTTTACCACTGTGTCACCTTAAGTCATAGGTAATAAACTTGAATGCAACAGAACAGAAGGAGGGCTTCCAAACAAGACACCTACAGATGATTTTTCTCCACGTTCATTAAATCATACATTCAGTGCCCAGATGTTCAGCTAGTTACCAACAGGTTGATATATGCATGTATCCAACCATGTGTTTCTTTCTGGTCCATGAAACAAGACCATGGGAGTCCTTGTCACTCAGCTGACTGAAGTCCACGTGTTCCTCACTGACCAGCCTAAGATGACCTTTTCAGAGAAAGATGTCCTGCTCTGGTGTGCCCCTCCATAGATCCATGAAATCTTAGAATCTTTTTCCACGACCCTTCAGTAGCAAGGTTTGGCTATGTTTCAGCATCAAGCTCACAGGCTGTAGCTTAGAGAATACGTTGCCCCTCTGGCTAATTAGGGATGATGGCAGACATTTGGTGAGGACACTGTCATTTGCTTCTTCTCTTCTTCTCTTTTAGGCCAGGTGCCTTTTTCGACACAGATGTGCCCTTCCCTCCAATTGTATATTAGACTTCAGCCCCTATGTTGACTCCCCATGAACAACAGTGAAGCCCACACTAGGGAAAAAAGAAGTTTGTAATGCATGGGTGTGAGTTATCCTTGAAGGTCTTGTGGCTAACCACTGACTGGCCTCTGATTCATTTGGTGTGATGATGGTGAGAACAAGGCAAGTGAAACCTCATAAAAAGCCTAGAATCCAGCATTTGCCATCATCTTTCAGATATTTCTACTATCCTTCCTGTCTTGAGTCAGAGTTAATCTCAGTCCCCTCCTGCAAGGCCTTGAGTCCCTGTTCTCAGCAATGTCCTTGCTTAGCCAGGTCACATGTTGGGAATGTGAGTCCCTAAGGATGGACTAGGATGGGACAAAGTTCATGAAATAATAGGGAAGAGATGGGACTCTCCTGGTGGCCCAGTGATTAAGACTCCATGCTTCCAGTGCAAGGATCTCAGGTTCAATTCCTGGTCAGGGAACTAAGATCCCATATGTCATTGGGCACAGCTAAAAATATATATCGAGAGAGAGAGAAAGAAGGAAAGAAGGAAGGGAGGGCAGTATTATAACCAAAAAAGAAAGGAAACATTGCCCAAGATACAAGCAGCCCCAGGGGGCCGCCACTGTCCTGTGGCTGCAGAGTGAGTGTGTGCATGCTCAGCTGTCTCCAACTCTGCACGTGTGTGCATACATGCTCAGTCATGTCCTACTCTTTGCAACCCTGTGGACTGCACCCCCACAAGGCTCCTCTGCCCATGGGATTCTTCAGGCAAGAATACTGGAGTGGGTTGCCATTTCCTTCTCCAGGGGATCTTCCCAAGCCGAGGATCGAACTCACATCTCCTGCACTGGCAGGCAGATTCTTTACTGAGCCACTGGGAAGACCTTAGAAAATCCTACAGCTAGGACCAACTTCCTTTCTTCTCTCTTGAGTAGCTAGCATCCAAGAAACTTTCAATACATAGTAATAGAAATATTTTGGGTCTCAGACAATCCCGAGATCTTTTTTTTTTTTTTTTTTTTTTTTTGAAAATGAATTTGAGGAAGAAAGCATGAAGACATGTTTGTCTCAAGATGATGAAAGAAAGGAGCCGCATTGCCGAGGAGGACCACTTACTTTATGGAGGTTTTCTACCACAAAGACCATGGGAGGGAAGGTGACACACAGGTCACATCCAAACTTGGCCTCTGTCCTAGTACTTACTTTGCACACACTCCTAGGACTGTCTCTTATACACATCTTCAAAAAATAAAGAAATAAAAGGAAAGAAATGAAGGGAATCATGCACCCCAGGGTGGGGGGGTTGGGGGGAATTACTTGAAATTTTGAAGAAGGAAATGGCAACCCACTCCCATATTCTTGCCTGGGAAATCCCATGGACCGAGAAGCCTGGTAGGCTATAGTCATGGGGCCACAAAGAGTCAGACACAACTGAGCAACTGAACAACAACAAAAACCTGGAATTCACCAGGTTAGGACTCTGGGTAACCTACTCCACCTACTTCTTGGAGGAAATGAGTCACCACCAGGGCTACTAGAGGGGTGGGAGAGGCTGATGGGAGGGGCACCCCTACAGTTTTCAATCCCTAGAACAATTCTTTCACTACATTAAGGAAACAACTTGGAGAAAAAGAGGCAGAGGGAAAAAGAGCTTGCCAGCTGCTTCTGAAAACAAACAAACAAGAAAACAAAAACCCCAAGACCTCCTAGGTGTAGAAAATCTGTCCTATAATTCTTTTCTTCCCTGTGGTATTTTGTAGGACCACCTGCAGAATTTCCACCTTTACCGGTCAGAAGAGTCATTTGAGGCTTGAGCAGTGCTTCTCTGTACCTTCAGGGTACTTAAAAAAGAAAAGAAAAGAAAAAACCCTGATGCCTAAGCCACACCCCAGACCAACTGAGCCAGAATTTCTAGAGTTGGGACCCTGGCCTTAGAACTTTTTAAAGCTCCCCAGGGGACTCTAGCTTTCAACCACTGTTCCTGAGTCTCCCCAAAACCCAAAAGATTAGACTCTCCAGGCATAGCGCCTAGAAATTGGGATTTTTAACAAGTGCCTTCTGTGAGTTTCATGATGACATAAGATGGAACGCTGCCCTAGTGAGACCTCTTCCTCCCTTTAAGGCATCCCCTGACCCTCTGTATTTATGCTTTGCTTCATTTGCCAGGACACAGAGGTGGGAAGGGTGGAATGCTTTGCCCAAGACACTGGAATGTCAGAATGGCCAGCCATGAAAGCTGTAGGGTGAGGGAGGCCGCTGGAATTCTGGAAGGGTAATTACTCGGGAACCTGACAAGCTGACAAATGAAGCTGTCTCCGTTTCAAACAGAAAACCAAAATAAGATCAGAAGCATTTCCAGGCATCAGGAAGAGGCGAGGAGCAGTTTAATTCAAGTTGCTCCAAGGACTCACCTGTACCCCTTTTTTTCTCCTACCCCAGGTTCAACACCGATACCCACCATGCAGGGCCATGGGCACAGGGGCACAGCTGTAAGCATGGGTCACCCACACAGCACAGAGCCTGGAAAGAGGCTTACAGAAGCCCTAGCATGGGCCTGGGACCATCCGGGCAGGGAATTCTGGGCTTCAGGTGGAAAGCAGGACAGCACATGGTGGTCTAGGTTATAGCAGTGGCGGTGGCCTCTGGCTATGTACACCCTTTAGCCTGGTTTATCCCTCACTCAGGGAATGGAGATGGGTGAAAGAGACAGAACAAGAGGAGGGCTACTTGGGACCCTGGGGAGTACAGAACCAAGGAGAGGGGTGGGTTGCCCAGGTCTTAGGACAACACTGCCCATGCAAGAAAAGGAAGGAAGTCTCTGTGCCCAGTGACTCCGCCCACTGGTCCAGGGGGGGCGGAGCCTCCACAGGGAGTCTCAGCTTCTCTCCATAGACCTTGTTGCCTGGCAGGAAGACCCACAAGCTCTGGCCACCCAAGCCTCAGAAGAGAGCAAGATCCAGCTCCTTTTGTCTCTTTCCTGCCAATGAATACTCCCCTGCCTCCTCTGGGTGGTCAAGTTTTCTCATTCGAATGGTTTTTCCTCCTCTAATTCTTTCAACAATATCCTCTAAATCAGGTGTCCCCAACCTCCGAGCCATGGATGGGTACCTCCTGTCAGATCAGCACTGGCATTAGATTAGAAGTAAAGTGCACAATAAATGTCATATGCTTGAATCATCCCCAAACCATTCCCCTCCCAGGCATCCATGGAAAAATTGTCTTCTAAAACTGGTCCCTGGTGCCAAAAAGGTTGGGAACTGCTGCGGATGCTTTCATTCCTGTCCTGTGTCCCTGATCCAGACTCTGGCCGTACCTGACCTGGTTGCATTTTCAGACTGTCCCACCCATCTATCTTTCCCTCCACCAGACTGTGTCCTGTGCAGGCAACCTTTTCCCATCCAGGGGCATTCTTCATCCCTCAAGGGGAGCTGTGTGTCTCAGGGTTTGCAGACAAACCTCCTTTCTCTTTATCATCTTTGGCTAATATCCTGCCTCGTCCACTCCCTTGACCTGCTCTCTTTACCTTTGCCCCATCATATGAAAAGAGGCTCCTAGGCAAGGTGTCTGAAAACCCGAACTTGCACCTCCAAATAATTGCTGTCTTCAAACCGGTGACCTGCACCTATTTTAATAACATTCTCATTTCTCCCAAATGTTATTACAGTTTCTCTTTTGAAATTGCCTTAGGGAAAGGAAGCACATGCTTTTGAGGATCCTAGTCCTGGCCAGGCTCTGTCCACTGCTCAACAACTTAATGTTTTGAAGAGCCCTCTGTTTAGTTTGGAGCAAAAGGAACATGAAGTCAGCTCTGAGGGATCAAATTAAGAATTTAGAAGATGAAGGATAGATTTCTCAAGCTTATCCTAGGAAAATAAATCTGGATGTGTGAAAAGGTTAAGTGAAATGGATCCCAGAAGAATGAAACAAATAAACAACAACAACAACAACAAAAAGATACATCTAAAAAATGTTGAACTCTCAATGATTGGGTAAATATAGTCAAGTCAGAGAATGGAATACTTGGAGCCTTCAAATTATTAAAGACCATGGAAGTCATGGAACTGTAAATGGAGGGGGGTGTGGGTAGGGTGGAGGGTATGGTTACAGAAGGAAGACAGAGGCATCCTCATGTTGATGGGCCTGCTCACCATCCTACTATGGAGGTGGATAAATAACCTACACATACAATCAAATGGAACTAAATACACACACAAAAAGGAGGACAAGTAAAATGAAAAAAATCTGAGCAAAACCTGTGGATTGTACCAATGTCAATATTTCAGTTGTATATTGTACTATAGTTTTACAAGATGTTACATTCGGGAAAACTGGATAAAGGACATAGGGTTTCTCTGTATTTTTTCATAAATCCATTTCAATTTTTTCAATCACGAACGCTAGCCAGCAGACTGACTAAACGTTCAGTGGCATGAGTGCGTGCTAAGTTGCTTCAGTCATGTCTGACTCTTTGTGGCCCCATGGACTGTAGCACACTAGGCTTCTCTGTCCATGGAATTTTCCAGGCAAGAATATGAGAGTGGGTTGCCATTTCCTCCTCCAGGGGATCTTCCTGACCCAGGCATTGAACCCAAATTTTTTATGTCTCCTGCTTTGGCAGGCAGGTTCTTTACCACTAGCGCCACCTGGAAGGTGCATGTAAATCTATGATCATCTTAGTCAAAATTTCACTTAAAAGAAAGACTGGGATCCACATGGCATGATTTAAATATCACAATATGGACTTTGTTTCTCCATTTCAGAAACTAAATAAACTCACCCAGGGTGAGTTGTACAGCAGAAACTAACAGAACATTGTAAAACAATTATCCTCCAATTTTAAAAATAAAAACTCACCCAGGATGTGGTCAAACATATATGATTTAACATAATACATTTTAGGAGAAAGTTTATATATATATATATATATATATATATATATATATATATATGTATATTTTTTAACAGGCGGTTTTACCCCCATTTGGGCTTCCCAGATGTTGCTAAGAACCTGCCTACTAATTCAGGAGACATAAGAGATATGGATTCAATCCCTGGGTCAGGAAGATCCCCTGTAGGAAGACATGGCAACCCTCTCCAGTATTCTTGCCTGGAGAATCCCATGGACAGAGAAGCCTGGTGGGCTACAGTCCACAGGGTTGCAAAGAGTCCAACACGACTGAAACAACTTCACATACTCACACACAGACCACCTTCCCCCCCCTCCCCGTTTATAAAGCTGACTGAATTTCTTCAGAGCAAAACCTATATAATAAGGTGAGTTAGACCACGTGGTCAGATTGAGAGCTAATACCTCCTTGAATTTTGCATCTGGTGCCTCTCTCTGCTCACCCTAGTCCCAAGCCTGTTTTGAAATTTTGCTTTTCAGTGAACTAGGGGTGAAGAGGCTCTCCACGAAGTGGGCAGCCTGCAGTCTCTGACTCTGCAGGTCATGTAAGCTGTGTTATGGATTTCCACTCCAGGCTGATGGAGGAAACAGATGAAGAACAGGGCTGAGTGTACACAAAGCGGCTCAGTAACACTAAGTGTTCCTGTACAAGTCAACAGCAGAAGAATGGGTGTGGCCTTCTAAACTCAGCTGAGATGCTCCTGTTTCTACCATTTGCAGTTTTCCATAAATATTTACTAAGTGCTTACTGTGTGCAAGGCATTTTTCTGGATAACAGGAAAACCATGCTGAACAATTCTCTTCTTTCACAGAGCTTAAATGTCCTCATTTTGGGCCTGTATCCCTCATTTGGGGACAATTTTAAAAGTCCCACCAAGAGGGGGAAGGAGTGGTGGGGTGAACTGGGAGATTGGGATTGACATATATACACTAACATGTATAAAATAGATATCTAATGAGAAAAAAATAAATTAAAAAATAGAAAGTTCCCAGAGAGTGTTCTGGGCTGCAACAAGGCTACAGCTTTGGGCAGGAGTTTAGCCTCTGTGGTGTTATCTCATTTTGTCCAATTTCATAGGCTTTGATGTGTGGACAACCCATGGGATTGCAAAGCATTAACAGATGGAGGGGATGGGAGGAAGCAGAGTGTCCCTCCCAGATGGAGAGATTGATTTATATTAATCACATACGGCTACCAGGCAGGAGTCACTGCAGGTGGGGGCCTGGAGCCCTGGCAGCAGGCACTTTGGTATGAGCCTGGCTCTGCCTCTTGCTTCTTTCCACGGAATTTGGTTTTCTCATATGTAGGTTGGACAAAGGGCTACACACCATCTGAGGCTGTTGTGACAGTTTGGGGGTTTTTTGTTTGTTTGTTTTATTGAAACAAAAATTGATTTACAATATTGTGTTAATTTCAGGTGTACAGCAAAATGATTCAGTTATACATAACATAGATATTTATATACATACACATATATATATTCTTTTTCAGATTTTTTCCATTCTTGGTTATTACAAAATATTGAATATAGTTCCATGTTACACAGTAGGTGCTCAGTTATCTATTTTATATATACTAATGTGTATCTGTTAATCCTCAACTTCTAGTTTATTCCCCCCAAGGGCTCTTTAAATTTCTTTCAGTTTCAATTATATTTTATAATATGTTTGATTTACAACGCTGTGTTTCAGGTGTATAGCAAAATAACTCAGTTATACATACACATATATCCATTCTTTTTCAGATTCTTTTCCCACATAGGTTATTTCAGCCTGACATTTTTCCCAAGCACTTCCTTCTAGAGCTCAGTAGAACAAGTGGCTCAGTTAACAGGTTTCAGTTCAATTCCCTAAGTATTCATGGATCCAAAGGCTGTGCCCTGAGCTCTTGGAGTAGAGGAGGGGCATTTCTGACAACTAAAACATTTCTCTTTGGGTTCAAAACAATTAGACTCTGAACAACTAACAGTCCCACATCGAACAATAAAATGCATGTCAATGTAGGTCCATGAAAGGAACTGGGAGAAGCATTATCATTGTTCTAATCCACTGACCAAGCACATCCTGTAGTGATGGTAGCATACTGAACGTCCTTGATGTGTCAGACACATGCGCTTCCAGAAGGAAATACTGCAGCTGATGCACTTAATGACCTCATAGTCCAGCAGAGGAGACAAGTAAATAATTATAATTTTACTATGATTAGGCACAATGAGAAAAATATGTATAGGACTCCCAGGAAAGAACGGGTGAGTTAGAAAAACTTCATTTATAAGACTTAATAGACATGTACAAGCTCCCCAGTGGGGAAGCCACACTAGACAGCTATATCTCTGCATGTGCAAAGTAAGCTGATGGTCCAACATTTCAGTACTTTGGGAAAGGGCAAGCAGGACACTGTGGCTCCAGCTAGATTTGAAAAGCAGGAAATAAGGAAATATGAGGGTGAGGTGTAAGGATGCAAGATCATGAGGTCCTGTGATGCTCCATTGAGGAATTTCTCCTGTAAGCTGAAAGGATCCCTGCAGGGTTTTGAGGAGGGACAATCAAATTTACTTTTTAGAAAGAGAATGATTTGGACAGGAAGGAGGAGATGAACTGGAGATGGAGAGAACAATTTCTCTAGATGACCATTTCTATGGTGATGAAAAGTACGTGAACTAAAATAATTGGGAGGGAAAGGAAGAGGAATTAAGAGATACTCACAAGCTGGAATTCCAAGGGCTCAGCGACTGATAGGATGGATGAGGTTGATAGGAAATTGGGAATGATTTTGGCTGCAAGGCTTCCCAGCTGGCTCAGATGGTAAAGAATCTGCCTGCAATGCAGGAGACCTGGGTTCTATCTCTGGGTTGAGAAGATCCCATGGAGAAGGGAACGGCAACCCACTCCAGCATTCTTGCCTGGAGAATTCCATGGATAGGAGCCTGGCAGGCTATAGTCCATGGGGTAGCAAAGAGTCGAACATGACTGAGTGACTAACACTTGCACTTTGGCTGAAGGTATTAAAGAAGACCATGAATACTTATGGAAAAAAATAACTGTGGGGGCAAAGAAGTGATTGCATTTCAAGGAGGCTGCAGAGCTCTGAGAGAGAGGCATGCAGGCCTGTGTGTGGGACACTCTCCTGTCTACAGTGCACCGGCTGCCTCAGGACTTGTGATGTGCAGCCACGCAGAGCAGGCCCTGTAAGAGCATCTTTGGGGCATGGCCATATGAGCACGTGCCGCTCCTCCCTGGCTCTGTCACATTTTTCTAAAGACTCTCACAAGAGCCCACTGTTGGCAGAGCCACATTCAGAAGTCAAACTTGATAATTGATGCTGTAATCCCCTGGATTCCCTCATTAGCAGCTGCTAATGGCTGGTGTGTTAACGATTCAATTAGGGCTCTAATAGGCCCATTGTCAACTGCATCCCTTCAAAGGAAGGGGCGGGGCTGGGAGAGATGACTGGAGCCAGCAGTGAGGTCCCCAACAGCACCAGAGCCCTCCTTTCCTACTGTCCTTGACAGGCGTACCCTGGTCTGCATGGCACCCTCTGGAAGGCCAGCCTGGTGGAAGGATTGCAAAGGGAAAGATATGGGCCTAGGAGAGCTTCCAGCCAGGAACCTGGAGACTTTCCCTGCTGCAAAAGAGGGCCCTTCCCTGGTAGTCCAGCAGTTAAGAATCTGCCTTGCAATGCAGGGGACATGGGTTCGATCCCTGGTCAGTGAACTAAGATCCCACACCTCAGGGCAAATAACCCTGAACACTACAACCAATAAGCCCATACACCTCAGCTAGACAGCCCATGTGTCACAAACTACAGAACCCACACACTCTGGAGCCCTCGGGCCACAACTGGAGAACCTATGGGCCAGCACAGAAGGTCCTGTGTGTTGCAACTAAGACTCAAAGCAGCCAAATGAATAATTCAATATTCAAAGTAGCTATATCATTTTTGAAAAACTGTTTTGACAATTATAATTCCTTTGCCTTTCCTTGTGAATTTTAGAATAATCTTATCTATATAAAAAAGTCTTGCTGGTATTATAAAAAAAGGGAGTGAGGGGCCCTTCCAAGTCCGAAGACCCAGATCTGGACTTGGGCTGTGACTTGAGTGCATGCTAAGTCACTTCATTCGTGGCCAACTCTTTGCAACCCTATGGACTGTAGCCTGCCAGGCTTCTCTGTCCATGGGATTCTCCAGGCAAGAATGCTGGAGTGGGTTGCCATGCTCTCCTCCAGGGGATCAAACCTGTGTCTCTTACATTTCCTGCATTAGCAGTTGGGTTCTTTACCACTAGTGCCACTGGGGGCTGTGACTTACCCTCTCCAAACTCAGTAACTTGGGAGAAGACTCTTGAGGGTCCCTTGGACAACAAGGAGATCAAAGCAGTCAATCCTAAAGGAAATCAGCCCTGAATATTCATTGGAAGGACCAATGCTGAAGCTGAAGCTGAAGCTCCAATACTTTGGTCACCTGATGCTGGGAAAGATAGAAGAGAGGAGGAGAAGAGGGCAACAGAGGATGAATAGTTGGATGGCATCACTGACTCAATGGATATGAGTTTGAGCAAACTCTGGGAGATGGTGAAGGACAAGGAAGCTTGGCATGGTATAGTGTAGCCAATGGGGTCACAAAGAGTTGGACACAACTCAGCAACACCAGCAAAGCCAATGACTATGAGTTGTCTTTACCTGACACACCCACAGCCCTAACTCAAAAGCATAGACTCACAAAGGATGCTATTACAGCACCTTCTCCAGCATTTAGGAGAAGGCAATGGCACCCTACTCTGGTACTCTTGCCTGGAAAATCCCATGGATGGAGGAGCCTGGTGGGCTGCAGTCCATGGGGTCGCTAAGAGTCGGACACGACTGAGCGACTTCACTTTCACTTTTCACTTTCATGCATTGGAGAAGGAAATGGCTACCCACTCCGGTGTTCCTGCCTGGAGAATCCTGGGGACGGCGGAGCCTGGTGGGCTGCTGTCTATGGGGTCACACAGAGTCGGACATGACTGAAGTGACTTAGCAGCAGCAGCAGCTCCAGCAATTGCCCTTAGGTCTTGGTCCATTGCCATCTCTCTGCCACTTTTTTCCTGCAAGCCCTTTGTTTTGGGAGATTAGCAACTTGTAGAGTTGTTGGATGGAGGTGATGGTGTCAATAAACCTAGAACCTGATGCAATCTAAGAGGCCCAGAGGAGAGCTCTGTGTGTGGCCTGAGCTTGTGGTTTATGGAACCAGCTCTAAAAAGACCTGACTTTTTAGAGCCAAAGTTTCTCCTCAGCAAAACTTGGATATCTGGGTGGTGGTGGTGGTGGTTTAGTCGCTAAGTCAAGTCACTAAGACTCTTGCGACCCCATGGACTATATCTTGCCAGGCTCCTCTGTCCATAAGATTCTCCAGGCAAGAATACTGGAGTGGGTTGTCATTTCCTTCTCCAGGGTATCTTCCCGACCCAGGGATCAAACCAAGGTCTTCTGAATTGCAGACAGATTCTTTACCAACTGAGCTATATCCAGGTAGCAGGCATCTAATTGGAGGGAGAGTACGTGTATTTTCCATTGGTGGTTGGAAGAGAAGTAATCTTGAATCTTCTTAATCAGCCTTTTATTTAGTCCATCCATGGAAATGGAGCTGGTACAATTTTCTCTGGTTCAGCATCAGAACTGGTTCAACATCAGACTTCAAGACCATTACCTCTCACGGTTCTGTTTTTCCCTTCATCTCTCTCCTTTACTCTTTTCAACCTCACCTTTGAAAAAATAATCAGATAATATAAATGTTGCTGTTTAGTTGCTAAATTGTGTCCAACTCTTTTGCAGACTGTAGCCCACCAGGCTCTCCTGTCTGTGAGATTTTCTGGGCAAGGATATTGGAGTAAGTCTTCATTTCCTTCTCCAACATAAACACAGATGTTCCTTAAAGCATGAGCTATCCTATCTCATATCCACCAGCCTTTTCAGTTCCTACATCCAACCCTCTCCTCCCTCACGAGCCTCAGATCTTCCAGTGTCACACTTGGAGCAGCCTAAATGGACTAGGACTGTGAGGCCTAAGTTTCTGCAATGGGTGGACGCCAAAATGCAACAGCCCAAGAATAACAGAAGGTTTTTTCTTTTTCATCTTATGACATAGAGCAGGAAGCCGGGGAGCATTATGCCCCAAGGACTATTTAAGGGATCCAGAGAGATGGTGGCTCTATCATCTCCAACTCATGGCCCCCAAAGTTTACTGGGAATCCCCAGTTATTGTCACCCATCAGAGTGGTGTGGTGGCAGGCAACAGCTCATAAATAAGGTGTACAGCCAGGTCTGAAAAGAGCTCCTGTCACTTCTGCTCACATTAGAGAGGGAGTTTGTTATGAGGCCATGCCTTGTTCCAAAAGGAACCAGAAACAAGTCCTTGGCTGAATAATTACCTCTCAGCTAAAATTCTATTATGCAGCATTTGCTGGGAAATTAACAGTGGTTTCCATCATATTATACACAGAAAAGTGCTTAATACCTAGGAGGCTGGTGTTTAATATTTCCTAATAAGCCCAGCTCTTTGAATTAAGTGGGTTTCTATTGGGAATGTGGAGGTGACTGGCATCATCCCATATCCTTATTTCAGAATTCTTCAAAGGGAACCCTCCTATGCTATTGGTGAAAATGTAAACTGGTGCAGCCACTATGAAGAACAGTATGGAGGGTACTTTAAAAAAACTAAAAATAGAGTTAACATATGATCCAGCAATCCCACTCCTGGGCATATATCCAAAAAAGATTCAAAAAGATAAATACACCCCAGTGTTCACTGCAGCACTATTTCCAATAACCATGTTGTGGAAGCAACCTACAAGCCCACAGATAAATGAATGGATAAAGAAGATGCGATATGTATATGTGGTGGTTTAGTCGCTAAGTAATGTCCAACTCCTGCAACCCCATGGACTGTAGCCCGCCAGGCTCCTCTGTCCATGGGATTCTCCAGACAAGAGTACTGGAATGGATTGCCATTACCTTCTCCAGAGGATTTTCCCAACCCAGGGATCAAACCAGGGTCTCTCGCATTGCAGGCAGATTCTTTACTGCCTGAGCCATGAGGGAAGCAATATATATAATGGAATATTACTTGGCCATAAAAAATGAAATAATGCCATTTGCAGCAACATAGATGAACCTTGAGATGATCATACTAAATAAAGTCTGACTTAGAGAAAGACAAATATCATAAGATATCACTTACGTGTGGAATCTAAAACATAATACAAATGAACTTATTCACAAAACAGGAACAGACTCACAAATATAGAAAACAAACTTATGGTTGCCAAAGAGGAAAGGGAGCAAGGAAGGTATAAATTAGAAGAGTATGAGATGCACACAACTATAGATGAAATAAATAACTATATATAAATAAAAATAAATTAACATTTTAATATTAAAATATTATATAATAAAAACAACTACACATAAAATAAATAAGCCACAGAGATCTACTGTAGAGCACAGGGAACTCTATCCAATATCTTGTAATAATCTAAAATGGAAAATAATCTGAAAATATATGTATAATAAATATATATATATCTGAATCACCGTGCTATACACTAAAACCAGCACAATATCATTCATCAGCTATACCCCAATACAAAATAAAAAGTTTTTTAAAAAGCAAAAAAAATTTTTTAAATAAAGGAAAATGAAATTTTCAGAGCTCTTTGAAGTTGCTTCTCCTGGACTCTTTTGCTGCACCTTTCCTTCCCTAGATCAGATATATTCATCAGCCGATGCCCTTCTGAGGCCTCTGTCTCCCCCAGTTCACTGGCCTGCCTGGAATCTGGCCATGTGTCAGCCCTGCTCTTCATCACCAGAGGACTTCAGCAGGAATGTGCCAAGCAGGCCGCCAGCCACAGGCAAGCTTTCTGGAAAGCATGTGTCAAGTGCAGCGTCAGAAACTGCAGTTCCCTTGAGTAACTGGTAATATTTGAAAATTTAGCTCCCTCGCTCCTTATCGTGCTACTTGGGTATTAGACTACAAGGGCAAGGACAAGGCCAGTGCAAATTAAAATGATGTTCTCCTCATAAACTGTACAACTAGGGCAGACCCTATTACCTATAATCTTGGGATTTCGGGAGGCCTCACTTTCAATAGACCAGAGTCATCTTGGGAACAGATGAAATTTTCTGAGTTTTTTTTTTCTTTCCTTTGCATGGAGCAACTACTGATAATTCACATTTGAATTATCATTCTTTGAATCCCAAGCCCAGAAAACAGCTACTATGAGCTGAATTCTACAACTCTGGTTTTAGATTTTATTCCCACAAGCATGAAGCCCTGGACATGGCCAGTTTGGGGTGACAAAGGGCTGTCAGTTTCCATATGAGTGCAACTTAGCTTTGGAGCTGGGTGTGAGAGCATGTCACCGTGTCCACACCCAGGACCACCAGATGAACAGCTGTCAGACACCAGCTTCGGACTAAAATCTGAAAGGATGCTTCTCTTCAGTGGACCAGTCCCCCCCATCCCCCTATCAGGAAACCTGCTATCATGTTAATACTGTAGCCAAGACTCAGAAAATGAATATGTTTTGATTTAAAATAGACCCAAAATGAGACAGCCTTCAAAGGGCAGAAAAATCTAGCCAGAGAAATAATTTTATTTCTGCTATCACACACTGACTTTTTAATTAAGATAAATAGATTGACCAATAATAATAATTAGACTCTGATCTGGTCTTAAGAAGAAAGAATCCTTAGAAAGAAAAACAGCCCCTCATTCTGACAAGAGCCTCTGCTCCATCTGCTGTGGGGAGGGAGGACAGAGTGGAAGAAGTCACAGGTAGTGGAGACCCCCTAAGATTGCCACCTGCCCACCAGGGACCTAAGATCCCAGGGAAGACAGCTTTGTTTTATTGCACTTTGAAAAGTAAAAGTGTTAGTTGCTAAATTGTGTCCAACTCTTTGCAACCCCGTGGAATGCAGCCTGCCAGGCTCCTCTGTCTGTGGAATTC
The DNA here is from genome assembly GCA_006408695.1 of Aepyceros melampus. Lineage (NCBI taxonomy): Eukaryota > Metazoa > Chordata > Mammalia > Artiodactyla > Bovidae > Aepyceros > Aepyceros melampus. Next base: position 491,806 of record SJXQ01001191.1, read on the forward strand.
TGCTTTGAGGCTCAACTCAAAATTCTGATCTTCTTTCTCCTACTAAATAAAAAAAGGAGACCACATCCTCTTAGAACACCTGCAGTGTAAATATGACCTCGTATTGGAACCAGATGCAGGACATGAAGTGTAAGGTGGGGATTACTCTATTTCTCTTTTCAGCACTCTGGGTATTAGGATGCTTTTTTCCTTTTGCTCTAGAGTTCAAAGCATGCAATGCAATTGAAACATTGGTGGGCTAGGAAGGATTTAGGTGAGCTGGTCTTTAATATCTCAGGCTAATCCCAAAGCCATTGGTAACAATGTGAACACACACATCGACCCCTCCCTCCTTTCCCATAGATGGACCTCTGACCCTCCGGAGCTCCCAGGGGCTGCAACAGTGGGGGAGGCAGGAAGGAGCAGGTGAGCTTTATGCTTCTGGTCAAAGTCTCTGAAGATAAATCTATACAACTGAAAAAATGTGTAAATTTTTAAATTTTCATTTTAAAAATTAATTTTAATTAATTTAAACCTAATCATTTGCAATTTATTTTTAAATTTAATTTTAAGTAAACTTAATATTTAATTTAATTTTTTAAATTACATTCATTAAACATCAGCATAGTCCAAAAGCATAACCTGGGTCTAGATGAAATGAGCTCTCGCTCCAGACTTAAATAGGTTTAGTTTCAGTTGCAGGCTCCTGTTCAACACCAAGGTTCTTGAGGCCCTTCATGGTGGTTCCTACATCACGGACAAACCTCCTTCTCCTCCTAGTTCTCTTTCTCTACTGTGCCCTCCCTTAGAATGAGCTGTCCTGCAGAATTCACTCTCCGGTCTGGCTTCTGGGACAACATACGTACTTTCTGAGAGAGTGTGGGGATCATCAGAGCTTGAACAGTACTCAAGTTCCCAATTACAGAGCAGGCAGGGGCTCTGTCCAGCATGAGATGAAGTTCTGGCTTTCTTTCCTCTAGAATGTTTTTTCAGCTTCTAGATCCTTCTACTCAAAATCTAGCTTTCTGCTTTTGTTTAGTAAGAAATCTTTCCTGTGTCAGTGACTGCCTCATAGTCTGGGTGACACAAGCTCTAAGCTGGGGACGTGGAGTCCTGAGTTTTACTCTCAGTTTCTGCCACAGTGGCTCAGTGGTAAAGAATCTGCCTGCGATGCAGGAGACCCGGGTTCGATCCCTGGGTTGGGAATATTCCCTGGAGAAGGAAATGGCAACCCGCTCCAGTATTCTTGCCTGGGGAATCCCATGGACAGAGGACCTTAGTGGGCCACAGTCCATTGGGTAGCAAAGAGTTGGATGTGACTGAGCGAGTAACATTTATTTTTTTCTGCCACGAATGTACCATGACCTTAAAAAATCACATGACCTCAAACAAGTCACATGACCTCTCTGGGCCTGAGTTTTCTCACCTGTAAAATAAGGAAGCTGAGTTTTCCTACCTTTTAAAACCTCTCCAGCTTTCGTTTTGCTAGAAAATAAGTTCCTTCCTCCTCTGGACTCCCAGCGCATGTTATTCATCCTCTATAGACATGTTATTAGAGTTTATCTCTGTGAAACTATTCCCCCCACTGAACTATGAGCCTCTCAAGAAGAAAGACTGTACCCTGGTTATCTTTGTTTCCTTTGTTTCTGGGGAGAGGGTGGAAAGGAGTACTACCAAATGTAGATTGTAGTAGTACCATTTTAGTAGTACCAAAATGTTGGAGTAGTACCAACATTTTTGAACTCTTATTAAAGGGGAACACTATGGGACACATCATACATAAAGTATTTCTTTTAAAAGCTCCATTGTGAACCCTAACTTGCAGATGAAGCAACCCAGAGGTTGATCATCCCAGATCACAGAGTTGGATGCAAAATGAAATCCAGGTTTTCCTTTTTTGTCCCAGGACCCATCATGAAGCTGTAGGGCTTTGCTAAGACTCTCACCGTATCTAGAAGATTCTCAATAAATACTTATTAAGTGAATGTTAAGTAAGTTGCTTTGTTTGACTTTTGGTCATCCTGAGATGGGCTTCCCTGGTGGTTCAGTGGAAAAGAATCTGCCTGCCATTCCAGGAGACTCAGGTTCAATCTGTAGATCAGGAAGATTCCCCTGGAGAAGGAAATGGCAACCTACTCCAGTACTCTTTTCTGGAAAATCCCATGGACAGAGGATCGTGGCAGGCTACAGTCCATGGGGATCTCAAAAGAGTTGGACATGATTTAGTCACTAAACAACAACAGCAACAAACGACGGCCTGAAATGCCCTTTGATTCTTACCACCACTGAGGTGGGAGGGGGCAGAGTTGAAGGATGGGGTAGGAGATAAATGCTCAGAGTGAAATTTTATTACAAGGATTCTTTAATTAAGAAGGGGGCAGGGCAAAACTCTCACTGGGTATGAAGAAATAATGATGAAATATTCTCAAGGTCTGGGTACTTCACCCTGAAGAATAAGCCAAAGCCCTAATTTGCATCATCACTCAAGCTCCAAGTTCACAGAGGACACGATTGTTTACACAGCCCTGGAAGATCACATTACTCTTTCTTGCTTGGGTGCCCCTCACAATTCCATATGGGTGACAGAAGAGGAATCTATATCAAAGCCTCGAAGTGTGAGGAGCTTCCAGCTCCAGCAGCCTACAGGGTGCTTGGCCCAAGACCATGGCAAACACCGTGGGCTCCAACACGTTCCCCAAAAGGCACAATAGTGGAATTGAAATGGATTGCTGTCTTCAGGGCACTCTAGTCCAGCACCAACACCTCAGAAAGGCTCTTTGGTTCTAGTTAATTTATCTTAAGCACAAATAAATTCTAAGAGCCAGCTGAGTTAATGTTCGCCTCGGGGAAGAAAGGAAAAAGAAGAGAGCTCATCTTTCCTCAGGGTGCCTTAGGATGGTGCCTGAAGCTTTTCACTCTCTCAGGATCCACGTCAATCTCTCAGTCTTGCACAGGGGCAGTTGATACTGTTGTGGCAAGGAGTGCTGCAGAACCATGAGCAGAAAGAGGTGCATTTCTGTCTAGTGATGAGTTAACGCCTGCTTGCAGGCAAAGTACCAAATGAATAGCACATTACATTGAGTTCATTTTTAAATAGAGTACTGCTTTAATGACTGGTTGGAGGACAAGCCCATTTATGAAACAAACAGCAGGTCCTAATATCTCAGAAAGGTGGAGGGTGCTATAAGATGTCCTATGAATCTAAATGCCATACAGTGGCCCGAAACTGTATTTTTTTGCTGTTTAACCATGTAGTGGATTTTGTGCCTCCATTCACCCAGTAAACCTTACTGAGCCCCTGCCAGGAGAGGTAGAACACATGAATCATTAAGAGTGTGGATTCTGGGGACTTCCCTGGTGGACCAGTGGGTAAGAATATGCCTGCCAATGCAGGGGACACAGGTTTGATCCCTGGTCCTGGAAGATCCCACATGCCTCAGGGCAACGAAGCCCCCACACTGCAACTACTGAGAATTCATGCTGCACCTCCTGAAACCTGCAGGCCATAGAGCCTGGGCTCCACAGTAAAAGAAGCCGCCACAATGAGAAGCCTGAGCCCCACAAGGGAGAGTAGCCTCCACTCACCACAACTAGAGAAAGCCCACATGCAGCAATGAAGACCCAGCACAGGTAAACATAATTAATGACCTTTAAAAAAGAATGTAGATTCTGAAATCATACTGCTTGGATCTGAATCCGGAAATAACTACCAGATAAATCTGTGACTTGGGCAAATTACTTACATTTCCTGTGCCTCAGTTATCATATCTGCAAAGTGGGGATAATAATAGTGCCAATTTCAGAGGGTGGTTCTGATGATTAAATTAGCTAATATGTAAAGCACTAGGAACACCTCTGTGACATAGTGAGTGCTGTGTGTTGGTTATTATTGCATGCCAAGTGCTGAAGTCAAACCTGTCACCCAGGCAATTAAGATCCTCAGGTTAAAGATACTGTTACTTAATGGACTGGATTGCATATGTGGGTGGAAAGGACAAACAACAAAAGGACAAAGCAAACCTTTGTTGGTGATTTTGGGAAACTTTACAGGGTAATACAGTATTTTTCCAAAAGTTTGCTACATGTATGCTAGCTAATAAACCAGAAGGTTGTATGTAGTATAGGGAAATTTTTTTCCTTAAAATTATAATATATATGCAAAATCATGTGACAAATATATGTAACACATGAAAATGTTAATGGATATTATTATTATTTAATAGATTTTGTCTAAAAAAAATGAGTTGATTTAAACAGAGAGCTTCTAGTTTCTCATAGGATAATGGCAGCTACTTAAATCTAAACTTCTCGTATATCCCTCAGAAAACAAGTGGACAAGTGGAAGAAGTATAGCTAAACCTGTGGTCTTAGTACATCACTAGGAGACAGAGTATAGTAGATTAGACGGTTTGACTCAGTTTAGTTCAGTTCACTTCAGTCACTCAGTCATGTCTGACTCTTTGTGACGCCATGAACCACAGCTCACCAGGCCTCCCTGTACATCATCAACTTCCGGAGTTCACACAAACCCATGTCCATTGACTAGATAATGCCATCCAGACATCTCATCCTCTGTTGTCCCTTTCTCCTCCTGCCTTCAATCTTTCCCACCATCAGGGTCTTTTCAAATGAGTCAGCTCTTCACATCAGGTGGCCAAACTATTGGAGTCTCAGTTTCAACATCAGTCCTTCCAATGAACACCCAGGACTGATTTCCTTTAGGATGGACTGGTTGGATCTCCTTGCAGTCCAAGGGACTCTCAAGAGTCTTCTCCAAAACCACAGTTTGAAAGCATCAGTTCTTCAGTGCTCAGCTTTCTTTATAGTCCAACTCTCACATCCATACATGACTACTGGAAAAACCATAGCCTTGACTAGACGGACCTTTGTTGGCAAAGTAATATCTTTGCTTTTTAATATGCTGTCTAGGTTAGTCATAACTTTCCTTCCAAGGAGTAAGCGTCTTTTAATTTCATGGCTGCAATCACCATCTGCAGTGATTTTGGAGCCCCAAAAAAATAAAGTCTGACACTGTTTCTACTGTTTCCCCATCTATTTCCCATGAAGTGATGGGACTGGATGCGATGATCTTCGTTTTCTGAATGTTGAGCTTTAAGCCAACTTTTTCATTCTTCTCTTTCGTTTTCATCAAGAGGCTCTTTAGTTCCTCTTCACTTTCTGCCATAAGGGTGGTGTCATCTACGTATCTGAGGTTATTGATAATTCTCTTGGCAATCTTGATTCCAGCTTGTGTTTCTTCCAGTCCAGCGTTTCTCATGATGTACTCTGCATAGAAGTTAAATAAGCAGGGTGACAATATACAGCCTTGACGTACTCCTTTTCTTATTTGGAACCAGTCTGTTGTTCCATGTCCAGTTCTAACTGTTGCTTCCTGACCGGCATACAAGTTTCTCAAGAGGCAGGTTAGGTGGTCTGGTATTCCCATCCCTTGCAGAATTTTCCACAGTTTCTTGTGATCCACACAGTCAAAGGCTTTGGCATAGTCAAGAAAGCAGAAATAGACGTTTTTCTGGAACTCTCTTGCTTTTTCAATGGCCCAGTGAATGTTAGCAATTTGATCTCTCGTTCCTCTGCCTTTTCTAAAACCAGCTTGAATATCTGAAAGTTCACGGTTCCTGTACTGCTGAAGCCTAGCTTGGAGAATTTTGTGCATTACTTTACTAGTGTGTGAGATGAGTGTAGTGTCAGACTTTATTTTGAGGGAGGTCCAAAATCACTGCAGATGGTGACTGCAGCCATGAAATTAAAAGATGCTTACTCCTTGGAAGGAAAGTTATGACCAACCTAGACAGCATATTGAAAAGCAGAGACATTACTTTGCCATCAAAGGTCCGTCTAGTTAAGGCTATGGTTTTTCCAGTGGTCCATGTATGGATTTGAGAGGTGGACTGTGAAGAAAGTTGAGCACCAAAGAATCGATGCTTTTAAACTGTGGTGTTGGAGAAGACTCTTGAGAGTCCCTTGGACTGCAGGGAGATCCAACCAGTCCATTCTGAAGGAGATCAACCCTGGGATTTCCTTGGAAGGAATGATGCTAAAGCTGAAGCTCCAGTACTTTGACCACCTCATGCGAAGACCTGACTGATTGGAAAAGACTCTGATGCTGGGAGGGATTGGGAGCAGGAGGAGAAGGGAATGACAGAGGATGAGAAGGCTGGATGGCATCACTGACTCAATGGATGTGAGTCTGAGTGAACTCCGGGAGTTGGTGATGGACAAGAAGGCCTGGCGTGCTGCAATTCATGGGGTCGCAAAGAGTCGGACACGACTGAGCAACTGAACTGAACTGAACTGAACTGAGATGAGTGCAATTGTGCAGTAGTTTGAGCATTCTTTGGCATTGCCTTTCTTTGGGATTGGAATGAAAATTGGCCTTTTCCAGTCCTGTGGCCACTGCTGAGTTTTCCAAATTTGCTGACATATTGAGTGCAGCACTTTCACAGCATCATCTTTTAGGATTTGAAATAGCTCAACTGGAATTCCATCACCTCCACTAGCTTTGTTAGTAGTGATGCTTCCTAAGGCCCACTTGACTTCATATTCCAGGATGTCTGGTTCTAGGTGAGTGATCACACCATCATGATTATCTGGGTTGGGAAGATCTCTTTTGTACAGTTCTTCTGTGTATTCTTGCCACCTCTTCTTAATAGCTTCTGCTTCTGTTATTTCTGTCCTTTATTGAGCCCATCTTTGCATGAAATGTTCCCTTGGTATCTCTAATTTTCTTGAAGAAATCTCATGTCTTTCCCATTCTGTTGTTTTCCTCTATTTCTTTGCATTGATCGCTGAGGAGGTGATCATGATCATGATGATTTGACTACTGTTCACCAAATAGTCACTCTCCCTCCCAACTAAGAATCACTACCACCACCATTGACACTGAGCATGGAGATGTGACTTGCTCTAGCCAATCCCATGTGGGGAACGTGATGCAGGCAGAAACTTCTTGTGTGCTACCATGGTTGTGTTTAGTCTTTTGCCATGAAAAGAATATGCCTTATTTAGCAGCTGGTCCAAAAAAGATAGAGACACTTGAAGAAGAACTGGTTGTAACCTGCAGGTTGTAACCAAACCCACCCAAACACAGACTACATTGCTTGAATCTCAGTCAACATGCAAAAACATAAGTGAAAAATAAGTATTATGTTATACTCCTGAGTTCTAGGGTTGTTTATTTGGCAGCAATAGTTGACAGACATAGAAATTAGTACCAAACAATATGTTACTGGCACAAAAATAGAAATATAGATTAATGGAACAGAATAGAAAGCCCAGAATTAAATCCACACACCCATGGTCAATTAGTCTATGGCAAACATGGCAAGGGAGAAAAGACAGTCTCTTCAATAAGTGATGCTGGGAGAACTGGACAGCTACATACAAAAACAATGAAATTAGAACATTCTTTAACATGATACACAAAAATAAATTCAAAGTGGATTAAAGGACTAAATATAAGATCAGATACTATAAAACTTTTAGAGGAAAACATAGGCAGAACGCTCTTTAACATAAATAACAATAATACCTTTTTTGATTCATCGCTCAGAGTAAGGGACATAAAAACAAAAGTAAACAAATAGGACCAAATTAACCTCAAGAGCTATTACACAGCAAAGGAAATCACAAACAGAATGAAAAGACAACCCACAGAATGGGAGAAACTATTTGCAAATGATGCAATTGACAAGAGATTAGTCTCCCAAATTTACAAACAGCTTATGTGGCTCAATATCCAAAAAATATACAACCCAGTCAAAAAAAAGGCAGAAGACTTAAACAGACATTTCTTCAAAGAAGATATAAAGATGGTCAAGAGGCAAATGAAAAGATGCTAAACATTGCTAATTTGTCAAGAAATGCAAATCAACACTACAATAAGATACCACCTCACAACAATCAGAATAGCCATCATCAAAAAATCTAAAAACAATAAATGCTGGAGAGAGTGTGAAGAAAAGGGAACCCTGCTACCCTGTTGGTGGGAGTGTAAATTAGTACAGCCACTGTGGAGAACAATATGGAGGTTCCTTTAAAATCTAAAACCAGCTACCGTATGATTCAGCAATCCCACTCCTGAGCATATATCAGAGAAAAACATGATTCAGAAGGATACATGCCCCCCCAGTTGTTCATTGCAGCACTGTTTACAATAGCCAGCACATGGAAGAAACCAAATGTCCATCAACAGATGAATGGACAAAGAAGATGTGGTCCATAAACAAGGGAATACTACTCAGCCATCAACAAGAACGGAATAATGTCATCTGCTCTGTTGGTGGGAGTGTAAATTAGTACAGCCACTGTGGAGAACAATATGGAGGTTCCTTTAAAATCTAAAACCAGCTACCGTATGATTCAGCAATCCCACTCCTGAGCATATATCAGAGAAAAACATGATTCAGAAGGATACATGCCCCCCCAGTTGTTCATTGCAGCACTGTTTACAATAGCCAGCACATGGAAGAAACCAAATGTCCATCAACAGATGAATGGACAAAGAAGATGTGGTCCATAAACAAGGGAATACTACTCAGCCATCAACAAGAACGGAATAATGTCATCTGCAGCAACATGATTATCATACTAAGTGAAGAGATTATGAGACTAAGTGAAATAAGTCAGATCGAGAAAGACAAATATCATATATATTGTTTGTAAGAAGAAAATTTTAAAAATGATACAAATGAACTTATTTACAGAACAGGAACAGACTCATGGACTTATGCTTACCAAAGGGGAAGGGTTAGGGAAAGGAACAGATTAGGAATTCGGGATTGACATGTACACACTACTATATTTAAACCAGATAACCAACAAGAACTTACTATAAATATGTGTGTATGTACAAATATATATATATATATGTATTTCCTTTTTAAAGAAATTAGTACCAGAAGTTATATGCTGCTGTAACAAAAACCTGAAATATTTTATATTAATTTGGTGCTAGGAAGTAGGCAATGAGGAAAATGTTATAAAATGACAATGAAAAATAGTGTCTATGTTATACAGTGGCATATTAGTCCGTAAATATTACCCAGAGTATCTTAGAAAGCAGAAAGTGTACTTAATAAATATTTAGTGTCTGATGAAGTTTTGAGGTAGAACATTGAAAGCGTGAACTGGTTGGGACTAGTTGATAAAGTAATGCATGAAAGGGATTAGATCAGAAAAAAAATACTACCAGTTGCCAAGCAATATTTAGAAGAAAATTATAGGGTTGGAAAATAAAGTGCTTATTACTAAATCAAAGGTGCTACCATTATGAGACAGCCTCAAAGAAAATGCAAGATCCAGGTACTTCCATGACCTCAGGGTAAAGATCAAATCAAAGGTGTGGCTATAATACTTGATTTTATCCCCAAAGTGCATGCGTGTGTGCTCAGTCACTCTGCCGTGTATAACTCTTTTGAGACCTCGTGGACTGTAGCCCACTAGGCTCCTCTGACCATGGGTTCTGTAGGCAAGGACACTGGAGTGGGTTTCCATTTCCTCCTCCTAGGTATCTTCTTGACCCAGGGACTGAACCTGCATTTCCTGTGTCTCCTGTATTGGCAGGCAGATTCTTTACCACTGAGCTACCTGTGAAGCCATATCCTGAAAAGATGAAAGTAAAGTCTATCAAATCTTTTCAACTGAAAAAAAGGACAAGTATAAAGCTGGAGACCATGATTCCATAGTAGAATGGTGGGTCCAAATTTGCTGCAATTTAAGTGTAAAGAAAGAAAGGCATGTGTCATGTTGTGTGTGTGTGTGTGTGTGTGTGTGTGACTTTGTCATTTGTGTTGATAGGAATCAAATGATAAAGCAAGAAGGAACTCCCTAAGGGTAGAGCCAAGCATAGTAAAGAACAAAGGTCTTAAGACTCCTCTTACAAGAGAACAACAAGGCCTAATGAAGGAAAATTGCCACCTCCAATAGAGAAGAATCTGACAACACAAGACCGGCAGGATTTCAGAATTTCTACGGGTCGGTGACAACATCCTATGTGATTGCTATTCTCTCTCATCTAAAATTAGAATGTTTGGAATGTAGTTAGTCAACGAGAGTGCAGTTTACCTGCTTCTGGTCCATCACTGTATACTGGCTACATGTGGAGTGGTGGTAGAGAACAATTTGCCCCATTAGTTCACAAATCTCTGGATCAAGAGAAGAAGCCGAATTCAGATTCAGTGTGGAAAATTCTGAAACAGATGGGAATACCAGACCACCTAACCTGCCTCTTGAGAAATCTGTATGCAGGTCAGGAAGCAACAGTTAAAACTGGACATGGAACAACAGACTGGTTCCAAATAGGAAAAGGAGTATGTCAAGGCTGTATATTGTCACCCTGCTTATTTAACTTATATGCAGAGTACATCATGAGAAACGCTGGACTGGAAGAAACACAAGCTGGAATCAAGATTGCTGGGAGAAATATCAATAACCTCAGATATGCAGATGACACCACCCTTATGGCAGAAAGTGAAGAGGAGCTAAAAAGCCTCTTGTTGAAAGTGAAAGAGGAGAGTGAAAAAGTTGGCTTAAAGCTCAACATTCAGAAAATGAAGATNATATGCCTTTCTTTGGTTAGTGAGGTGTGGGGAGGTAGAGATTTGAAATGTATTCTCACAGATGGGCTTGGCTTCTTGAATTCCTGTCTTTTGTCATGAAATAACATGCTTTCCAGAGCCACAAGGAGAATGAAAGGCACATGGAATAAACCTGGATCCAATCCACATTAAGCTCAGCCAAACTTCAGCAAACCCGAAGATGATTAAGCAAGAAATAAATACTTGTTGTTAGCTGCCACATAAGTGATTTCTTACATGATAATAGCTTACTGATACAAAAAGAAAGTTGCAACCTTCATTTTACAAGTAAGTGGGAAAATAAACATCTAAACCAGCAGAACCACATCTGTAGCTCATGCTAGAGCATCAGTTCTGGGGGAGATTGTAAAGAAAAGAAGAGTGCAGTGTCCTAGAGATGGCAGAAGAAATAGAAATATTAACTTCAGAAAGTTAAGATTTCATCCTGTGCTGAGAAATGCTGAGAAAATGTCCGGCATAGGAAATAAGACTGCTGGCAACTGACAGCTGAAAATAAGGGTGTTGAAAGGATATATTTTCAAAGCTGGCAGTATTGGAAAGACAAAACTTCTGAGAGAGAAGACAAGTTGAAAAAGAACATGTCTGTATCAGTTATCAATTTACTGTCTCCCTGTTCCAAACCCACTCTTCCTTGACCCACTTCATGATACTGAAGCTAGACCCTGTAAACATGTCTCTTTTGCCAGCTGACACAAAATAAAGCTTTATCTACAGAGGATGCTAGATTAACACCAAGGTGATAGCCGTATGAGCAGACTCTTCTTCCAGATTCTGGTTTGCCATTTTTTATCCAGCTTTGCAGCCTGGTGGCAGTCATGGACCCACTCTAATTGTGCTCTCAGGCCACCCTGTCCCCATCTAGTAATCACTTCTGACCCACTCGAGTGGGCTACTTCTTTGCTAGCTCCAACTGCATCTTCAAACCATCCTCTCCCCATTTAGCGGCTGGTTCTGGTTGGTGCCAGGGAGCCACTTCCACAGCAGCTGCAGCTACATTCTTGGCAGCTGCCTCCCCACTTGACCCGTGAATTCCAGCAAGTCTTGTCATTACAGGCAGGCTGCACATCCCTCTTTAGATAAATCTGAGTCTCATGCTTGAAGGATATAAGGATGTTCTTCTAAGTCCTTAATTCCTTTGTTTCTATTTTTCCAGTGGGCTACTTCTTTGCTAGCTCCAACTGCATCTTCAAACCATCCTCTCCCCATTTAGCGGCTGGTTCTGGTTGGTGCCAGGGAGCCACTTCCACAGCAGCTGCAGCTACACTCTTGGCAGCTGCCTCCCCACTTGACCTGTGAATTCCAGCAAGTCTTGTCATTACAGGCAGGCTGCACATCCCTCTTTAGATAAATCTGAGTCTCATGCTTGAAGGATATAAGGATGTTCTTCTAAGTCCTTAATTCCTTTGTTTCTATTTTTCCTCACCCTAAAAGTAGTAGCTGATATCTTTAACTTGCTTCTTCTAGAATCCTGAGAGTCCTCTTTTATCCCTTAGTAGTTAACTACCTATTACTAGATAACAGTTCTTTATATTAGGTTTTCAGTTTCCAATTACTGGTATTTTTTTTTTCAATTACTGGTATATTTTTTATCTTCTGACTTATCTAGTGTCTCTTGGAGTGGCTTAGTGATAAAGGGAAAGTAAAAAGTGAGAAGTTGAAAAGAGTTCTACAGAAATAATGGAAGGCTTCATCAGAAAACCAAGAGCATCCCTCTCCCCAAATAGAAAGATTTTTAAAGAAAGTGTACTTCACTCTATTAAAAAACAAAACAGCAAAGATACATGGCAAGTAAGTCAACTCCTCTCTCTCCTCCATACAAACCTTTGCTGTTGCTAGTCTAGAAAACTTCCAAAACATTTTAAAAATAAATGAAAATATCAGGAAACACCATGCAAAGCTACTGCAGAAAGAAAATAGAAGTTGAGAGTCAAAACTTCCAAATGATTAAAAGAAAACAAAATCAACCATGAAGCAGAGGCAAACTGTAACACAGTGCCTCAACATGAATTAAATATCATTTAAACAGCATTTGTGGAAGAAAGATCTCTTTCAAACAGAAATTCAAAAATCTCAATACAGACTTAGAAAAAAAGCCATAAAATGAGAGTTGGCTGGACATGAATTCAGCAAAAAAAAAAAAAAAAACCACCAAAAACAAAAAAA
>SJXQ01001191.1:504964-544662 GCA_006408695.1 Aepyceros melampus
AAAAAAAAAAAAAAAAGAACTGAATCTGCATGTTCAGAGTGTCTATCAGTTCAGTTCAGTTCAGTTCAGTCACTCAGTCATGTCCGACTCTTTGCGACCCCATGAATCACAGCACGACAGGCCTCCCTGTCCATCACCAACTCCCAGAGTTCACTCAAACTCATGTTGATCGAGTTGGTGATGCCATCAATCATCTCATCCTCTGTCACACCCTTCTCCTGCCTTCAACTTTCCCCAGCATCAGAGTCTTTCCCAATGAGTCAACTCTTCTCATGAGGTGGCCAAAGTACTGGAGTTTCAGCTTTAACATCATTCCTTCCAAAGAACACCCAGGACTGGTTTCCTTTAGAATGACTCATTGGATCTCCTTGCAGTCCAAGGGACTCTCAAGAGTCTTCTCCAACACCACAGTTCAAAAGCATCAATTCTTCGGCACTCAGCTTTCTTCACAGTCCAACTCTCACATCCATACATGACTACTGGAAAAATCATAGCCTTGACTAAACACAGAGTGTCTATATTATATCTACCAGAACCCAAATAATGAACACTAGGGCATAGCTGAGTAAAATTATTTGCCGGGGTCCAGCCCCAGTGGATCCAGGGTGATTTGAAGTGGGGACGGAGTTGGCATCTTTGGAAAGAATTATTTATTTAGATAGATTAGATTAGAAAAGAATAGCATAGTAGGAAAATTAGTGGAGAAAAGAGGCTGAATAACTTGGTTTACAGGAAAGCCAATAAAATCTCAGGACAAGAGATTTGCACCATCTACGTGGGGCCACCGGCACCCACTTGAATCTCTAAGGGTGCCCCACCGTGGGCTCCCTTTCGCACAGATCTTAGAAGCCAGGGCAAGTAAGTAGACGTGGTGAGCCTCCCCGTTCCAGATGGGAATTCAGCTGGAAAGTGAGAGGAGAGGAGAGGGAAAAAGAGAAAAGGAGAGAGACATGGGGGGAGCCAGATTTCCAAGAAACTAGTTCGAGAGAATAGTCCGAGAAACTGGTCCATCCTTTATTGTTCAGAAGCCCTTTTATACATAAAGATCAATGGGTAACACAAAATTATGCAGCGTCAGCAGCCCTGACTCATTGAGACCTGGCTTTTTTTCTCTGCATACCTAGTTGTATACACAAGTCTTAGGTGATTTACATCATCTTCCAGCCAAAAGGCCAATTTAGCAATTTACGGCTCTTTTCTGATAAGTGTCATTCTTTCCAAGGTCTGGTGCCATTCTCAGGAAGCACTAAACAAAGTTGCATTCTTACATAGCAAGGACACAGCAATTTGTAATGAGCAAGAGGAGTACAGTGATTTATAAAAGAAAGTAATTAACTCAAAAGTCTAGTGCTGCTAACATCAAAACTACTACATATCTTTTCCCAAATTATGTTTATATTGGCTAACTTCTTTCCAGGTACCTAAGATAAAGAATAAGGAAGTCTGCAGCAATCGTTGAGTCAACAGTGAAATCCTATCACCAACAGAATTTTAGCTCTTAGAAAAGGTTTTGTAACTTTAAGATACTTTAAGCTTTTGTGCCCCTCGCAGTTGGAGGTTGTAAGCAGTTCACAAGCTTGTAAAAGGTCTGGAGAACCTGTTAGGCAAGTTAGAACGTTTAAGTTAGAGCATTATCAAAGGGGGTTGAGCTGAAACACTCCTTTCAAATGCAGAAAACTAAAGCCCTGAGTTAACTTTTTCCAGAGACTGTCAGAAGAGTAGAAAATCAGGCAGATTCTTATTTTTGGGGTACATGCTCAGGAAATACCAGGGGGAAACCCTGAGACTCGAATTGCCTTGCCATCGAAGTCTCTGCCATGTGACCCTGTCATGGGTGGGATTCCTCATGCTGGCCCCTGGCAATTATTAAGACACTGAAGTTAATAAAACTTTTTTTCTGGGACTGCAGACATAAAAACTAAGTCATTTACAATTAATGGATAGCAATTTAGCCTCCAACTTCTCAAAAACTCAGCAAAGCAAGTCAACAATGAGAAAGCAACGTTTCCAATAACTCAAGAAATACAAAATTGATGACTTTTTTACATGTAGATTTCACCTTGATACACTTTTTTTTTTTTTAATGGAACTAAAAGTTAATAGCAGATTCTGGGGGAAATCGGAAGACAGCAATAAAATAGTTTTGTTTTTGTTTTTCAATCCTCCTGAGTCCTCACACTAAAACAAAAACAACTAGACAGCAAAACCAAGAGTTCACAGACAATATGAGAAGAATGTTAAAATAACTAACAGGTGTTTCTTGGAAAGTTTGTGACAAAAGATCCTGAGGCAGACACTTATTTTTCCCTCTTGGTTGTGGGTGAGTACAAGTGAACTGCAATGGGTTCAAAGGTAATGAGAAGTCCAGCATCTATAAACTCACCACATTGACCACTTTACAACCCTTTCCAAGAGAGACTCGGACTGAAGAGAAATTGCTGGGTTGAGATGAAAATTGAGCAGAATAAGAAAATAGAGAAAAAATGCACAATAAATTGGGAAAGGTAACACAGCCAGCAGACTTCAGAAAGTGAAGTGCTATTTTTTCAAGCTACACAAAACCACAGAAGAGAGCCTTGTGAAGTTAGAAAGACTATCTTGACCTGAATACAGCTTTTTTCCTAAAATTTCAGAGAAACTAATTTCATATATATATAAGCATATGAAAAGTATTCAGGTCAAATCCCACACAAATAATTATAAGAAAAAAAATAAGAATAAATACCAGAATAATAAGCCTTCCAGGGGGGGAAAAATGCCCACAAACAGATCAAAAATGTAACCTTCCATTTCAAAACTAACTGAAAGACATTAAAAGTGATAAAAGAGATGAATGAATAACATAAATCAGAACCACAGAAAAACTCAGAAGTGGGGCTACAGAACTCAGGAAATGATAACAAAAGAATAATTCCTCTCAAAAGTGAGAACTAAACAAGAAAGAACATGTGGGGGAATAAGTACAACAGACAGCTCCTTAAGAGAAATTAGAGGTGAAAAGCAAGTTTTTAAACCAAACAGGAATAAAGAAAGGAAAAGTGAGATAGAAAAACATTAAATATAGGCAAAGAAACTGCAGTATACAGATAATAGAAATTCCTGAAGAAAGAAATGAAAGCAAAAAAAAATCATAATTGGGGGAAAAAAAGATAATCCAAGGAAACTTTCCTATAATTGGAAAAAAATATTGAAAAAGCATAACTTATATCTGAGCATATCACCTCAAGGAAGACATATTCATACAATTACTTGACTTTAAAAATGGGGGTGGAGAGGAGCAATAACTAGATGAAAGGTGCAAGTGACTTTCAAAGGAAAGAAAATTAGATCATTATCAGATTTTTGCCAGCAATGCTTTATGCCAGACCGGAAAAAAAAAAATCCATCATTTACATTGAATGAATAACAACTTAAACTCTGACTTCTCAAACAATATATGTAATGTAAGACAGATGCAGTCTTCTCAATAAATATAATAAACTTAAAACTTTGAATTTTACTGCATGTAAATTATACTTCAGTAAATTGAATTTCTTTTAAAAAATTGAACAACAACAAAAAAAAAAGATAGTAAAGACAATGGAGAAACATTAGTAATATAGTCAAGGAAAGAAAGAATGACCCAAGGAGTTTACATCAAGCAAGACTAGCCTTCAAGGATGAAGAATACAAACTGTTAGTAACACACAAGAACCCAGAGAATATTGTTCATGAGCACCTCTTGAGAAATCTAGCAGAGAACAAGTTTCAGACAACCAAAATGACTATTGCACCTTTTACACAAGCATTAAATATATAAGTTGTCTATCCTTGAAGGTCAGGTGTCCATGGGATAGCAAAGAGTTGGGCATGACTGGAGAGACTCAGCATGCACACACACAGAGACTGAATAAAACTTTACCAGGCAAAGAGCCTAGATCTATAACCATAAATTTTAAGTAAAATAAAAGAATGATAGGAGAATCTATAGATTAAAAAATTCATTAAAGACATATCACATTTCTATAAAGAGCAAGACTCCTATCCTATGTTCAGGGATACAGATTAGGATGATAAAACTGTAAGGAAACACCCAAAAAGTTGAGATAGTGGTTACTTGTGGAAGAAGGGAAGGGAGTTCTGGTTGAGACACAAGAGCATGGAGGAGGTTCTGAGATAGGTGAAAAGTGAAAGTTAGTTGCACAGTGGTGTCTGACTCTTTGTGACCCCCATGGACTGTTGCCCGCCAGGCTCCTCTGTCCGTGGAAATCTCCAAGCAAGAATATTGGAGTGGGTGGCCATTTTCTCCTCCAGAGGATCTTCCTGACCCAGGGACTGAATCCGGGTCTCCTGCACTGTGGGCAGATTCTTTACCAGCTAAGCCACTAGGTAGCAAAGTGCTATTTCTTGATCCAACATAGAAATAGACCTTGACATACATTTCAAAGGTGTTTGCCTTCATTAATTAATGCATTTGTTTGTGTGGCTTTCCATAAGTGTTTTTCACCTATGAAATGTTTCTGTTTATGTTGGGAAAGGAAGTTGAGTTAAATATTTAATACATAATCATTCAGGCAACATGTGGATTTGAAACAAAGTCATGAGAGTACCTAGCTGCCTAAGGTTAAAAAAAAAAAAAAAACACTAAAATAGTGCTTAGGTCCTGAAAGCCACAAATTGGAGTTGAAATTCCCATTCTGTTAACTATTGACTGTATGACCTCTAAGCTTTGATGTCTTCACCTAAGAATCAATATAATTATAACCACCTAATAGAATTGTTGCAAGGTATAAATGACATAACCCACATAAAGTACTCAGCTAATTGCATGCCACATGCTAATCACTCAATAAATGATATTTGTTGTTACTGAGATTATTGTTTGGGGTAATGATAGAAAGTTTTATCTAAGCGTCATTTTCATGGATCACTGGGAACTCTGCGAGATCACTTTTGACATCTGTTACAACAACTGAAGTTTTCTTCCTTCTCTGCTGCTCCAATAATAGTCCTGAGAAAATTCTGACTTCATTTCTTTAAACACTAAATGCTTTGGGATACATAGGAAAATGAAAAGTGTTATAGATTTCCAAACTATATTAAACCAATATAACTTGTTGCCCAATTGCCACAGGGACCAGCATGGCAGTAACTACCAGATTGATGGGGACCAGAGAATTTGTGAGAACTCATTCAGCTTATGGCTAGTATGCCTACCATCTCCCCTGGTATTAGGAGACAATAGTTATGCTAAATCTCCCAAGCTGGGTCAATATTTGGAGATGTGGCCTCTAAAGCAATTACCCTGCTCAGCATACTGATATATTTGTCAGTTTTATTACATATATATGTAAAGTGCATGGTCCATCTGTATTCAGCAGCCAACTGCTCGAATTGACCCATCCTGCATCACTGCCTGTTACCTAATTCCAGCAGCAAGTAGGGAGATGCCCTCTGGGATGGAATACTTGCAATTAGTTTTGGTCCACTTTGGCCTAAGGTATACGGTGTATAGGGTTATTTTATAAGCATCGCCACTTTCTATACCCTGCCCTGGGAGCATACCTTCTATTCCCATTTCCCCTACCTGAATTTTCACAGCCAAATCAGCTCATGTCTGTTGTTATTTCACATCTTTTACTTTGCCTGTTAAATTTTGCACAGTGCTTTCCTCCTTGTCGTTTCAACTGTATCAGGCAAGGATTATTAACCTCTTTCATTTTTTGCAAAGAATCCCATCACCTGGTGATTCATGCTTGCCCAAAGTTCCACATGGCAGGGCCAGGACAGGTGCAAACCTCTCTCCATTACACATCTTATGTCTATGATTTCCTTTCATTTCCACATGTCCTGCAGACACTGCATTCTCTTACAGGTGAAATTTAAAATATTCTATTTATGTATGTACCTATTTATTTCTACAATTTTTTTAATCAATCAATTTTTTTTTGGCTGTGCTGGATCTTTGCTGCTGCGGGGGCTCTTCTCTAGTTGGAGCAAGCAGGGCTTACTCTCCAGTTGCAGGGTGTGAGCTTCTCATTGCGGTGGCTTCCCTTGTTGTAGAACATAGGCTCTAGGCATGAGTTGCATGTAGATGCAACTCTTGGGCTCTAGAGCACAGGCTCCGTAGCTGTGGGGTACAGGCTTAGTTACTCCATTGCATTGGGATCTACCCGGACCAGGGATGGAACCCAGGACTCCTGCATTGACAGACCAGATTCTTTACTGCTGAGCCACCAGGGAAACCCTACTTACCTATTTATGTATGTGTCTATTTACCTATTTCGGAGAAGGCAATGGCACCCCACTCCAGTACTCTTGCCTGGCAAATCCCATGGACAGAGAAGCCTGGTGGGCTGCTGTCCATGGGGTCGCAGAGTCAGACACGACTGAGCGACTTCACTTTCACATTTCACTTTCATGCGTTGGAGAAGGAAATGGCAACCCACTCCAGTGTTCTTGCCTGGAGAATCCCAGGGACGGGGGAGCCTGGTGAGCTGCCGTCTCTGGGGTCGCACAGAGTCGGACACGACTGAAGCGACTCAGCAGCAGCAGCAGCATTTACCTATTTGTTGGTGCTTATTTTACATATAATTATATGGCTATCTAATAGAAAAATAAATGTGCAATTAAATACAATCTAAAAACAATTACTAGACATTTTAAATAAGTAATTAAACCAGATTTGCAAGAAAGTGTCATCATAAAAAATACATATACTCTAAAACTCTATCAGAATGCTGACTTTTTCCTTTTTTCTTGGGAATGTATTCCATTTTCAATCCAATTATAATGATTTTTTAAATAGTTGAAACATTCACAAAAGTATGAAAGCTAATGAATACTTGTGTACTCAATACCCAAATGTCATCCATCTTCCCTTCTGATTTCTCCTTTTCTTGAAATGAAGTTCAGAGAAAAGGTTGAAGGCTCCTTTGTTCTCTTTTTCCAGTGCTATTCCTCTCCCATCCCACAACAAACCAGTATCCTGAGGGTAGTTTGTATCTTTTCCATTCATGTTTTAAAATATTTACTATGCATGCATTTATCCATGACTGACATTCATTTATATAAAATCTTTACACAAATGGCATCATCAGCCTGTATATATCAACATGCCATTTGATTCTTCCATTCAAGATGATGCTTTTGAGATCTATACTAGGCAAGATTAACCCTTTTCATTTTTGTGTCTACTAATATGTTTGAGCTTATTTATATCTTACTTTGCTTCTTTTGTTTTTTGTTTTTTGTTTTTTTTGCTTCATTGTCCCTCTTTTTCTGCCTCTTGTTAAATTAATAAAGTTGTCTTAGGCCTAATTTTCCTCATTTTCTGCCTTGGAACCTGTAGATTATATTTCTGGGGTTTTTTTAATTGTTATTCCCAACTGTTTTAACAAACACCCTATTTATATAAAGCATAAAATTATTTCTATCTTCCTCTTTAACAAAACAAAGATCTTACCGTACTTTAACTGACTACTGAAAACTACCTCCCACTGGTAGAATTTGTTTCTGCCTTTTTTAAAAAATTGGAGTACAGTTGCTTTACAATGCTGTATGAGTCTCTGTTGTACAGCAAAGTGATTCAGCTATACAATGTATATATCCTCTCCCTCTTCAACCTCCATCCCACACCTCACCCCATCCCAACCCTCTCAGTCATCACAGAGCACAGAACTGAGCTCCCTTTGCTCTTCAGCAATTCCCTACTAGCCAGCTATTTCACACACGATAGTGGATACACGTCAGTCCTACTCTCCCAATTCGTCTCACCCTCCCCTTCCTCCTCCTTTATTTCTACTTTTTTATACATTACTGGTTTTTACACTAATCCATAGTTGAGTACATTAATGTATTTTACTGGCTTGGGAGCTCATGTTCTTTTTTGCTTTCTTCTAACTCAGTTTCTCAGCGGTGGCACCATTCACATTTTGAATGGACTCCTTCAAGCTTTGTATTAATAGATTCCTTTCCTCCCTCTTTACCTATCCCAATTTCTGTGCCATCCTCAAACTTTGCTTTCTTTGTCAGCACATTTTCATTGGTTTAATAATTAATTTTAAAAACACTGAGATTTTGCTATGCTTTAGGTCCGGACAAGACTCTTGAGAGTCCCTTGGGCAGCAAGGAGATCAAACCAGTCAATCCTAAAGGAAATCAGTCCTGAATATTCATTGAAAGGACTGATGCCAAAGCTGAAGATCCAGCACTTTGGCCACCTGAGGCAAAGAGCTGACTCATTGGAAAAGACCCTGATGCTGGGAAAGTTGAAGGCAGGAGAAGGGGCGACAGAGGATGAGATGGTTGATGGCATCACTGACTCAATGGACATGAGTTTGAGCAAACTCTGGGAGATAGTTAAGGACAGGGAATCCTGGTGTGCTGTAGTCCATGGGATCAAAAAAAGTTGGACACAGCTGAATGACTGAACAACAACAATAAGGCTCTAAGATGAGAAAATATATCCATGATTCAGATGCCAATGGTATTCCAAAGAAGCTTAGCATAAAATAGTAGTTAATGCATGTACAGAAATCATTATAATAATCTCTGGGGATGCAGAGAAGGGGGAAGGTTCATGGAAGAGGCATCATTTGAACAGGATCTTAAAGGATGGGAAGATTTGGACATGAGATTACAGGAAAAGAATCCAGGTTAAAGAATTATCAGTGATAACACAGTTACCCTTCCTAACTACAGCTCCCAGTCCTTAGGGAGAGGAACCAGATGTCTTAGTTTTGTATCCCTCACAATGCTTTACGTGGGTCCATATAAAAAGAGTTCAATAGACACTGAATAAATAATTTTATTAAATATAGTGTGAAATGTTTCCCCACAGCTTGATCTCTAACTCAGGAAATGTGTTACACATTTATTAATTCATTCTAGCAATATTTATCAGTGCCTAATATATGTTAGCCACATGAAGGGTAATGATGTAGGAATGAGCAAATCAGGCATTCCCAGCAAATATCTCAGTCTCTTGGAGGGCCTCAGGCCCTGAGGCTGGAAGTATGCTGGGACTTCAGCATTTAGCCCTTCCATGTGGAGGGTATCAGGGCTTCAATCAAGCAATTGCAAGCCTCTGAATTCACAGCCCTCCCAACCCTGGCACTTCCTACTGACACTGAAGAGTCTTTGTTACAAATAGGAGGGATTTTTCTAGTGAGAAAGAAGCCTGGGGGCGCATTCGCCCTGGGCCATCTCCCATTTGGCTTTGCCCAGGGAACTGATGGGGTGAACAACCCCAGGATGAGCGCCTGAAGGGCAGCCCTGGAGGCAGGGGCTTTGTCTCCAAGCCACACAACCAGCTGTTCTTCAGACACTCTCTGCCCTCTTGTGTTTGAATTTGTGTTCTCAGAGGCCATCTTGCTCCCATGCAGCTGATGACATCAGGAAGCCAAAACAGTTATTCATTTACAAGATTGTGTTTCTTTAGTCTAACCCCTAAAAGATATATGTGCCAACAGGCTTTCCCCAATTTTTTACCTAAACCTACCTTCTGTTAAAATAAAAAGGAGACCAGGCTTAAAAATCCCCCCCGAGAAAATCAGTTCAGCAACATAATAAGCAAGATAATCTAGTCTATTTCATGAACATAAGTGAATCTTACTCCATCTATTTTAAATGATTCTGATAATATAAATAAAACAGGTTATCTTCCTGGAATGATAAAAGATAATCGCTTGGAACCAATCTCCCACCATCTGGAAACCCCCATTGTAATAACCAATCATTAAAAAGATTAAATAACTTTCTCCTTTTTACTTTATAAGTTGTCAGATAACATCACGCCTCTGAGTTTCAGACCAGTTTCACTTTTGAAGTTTCTCTGTTCACAAATGGTTTGTTTGCTTCTAATCAAATATTCATATCAAGTAAAGCTCTCTAAATTGTCTTTGACAATACAGAGGCTCATAAGTTTTTAGCTTGAAAGAATTCTTCATCCGTTGACTAAACTATATTTTAATTCTGAACACCCCCCCCCCTACCAAAAATAAAACTCTTGCATTAAACCTTATGCCAAACCTAACCTAATCATAAGACACAGTCCTAGAGTCAAGAATGGTGAGTTTTGGTAGCACAGGGAAATGAAGTCACAGCTAGAATTTGGACAATGTAGGTCTGAATTTCGACTGTGCAACTTTTAGCAGCGTGTGTGGATGTGGACTGAGATGATGGGCATGTGAACTTACACTCTCCGGGCTTGTTTTTGCATCTGTAAAATGGGAACAATACGCCGCAATGCAACAACGGGGTTGTTGTGAGGGTTAAAAGCGCGCCTGCTAAATCTTCAATAACTCGTGACAATTTTCTTCTTATAATTACTACAGCCATCCAGCAGCCGGCTCCAGGGCTGCAGGAGCTGTTGGTTCCTCCCACTCTCCATCTGCTTCCTCCAGGATCTGGGAAAGGGGGCCCCTGTGCTCGGACTAGAGAAGGGGGCGTGGTCAGGATGCAGCTCCGCCCAGTCTGCCTCCTCTGAGCGCAGGCCCCACTTCCCAAAGACAGGGCACACATCTGGCCCAAAAGACACGGATCCGGGCGGCGGAATCGGCCTTACCAGTCTAGATACCTTCCCTCCTACTGCGCGGTTTTGATCAGCAGGTTGTAATTTATCCAAGCTGCTGTGAATGTGGAAAACCCTCAGTTCTCACATTCTGAAAAGCTGGCTCTGGGTCTTTAAACTAATGATGCCTCTGTGATTCACCCAGAAGCTCACTGTCCCCACTTCCCAGACAACCGGCAGGTGCGGAGTCACCAGGGATCCCACTCCCAGCCCACCACACGGGGTGGAATGTGCTCACCAGGCCGGGGGAGGGGCACCCAGGAGGGACCCGCTGTTTCCCGTATCCAGTCCCTCCCTGGCCAGAGCGCTTCGCAGATGGGGTGTGCCTTCTGTCTGCCGCAGCCAGGACGCCGTGTTCTTCACAAACCCGACATGAATTAACAACAGACCCTGAAAACGAGCGCTCATTCTTTGCTCTCCCCGTTTTTCCGCCCCCACTCCAGCCGCTTTCTGTCCACCTCAGGCATCTTCACAGCCTGCCTGATTGGAGTCAAAAAAAGCCCACACAACTGGCCTTGTGAACATCTGGAAAGCATCTGTCTGCCATGGTGTAAATGACTGCAGGTGGTGCTGGGGGGAGAGAGTTAATAATACTAATGAATAAGCCTAATTGATTATTAAGCACTATTAGCCTGGCAATAATACCACCTTGGCATTCTGCCAATCCCTGCGACTTGGTTTCAGACAATCCTTACTTTTCTGGGGATCAGGAAACTCAGGATGGATCAGAATGTCTGAACTAGAAAACTGCAGCAGACTCTGGATAGCAAGATAAATAAATGTGAGTAATGTAAATATTTAAAGTGTATACATCGATTGCATCCCCAAGGATCTCCAAGCACCTGAGCAGACTGAACCTAATTATGAATTTGTCTACCGCCTCTTAACTTCATAGTTTAGCTACACGAAAGTGAAAAGTGAAAGTGTTACTCGATCTGTCCTGCTGGACTCTTTGCTATCTCATGGACTGAAGCCCACCAGAATCCTCCATCCATGGAATTCTCCAGGCAAGAATACTGGAGTGGGTAGCCATTCCCTTCTCCAGGGGATCTTCCCAACCTAGGGATCGAACCCAAGTCCCCAGCATTACGGGCAGATTCTTTACCATCTGTGCACCAGGGAAGACCTTAGATACATGGCATGTAGCTAAGCCTCATACAAATACACAGTCAACTTAGAGAGTCAGAATGAGCTAGATTCTGCTCACTGCTGTGATAAGAAACATCCCCCACTCCTCATTGGTCTACAGCAGCAAAGGTTTCTTTCTCACCCATTCTACTCATCCACCCCAGAAGGACAACCCTGTGCTCCCCATCTCTACCTTAGGTCCTAGGTCGACAGACAACTTCTGGTTGGAAAAAAAAAAATCTCATGGCAGAGGAAGAAGAGATCATCAGGACCCATAAGCTGGCTCTTGAAGTTTCTGTCATTTTTCATTTCCATCTCATCAGCCAAAAGAGTCACATGGCCAAGCCTGGTAGGTATCCTGGGTGAGGGCCGATTTGCGTGACTCCACGTGGCTGTGTCCTATAAGCATGCTTACCTGTGAGTTCCCCTCTAGGGTGACACATGCTTCTCTGTTTTCCTTCTCCAAGCCTTTTGGAGAAACAGATATGAGATTCTGTTACATGAGCGTACCATGCTTTGGCCATAAGTACACTATCATGTGTGATTATGAAGAATATTCAGGCTTCATGATGAACTAGGAAAGGAAAGAGATGCCTACCTTGACCCAGAAAGGCTGATGGTTTGCTCTGTCTGGAGAAGAATGATAAATCTGCCAGATGGTGAATGTGTGAGAAAAGGGCAGTCTTATGAGTTTGTGGTACACTGCTGTGGTGCCCTGGGGGATCTAATACATCCTACTTTGAGCTCTTCACCTAGATCCACTCAGCTTAAGTCTTTAACAAGTGCTCCCTTGTATGACACTAGATGATTTTCTTCACTTCGGGCTCTGGAGCATGGACTAGCAACCAAGCCTGAGGGCCAAATCCAGCCCAAGGCCAGTTTCCTTATAGTCCTTGAGCTGAGAATGGTGTTTTATGGTTTAGTGAGAGGAAGAGGAAGAAGGCAGAGGAGGGAAGGAAGAGGACAAGACTGGGCAAAGTTGAGGAGGAGGAGCACGGAGACCATATGGGCCAGCAAAGCCTCAAATAGTTACTATTTGGCCCTTTTCAGAAAATATAAAGAAACTGTTGTATCAGGTTCATAAAACAGTTTAAGAATCTATGTTATCTGCAACAACTCATACAAAGCAGATCATTTTTTTAAGCAGCAATTTAAAAAAATATTTATTTATTTGGCTGCATCAGGTCTTACTTGTGGCACACAGAATTCTCATTGCCACCCACGGGCTCAGTAGCCCTGAGGCATGTGAGATCTCAGTTCCCCTACTAGGGATCAAACCTGCACCCCCTGCAGTGAAAGGGGGATTCTTAACCACTGGTCCACTAGGGAAGTCAAACTAGAATAATCCTCCAGAAGAAATGAAAACTCTCATTATTTTTGATTCACAAAGTCAGGGAACTGTTCCTGTTTCTGTATTATCAGGTAGTATTGTGCAGGTGACCTCTTAGACACAAACTGCTATCCAGTGGTCCAAGGTCAAATTCACATCTTTAGTCCCTGAGCATTGGGCATAGGGAAAGGGAACCACTCACAATCTGTCAGGGAGCCCAGACAAACCTGTTTAAGAAGGATTGGGGATACCCCAGGGGAGATGCACCCCCTCACTACAGCCTCGGGTTGCAGAGATGCCCAGCATCCCTGGATCCAGCTTGGGAGAAACAGTTATAAGGAAGAGCAGGAATCATGACATTACACTCGTCTCTGCACACCATCTTGAGCCTCTTACTGCTCAAATAATTCAAGCACACTCAGCACACATACCATGATGGGCTAAGCCCCCAAGGGGGGCACTCAGGCCTGTGTGCAACATAGAAGCTAAGCAAGATGAGAAATACAGGGAAGCATACACCCACCAGGAAACAATGGAGAGCCTGGCAACAAAGGATGGCTGTAAGTTGTCCCACTCCTCAGGCACTGGGCTGGCTTCAGTTTCCTCTCAGGGAAAAGGTTTGCATTATTTGTCCTGGGTATACCAGCACCCACTCCCAAGAGAAGACATCCTGTCTTGGCTTCTGTGTCTGTCTCCAGGTCGTACTCTGCACGTGGCATTCGGTTGAGGCTGCTCTTGCCTCCAAGCCTTCGTCAGTCTTCTTGTGGACGCACTCATGGCTGTGCGCTCATCTTTTTGTCTACAGCAGCACAAGAAAGACAGAGGTCACTGCTAGGGCTTCAACATCATGGACCATTCAGGGCAGTGATAAATGAGGGGCCTCGCAAAGGATGGCCTGTTTTTTACCCATCCTGGTCTGTCAGCTTCTGTGGCTGCCATAGACATGCTTCAGCAGTCATCCAATAACTTAGCTGTCCTTTGAAAGCAGCTATATTATTTGATTTTGTGGCCTTCACTTGGCCCAGAAACTTGGCATTGGCACTGCTGCTTTGGAAACAGAATATCTGTTCTGGGAGCCTTTCTAAGGGTTTCTATTTCAAATAGAACCAGAGCTCCGGGTTCAGCATCTGCAGCCCCTTGCCTTCATCAACATCTGAGTAGGAAAATCTGGGGCCCTCTCTGCCCTTCTGGGGCCAGGCTCTAATCACTAGTTCTCATATTTGGAAGTTGCTTGCCCACCTTCTCGTGGCATCTCCCTAAGACTTGCACACCAGGGGTTGAACTGGTTGCAATTTCCAAAAGTCACCAGTGAAACTCCAAATGCAGTAACTTGAATTTTCTCACCTTGGCAGGGAGGGCAGGCCTCCAGGGTGTCTGTCTACCCATGTTGTTGTTGTTGTTGTTTAGTCGCTCAGTCATGTGCAACTCTTCGTGGTCCCACGTACTGTAGCCCACCAGGCTCCTCTGTCCATTGGATTTCTCAGGAAAGAATACTGAAGTGGGTCGCCACTCCCTTTTCCAGGGAATCTTCCCATGTTGTTGTTGTTCAGTCTTCAAGGTTTGTCTGACTCTCTGCAATCCCATGGATTGCATCATGCTGAGCTTCCCTGTCCTTCACTATCTCCTGAAGTTTGCTCAAACTCAGAGTTGGCAATGCCATCCAATCATATCTTCTATCTCTCCCTTCTCCTTGTGCCCTCGATCTTTCCCAACATCAAGCTCTTTCCAATGAGTTGACTCTGCATCAGGTGGCCAAAGTACTGGAGCTTCAGCCTCAGCATCAGTCTGGAAGTAAGTGGCTGAATTCAATCCTACAGAAATAGCCAAACTCCTCCCTAATTTGCCCCTAGATGCCCTTCAACTCACAGGCAGAAGATTTCCCTTCCCTTGTCCAAAGCACCCCCCTTCCCTTCCTCAGGATAACCAATAGTAGGAATCTTTATTATCTTTAGGGAAAATTCCCACCCTTATCTGTGAGGTATAACCCAGCCTTGTGATCAAAGCAATCATATTACTCTGTATATATCTCCCCAGAGGTCAACTGTCTAATCTTGTGTGACATATGGAGGACATCTCTTCTCTAGTCTGGGTAATGCGAGATCAACTCCTAGAGCCCATTCACAGTCTTTCTCCAGCATGAGTGATGAGAAACTCAAACCAGCATCCCCCATAGGATTACCAAGATCTACTATTATCAGCAAATAGTTGGAGATTTCCCCCCAAAATTCAGCAATTTCATGAACAGACCAATCCAAGTTCATATGAAGAAAACAGTCTCATCATTTAGAAGGCTGTTCAGGTGAGAGATGCTGGTGACCTGGACCACCAAGGGTCCAAGGGAGTGATGAAAAGAAAACAGATGCTGGAGAGATCTTAGGGTAAGAATCAACTGGACTTGGCAAGATGGGCTAAGGAGGTACAAACTATCAGGTATAAGATAAACGACTAGGTATAAAATAAGTAACTGACAAGGATGTAATGTACAATACAAGGAATATAGGCAATATTTTATAATACTTAAGAGTATAATCTATATAATTCACTATAAAAATCACTTTGGGGGCTTTCCCAGTGGTCCAGTGGTTAAGACGCCATGCTTCCAAGGCAAGGGATGCAGATTCAACCCCTGGTCAGGGAAATAAGATCCCACATGCTGCACTGTGAAGCCAAAGCAAAATAAAATAGTTTTTTTTTTTAATTTATGATATTTTGACTCCACTTGACTTAGTATGAACAGAATGCTAATTTCTAATTTAAAAAATAGATAGGCAACAAGCAACAAAGGTTTACTGTATAGCACAGGCAACTATAGTCAATATCTTGTAATAACCTATAATGGAAAATTTCAAAAACAATATATGTGTATATGTATAACTGAATCACCTGTGCATCTGAAACATTGTAAAGCAACTATACTTCAATAAAATATATATATTAAGAAATACAAAAGAATCTGCCTTGCAGGGGATATGTGTTCCATCCCTAGTTGGGGAGCTAAGATCTCACATGCCATGTGGCACCTAAGCCCACATGCCACAACTGGAAAGCCCACGCACTGCAGGGAAGATTCTGCATTCGGCAACTAAGACCCGACACAGCCAAATAAATAAATAAAATATCTTTTAAATAAATAAAATAAAAATCACTTTTCTGTACTCTTGAAACTAATATAATATTGTCATCAGCTATACTACAATAAAAAAGAATAGTCAAAAAAAAAAAAAAACCCTCAATCTCATAAAGGCATATTTGCTAAAGGTGCGTACTTTACATTCATAAATAATTTAGTATCTCAGTTTGCCTTTGGATTCAGATCCATCGTGAATTTACACTTTCCTAATAGGTAGATATTCAACATTACGTGGCCTGTCAGAGCCCCAGTATAAGGAAAGCACTACTGATGCTGCTTGTCTTCTGTATATGACCTGCGGCTGAACCATTAAG
The DNA here is from genome assembly GCA_006408695.1 of Aepyceros melampus. Taxonomy (NCBI): domain Eukaryota; kingdom Metazoa; phylum Chordata; class Mammalia; order Artiodactyla; family Bovidae; genus Aepyceros; species Aepyceros melampus. The sequence continues at coordinate 521,419 of SJXQ01001191.1, forward strand.
TGGATATGCTCAACCAAAGCAGGGTTCTGCCAATTCTCATTTGGATGAAATGTAAAATTTATGACCCCTTTCTGATCCTCTGCATGATATAAAGGCACACTCTCTTGAATGGTGCTAATCAGAGCCTAAGTTCTACTCAACAGTTACACTCTCTTGAATTTCAATAGTTCTTTATACAGAAGTGTTATATCAGGTTAAACCATATGAAATTGCTGACATTTGATTTTTTTACCTCCAAAAATTGCAATTTCATATGATTCCACATAATAGTCAGAAAAGCACTTGCAGTTGAGAAGCTGGGTTCTGAGACGTGGCTGTCCTGTTAGTAACTGTGAAGATTTAGCAAGTCACTGAACATCTCTTTGAGCTCAGGTTTTCAAATGGAGCAAGCTTATGTCTGTTACATGGGATTACTGTGCAGATTAAAGGACCGATGGAAACTGACATACTCAATACATGGCCACTGAGTTAATGGTAAAACACTTGTTCATTTGTTACTTTATCTGATCTTCACAATAATCCTATGAAGTAGACACAGAAAACACAGTCTATTATTGAATTGCGAAGAAGAGGAAACTTGATACAGCATAGACTCTTAAGTGGTTTACACAGGATTATCCAGCTTGCAGGTTGCAGAGCTAGAACTGATACCTCAATATGTTTGTTTCTTTATCATGTAAGTACATATAACTCACATATTATGCTTCTTTCTCCAGACCACGGCAAAAAAAAAAAAAAAAAAGACAAACCAAAAAACTCTGCAGGAGTTAACTAAACTCTACGAAATCCTAAAGCCATGAAATACACAGCCAAACTTGAACATTCTTGAAACTTTTTTGTTTTTGAAGAAGCAAGGACTTAGTGTGCATCTGTTAATGTTCTACCTACAGTTTTATCCCTTTTATCTCTAGAGTAAACTGCTAAGAGGGGTGAGAAGTTTTCATTTTCTAAATAAGAAAGCGGGGGCTCAGAGCGGTTTTGGTAAATCGCTCACACATCCTCACCCATTCTTACACATTCTCAATGACAGTTACTTCAAGAATCAGTTTCCACTGCATGGACAGCAGCCCACAATTTCCTGTTCACTAATCTGATGGGAATCTAAAAGCCTGACTTGGAATTGATGTGGTCTCTGATGGCCACATTCATATGATTTCATAGACAGGAAATCAGAAGTTCTGGGTTCTGTTGGTTCTGACTCTGTGACCTTGGGCAGATTACTTACTTACTCTGAGCTTGCTTCCCTCTGTGTGAACTACAAAGTTGTCTTCTTCTAGCTTCAACATAGGGCTTCCCCAGTGGCTCAGTGGTAAAGAATCCACCTGCAACACAATAGCCCACAGAAGACACGGGTTCAATTCCTGGATTGGGAAGATCCCCTGGAGGAGGCCATAGAAACCCACTCCAGTATTCTTGCCTGGAGAATCCCATGGACAGGGGAGCCTGGCGGGTTACAATCCATAGGGTCGCAAACAGCTAGACACAACTAAAGCAACTTTAGTGTTCACACACACACAGCTTCAACATGATCGACTCTATTCTTTAGAAGGTTCCATGACACAAACACCTGCACTTTGCTGTCCACATGGAAGTTACTGTAGGATGGACCTGGGCTGCTCCAAGAAGATTTGTGAACCTGGCCTCCGTTGCCACCAGCTGTGGGAAGAATCAATTGTGTCAGTCAGTGTCAAAGACCAAGACAGGGAGCACTTGGAGAGGACTTTAAGTGAACTCTGGGTTCCCATACCTTGAGGAAAAATCAGATAAAAGTCTAAGAAAGAGAATCCCTAGTAGATATCCTGATCAGCTTAATGATCCAGGGAGGGTCCATTTCCAAACAACTACTTGCCTGGGTTTTGGGGAAATCATTCTGTCTGGAGAAGCACCTCCAGTGATCACCTTCACACTTCCTGCCGCCAGCCTTCATTTAGCATCATCTGCCAACCCTTGAGACAGGAGACCTCACAGTGGGTGTCATTGGAGGGCACATCAATGCAGCTGGGCTGGAATAACAAATTCCCCTGGCATCTCATTTCTCTCCTCAATTCTGGGGCCATGCAGCTGTTTTCTGGAGAGAAAATGGCAAAATGCTCCAGTTATCTCCATATCGACAACCTATCTGCTCTGTTCCTTCAACTTCTTAAGGTTTCAGAGATGTTGATTCTTTGCTTGGACTGGTCTTATATATCTTACTGACATCCACTTCCTGATTAACTCATTTGGCAGCCGACCCACCACTACCCTGATCGTATCCTTCCCTGAGCTCCTGCATTCCCTTTTCTCTCTTCCTCAGATCCCTTGACCTGATGCTGCTCCCAGCATGGCCAGGCATCAGCGGTGCTGCCTTTTAACCCATGCCTGGTCGCTAGCCTCTTTCTTATTTTTATCTGGAGGTACATGACTCTGTATGGATGCTTGTCAGCCTACAAGCGTGGCATTGTGGGCAGAGACTATACCAACCCTGAAATAAATGTGTTCTACAATCCTTGGGGGCAGGGAGCCACAGTAAATTTTCAATCCAAGTTGTGGTTCTGGTAATTAAGAAGGAAGCTTCTGCTTGAAGCCTGCTACTGTCTTCTGGGATGGCTGTGTTTCCTAAAGTCATCATCCCCAGGGAATGGGGATGCTGGGTAGTAGTAACACCAAGGTTCTGATCACATTCTGACATGATTAATTAGATTCTTCCAGACCCAGTCACTCCACATTGTCCAGATGGATTTAATTTTCTCCTAATCCCCTTTACTGTGTTTTATGTAAAGTCAATGAAACTTGCATTTTTCCATTAGGTTCTGTCATTCCCTGGTTGCTAAATGTACTTACTCTTGGTTTGGTTCAGAAATCCAGACCAGAAAATTCAAATCCCAGACTTATTTGCAGCCTCTCTAATGATGGTTGATGTTAATCATAATAAATTAAAAGCACTGTGAGATCCTGAAGTATTCTATGAATCATCTAAGGAAGAGAAAAGCACCTTCTGACCCATCCTAGTGATGAAATTATGGTTCTGTTGGTTCATTTATTTAATGAACACCTACTGTGTACAAGACATGTGGCGGTATCTAGGGGGCTGACAGAGATGTATCTGTCACAAAGCATACATTCAGGGACATTGTGACTAACTGTAAGATAAAGTAGATGTAAATGATAATGGTTTAAAGGGGAAAATCATTTCCCCAAAGAGGCAGATATCAAGAATATGAGATGTCATGTGCAGAAGACCTTCAGTTCAGTTCAGTTCAGTCGCTCAGTCGTGTCCGACTCTTTGCGACCCCATGAATCGCAGTACGCCAGGCCTCCCTGTCCATCACCAACTCCCGGNAGTGAATATAGCACCAACCGTGCCCCCACACCTGTAAGAAAGGAAATCACAACAGGCTCAGAGAAGCTATACTGAGCTGTGCATACATGAAATGGGAAGTGAATTCTTCTCTATTAAAAAAAGAAAAAAAAGGTACCTATGTTCATTTCATAATTAGAGCACACCAACAGGGTGGGACAAACGGAGAGAGTAGCATGGAAACATTAATACACTAACATATGTAAAACAGACAGCCAGTGGGAATTTGCTGTATGACTCAGGGAACGCAAACCAGGGCTCTGTGACAACCGAGAAGGGTGGGATGAAAAGGCTCAAAAGGGAGGAGACATATGTATACATATGGCTGATTCATGTTGATGTATGGCAGAAACCAACACAATACAGTAATTATCCTTCAATTAAAAATAAATAAAGAAAAAAAATTGGTTGAAATCCCAGCAGCTAAAAAGATGACCACTGCTAACATGTTAGTACATCCTTCAGGGCTCTTCATTACTGGCTTTTTAACCTCATGTCTTTTCCTTCTTATCTAGATGTTATGAATGTCTTTCCATGTCAATACATATACACCTATATCACCATCATTTGCAATGGATGCATCCTATTCCTATCTATCAATGTATAATATTAGATGTTCACGTCATTTCCAATTTCACTCGCATGCTGCAATGAATATTCTAGAAAATGTATCTTTTCACAGTGAAATAAAAATCATTCAGGTAGTGCTACTATTTTGAAAATCTGTGTTTACTACAAGCCAGATTTTTATTAAAATCTGACTAATTTGGACTCCACTGAAAATCAACCTAAAGCTTACCTTTTAATAATGAAGTCTGTGTTTCACTCAGAACTAATCAGTTCATCCTCCAGAATTTCATTAGATGCACTGGCTCTGTGGGTCAGAGTTCCCTTAATGATCCTTCACAATTGGTTCATATAAAAATATTACCTGAACTTAAAATTTAAATATTTTCACCTATTTATCCTAATATACAGTATGTCAAGGCTGTGTATTGTCACCTTGCTTATTTAACCCATATGCAAAGTACATCATGTGAAAGGCCAGGCTAGGTGAATCACAAGCTGGAATCAAGATTGTTGAGAGAAATATCAACAACCTCAATATGCAGATGATACTGCTCTAATGGCAGAAAGTGAAAAGGAACTAAAGAGCCAAAAGTGGAAACAGTGGCAGACTATTTTCTTGGGCTCCAAAATCACTGCAGGGTGATTGCAGCCATGAATTTAAGACACTTGCTCCTTGGAAGAGAGCTATGATGAACCTAGACAGCATATTAAAAAGCAGAGACCTTACTTTACCAACAAAGGTCCATCTAGTCAAAGCTATGGTTTTTCCAGTTGTCATGTGTGGATGTGAGGGTTGGACCATAAAAAAGTCTGAGAGCAGAATTGATGCTTTTGAACTGTGGTGTTGGAGAAGACTCTTGAGAGTCCCTTTAATAGCAAGGAGATTCAACTAGTCAACTCTAAAGGAAATCAACCCTAAATATTCATTGGAAGGACTGATGCTGAAGCTCCAATACTTTGGCCACCTGATGTGAAGAGCCGACTCACTGGAAAAGATGCTGATGCTGGGAAAGACGGAGGGCAGGAGGAGCAGGGGGTGACAGAGGATGAAATGGTTGGATGGCATCACTGACTCCATGGACATGAGTTTCAGCAAACTCTGGGAGACAGTGAAGGACAAGGAGGCCTGGCGTGCTGTAGTCCATGGAGTTGCAAAGAGTCAGACATGATCTAGCAACTGAACAACAATCATGAAATAGCTATTTCTGTCTTTTCTCAAACGATAATATCCATGAAACTGCATGTCTGGTGGGCTGGTTCTAGATAACAACGTCCCAGTACCACCTGAAGCCACTCCTAGACCACCAGTCACAAAGGTTCTTCTCTTTGGAGAAGATCAGAACACGCAGCGTATTCATCTTTGAATCCCTGGCATTAAGATTCACAGGTTCACAAACAATATGTGTTCGTCAGAAAAGGAATTACTTATCTGCCCTATAAGGGAGCTAAATGTTTGAAAATAGCACTTACTGTCTACCTTCTATCACAGGCTGGAAGGCAGGAGCTGTGTACTGTATGTTCTTGCCGTTGGTTAGAGCACAGTACTGGCCAAACAGCAGTTCAATAAAAATGAAACAGCAGAGGCATCTATGATTGGGAAAAACAGTAAGAAAGAGGAGGGACAGGCCTTGGCAAACACAGAATCTGAAAGTGAGCTTCCTGACTCAATGCAGGTGTTAAAAATCTGGAAGCGAACCCAGCCCCTCAGCCCCCGGGACAGGCCCTGAGGTAAGGAGTGAAGTCAAGTTCCCAGGCAGCATTTTAAAACCAGGAGCATATAGTTACATATAGCAAGTAAAATCCTGATAACTACGAGCTAGATAGATGCTATCAACTTAAATTGCACTGCTGCCATTGATTAATGATTATTTTATGACAAGAATTCAACCCTCCAACAATCCTAGTAAGGTAGGATTGTTTAGCTTCAATTTACCACAAACAACTTGAATGTCGGGAAAAAAAAGAATGACATACAGACTAGGGAAGCAGGGAGGAGAGGAAAATAGCCATTTGGAACTATGTAGGTAAACCTGCCTTGAAATCATGATAGTAAGAATACCCTAAACTGAGCTTTCACTGCTAAGTGCCTGGATTCAATCCCTGGTTGGGGAACTAAGCTCTCACAAACTGTGGCAAAAAAACAAATGTAACAAAACAAACAACAGAGCTGTCTCTTTACCCAGTGTTTGCTGAACTGTGGCCAAAACCCACTGAACACAAAGCAACCTAGAGGATATCTCAACCAGAACAGGAAGGGAGGATGGCAGGAAGGACTTGACCTGTGCGTGGGACAACTATCATGTAAGCTCCTGATTTTGCAGGCTGGTACCATCCTGATCTCACAGGGAACCTGGGTCTCAATGAGGTTTATATACTTTCTCAAAGCCACAAGTGCCTAAGTGTCTCAACTGAAAACCAAATCCAGACCCTTTTGTCTGCAGAGCCTGTGCTTCCTCTACACTAAGGTATCCTCTCCGGGAGTATTACAGAAGGACAGGTATTTATATATAGTTTGTTAGGCTAGTTCACACTATTTGCAATTCACAGTTAAGATGGAAAATTGTCAATTAAGACAATTGGACTTATAACTTTAATGTGTCTTTCAGTATGAAGAAAAAATCCTGAGCCCAATTGAATGTTGGTTGATATAACGTGCTCCGAGCACAAAAATATATCTAAAGAAAATGGGATATAATAGCGTTTTAAAAAGGGAAAAAACAAAAACAAAAAACCCTTCCAAACCTGTATCGATTCACATAACATAAATTGCTCTTAATCTATTACAATAAAAACTAGGTGATGATACCATGTCGCTGGAGAAAAAAACAACAACAAAAACCCAGAGCTTGCAGTAAATTCTTGCATCAGAAAGTCAACAAGTTCCAATAAGACACTGGTCAATCACCTTTGCCTTTTCCCCAGGTCAGCCATGCTTCTTGCCTCGGCCAACTGTTATCTACACGGATGCCACCAGTCAGAGGACGGCCTGTAGAAGTGCTAAGCAAACACCCGCTGACAGCGAGCTGGTCACCACCCGGGTGGGGGTGGCAGGCCACACTCGCTCTACAGCCACTGTTCTGTACGTTACACACCCACATGCCCAGGGCAGAGGGCCGGGTGGTGAAAAGACCCCGGCCTTCTCCAGGGGCACACTGAGGGTCTCCATGTGCCTCTTCTACAAGAAGGGTGATACTGCCCGCCCCACGGCATCCCAGGAAACATACATAGTGCTGGGAAAGCACTGTAAACTGTAGAGTGCGGCAAGAAGTAACTGCTCAGTAGCTAAGTCCCTTCTCATCTACCAGGAAACACTTAAATGAAAAATACCCAAAGGATATTTAATTAGAAGACAAAGGTTCTAACATTACACTAAATTGTCCAAAAGAAGATTCTTCCCGACATTTAAGACATTCCGTAGCAGAATTTTAAAAGCTAATCTTTCTGGGACTTCCCTGGTGGTCCAGTGGTTAAGAATCTGCCTTGCAGGGCAAGGAGCATGGTCAGAGAACTAAGAGTCCCACATGCCTCAGGGCAACTAAAAACGCGAGTTCTGTAACTATTGCACGTCGCAATAAAAACCCAGCACAGTCAAAAAAAAAAGTTAATCTTTTGGTTCAACCTCTTTTTCTTTCTTTATGAACCAAACACACAAGACGTTCATCAGTCTGAGGAGATAGTAGACAAAAGGAATCAAAATACTGACTTCCCTGAGATTGGCTTTCCAAATTCTCTAGATATTTAATGAGGTTGGGTCCAAAGCACTTAAGAGTACAACAAATTATATTCTTTGTAGAAAAAAAGGCCCTGTCAATTCTCAATGCTTCAGTGCAAAGACCTTCCAAGTTAGCCCAGCTCCTCACCATGGTCAATTACCAGGGATGAAGCCCCATCAACAGCGACTCTGTCGAAGGTATTAATATTAACCGAGCTTTTCGGGAATCTCCAGTCAGAAAGGGTAGAAACATCAGCTCTGTCTGCCAGTCCTCCCCAGCCCTTGCCAGTACTTCTTTTCAGCTGTTCTCCACCGAATCCCGCCTCTCCTGTCCTTTCAGTTTTCCAAATTTAGTCCCCTAGAACTTCAATCTCAAATCAGATTCACAACTTGCCTCTGCCACTGCCAGCTAGACTGAGGGGACTTGGTCTGCTCTTTCACCTTTTCCCCAGTCCCATCCTTTTAGGGCTCTCTGGGCACAGGTCTAGGTCTAGCTGTGGGTCCACCTGGCTACGTGTTACGTGTATACGTATTGGTGGCCTCATCAAATGTCATGAGTCAGTGTAAATGGTGTGCAGGCCTCCTTGGGGCACTGCTCAATTCCACCAAGAGCCCCATCACTGAGAAGCCCTGTATTCAGACCACCAGCAATCCACCCTCGCTTCTCCTTTTGGCCTGAGAACCTTGCTGGCAGCACTAGGTGCATCTTTCCTTCCTCTGGTCCTCATACTCCTTGACATTAAGCCAACAGGGCCCACTAGTGTCCTTCCACGCCCACCACGAGGCAACAAGACTGACACTCAGTAGGAAGTCACCCCAAGCACACCCCACCGGTCCCTTCTCATCCTGCTGGTGCTGGCTGATAAGACAGCAGCCTTCCCCCTGCAGGACGCCTCTGGACCAGGAACAAGTATCCGCATCTCAGCCTCTCAAGGGGCTGGTGACAGGGATGGGAAGAGTGACGGACACAGCCTCTCTTAACACTCCACAGGCCACAACGCTGACAACTATAATCTACAGCCTTTCTGCTCTGCGTATGCAGCCTCGGATGCAGCGGTCGATGGCTGTCCTTCTTCTAAGTCTCAGAGTAGGTTCAGCTGAGGGCCTGGGTAGCCGATGCTCAGACAGCAGGGAAAGTCACACTGGACCTGGAGTTTCATGGTGACACAGTGTTGGCCCCACACAGTTGGGCAACTGGCTAATTCTGATCGGACACCTGTATTTTAGGCCACTAACTTCCACGGTGGGAGAATGCTGTAAAAGGCACATACAAAGATCCACGGAGTATAGAAAGAAAGTATTACAGTCAAAAATAAAATTTCACTGTATTTAGAATCACCACCATTTAACTTCTATTTCCTGTATATGTTTTATAACAGGTATAGAATTAATAGGTTAATATAAATATACATGGGGATATGCACAAACATTTTAATCACAGGCTTGTGTGATCAGTCTGAAGACCACTCTTCTAGACCAGTGGTCTCAGCCAGGATGCTGCTTCCCTGGCTCCAGTGACATCCTGCAATGCCTGGAGACACTTTTGGTTGCCAAAATTGGGGGCGGGGTTACTAGCACCTAGGAGCTGGAGGCCAGGGACGCTGCTAACATTCTACAATGCACAGGACAAGCCTGACCTCTAAACAATTGTTTGGCTGAGCTTGAGAAACCGGGCTCCAGATCGGTAAAACGGACAGTGTGTGTATTTGAAGGCGGTATAACCAATGCGGAGTACTGTCCCCAGCATCCATTCCTGCTTTCTCTGTCCCAAATTTCTTAAGTCATATAGTTTGGACAGGCTTTCCTGGTGGCTCAGCTGTAAAGAACCAACCTGCAATGCAGGAGATGTAGCAGGAGACAGGAATTTGGTCTCTGGGTGTCTGGTCTCCTGAGGAAGGAAATGGCAACCCACTCCAGTATTCTTGCCTGGAAATGCCATAGACAGCTCATGGGGTCACAACGAGTCGGACACGACTTAGCCACTAAACAACAAATAGTTTGAATGGGATTAAACCCATTTCTAGTTTAGTCCTAACTCACTTAATCAACATAAAGCCATGTCATCTGTTCAGAGATGGCACATGATTCAGCCCAAGATAAATGGTATAATTCCCTGGGGAGCAATACTGCTTTAGAGCTGGATGCCCGTCCAAGCTGGTCCAGTCAGAGTTAAGCTCAAGGCTTGTTCAGTGGCGGAGAATAAGCTGAGAGGTGCTGGAAGCCATTCTGTGTTCATGCAGGTACCAACCTTGGAATCAAGCAGATATTTCTGGAAAGCAGAGCAGTCATCAAGAGGTCCCACAGTGACACTGTTGAGCTGCCCACTCTAAAATTTGGGTATACATGCCAATAATCAAGGCAGCCAATAATCAAGTGAATTTGATTTACTACTTATAACTGAAAGTCTCCCAAATGAGCCTAGTCAATTAAAAAAAAAAATTATACCCAAGCTTCTCAAGAAAGTACTTAAATGGATTAACTATTATGAGTAATCTTCTAAAACACACTGAGGACTTGTGTTTCCAGTGGACTATGTTTCTAATGGCTATGAGGAAACTCCCTGGATATTAATTTAATTTCATTCCTAAAATCCTGCTCTAGTCACGGATGCCAAAGCCAGAGACCACTGGACTACTCCATACCCAATACCTAATACCTCTGGGATATTCCATTCAGTGAAAGTATCCCAAGGGCTTGAACAGGGCAATAGAAAGGCCATGAATAGCAGTTAAATCATGCATGTCTCAGAGTAGCAACAAGAGGCTCTCTGAAATCTATCTGCCCAATTTTCTAAAACAAAACAAAATTTATGACCTGTATTCTTCTGCACCTTTTTCTTCTTTTACTACTTGTCCTTCCCCTCACCCTCATTCTCTACCTTCTTTCATTCTTCCTGCTCAGAACTGAAGTCTCCTGTTTATTACATAAAGATGTATTTAACCAGGCCTTGCTTGTATTTTTCTAAAGCCTGTGGATTAGGCTCCTCCCCTCTACTTTATGGCAGAACAAAGCTAAGCTGGACCATTACTACTACAATACATACACTAAAATTTTTTCTATAGTCCTTATGTGATCAAAGATGAATTTTTACCTTTTAATACATTTTTACCTTTTAACTCTGAGTTGCAAGTAACAAAGAGAATTTTAAAACCTAGACGTTTTCAACAAGAAGCTGTTTTCTATACACAGACTCACTCAATTTAGACACTAAAGTCAAGACCCAAACACTCTTTATTATCTTGGCTACCCAACTGACAGTAAACTGGTTTCCAGACTCACAGCTTATACGTAACTATAATATGGATTCTACTGGCTAATAATATGGCCAGACACCCTGTGACCTCTAGATTCGGAGCCTTTGATGATTTCTCACTTTCATCTGCTATCCCTATAGTCACTATCTGAAAAAAAAGGAATGAATGCCTCTTTACACATAATTTTCTGGAATGTTTTATTTGAATACTTAGCACAAGGCTTAGAAGATTTTGATTACACAAATTCTGTGTTCACTCAGTAAAAGCAAAATGCTTTTTGATGCAGCTAACTATCCTTTGGATGCTATTTTCTATATCCTACCTCACTTAGGAAAAAAAAATGAAGTAGCACCTGAATCAAAAACTCTACAGTGGACTTCCATGGTGGTCCAGTGGATAAGAATTCGCCTGCTAATGCAGGCGACAGGAGTTCATTCTCTGGCCCAGTTAGATTCCATACGCTGTGGGGCAACTAAGCTGGTGCATGCACCATGGATCAGTGAAGGAAACACACGGCTGCTACCCGTGAGGCTTAAATTTACATGACGCATACATTTTAACAGGAATCTTTCATCCAAACATAATACATTAAAAAAAAAATGTTGCATGTATGAAATACATTGGAGAAAATAAATTTATAGCCTTAGTATACTTATATAAACCTTACATAAAACACATGGGCACACTACATTTGTCTTATCAAAGCTTCTTTAATCATTGCAATCCAAACATAATACATTAAAAAAAAAATGTTGCATGTATGAAATACATTGGAGAAAATAAATTTATAGCCTTAGTATACTTATATAAACCTTACATAAAACACATGGGCACACTACATTTGTCTTATCAAAGCTTCTTTAATCATTGCAACTTGTGGCTGATTCATGTCAATGTTTAGCAAAACGAATACAGTATTGTAAAGCAAAACAAACTAAAAAATAAAATTTAATTAAAAAAAAATCATTGCAAATAAATCATGCATCTTCTCTATATGGTTCCTCAGCAAATATATTAATGTATGCCTAATGAAAGTGAAAGTTGCTTGGTTGTGTCCGACTCTTTGTGACCCTATGGACTATACAGTCCATGGAATTCTCCAGACAGGAATACTGGAGTGGTAGCTGTTTCCTTCTCCAGGGGATCTTCCCAACCCAAGGATCAAACCCAGGTCTCCCACATTGCAGATGGATTCTTTACTGTCTGAGCCACAAGGCAAGCCCAAGAAAACTGGAGTGGGTAGCCTATCCCTTCTCCAGCGGATCTTCCCGACCCAGGAATTGAACCGGGGTCTCCTGCATTACAGGTGGACTCTTTACCAACTAAGCTATCAGGTATGCCTAATACTTCAAAGCTAACACTTAGCTGATACAGATTAAACCTGCAGGGACAGGGACAGTACAGAGTACAACAGGTGACAGCTGTCTGCAATGAGGGGAAAGACTGAACTGTGAACATAACTTAGATTATATTATTTTTAAAACCTTAAAGACATACATATCCCCATTAAAGTATAGTTTAAAGGTCCTGTAATTACATTTAGTGACAAGAGAAAACACCATGCCATAAAAATAAGACCTAAAGCGTATAATCCAGGCCATCAAGCTCTAATCTAAGGACAGCTTAGTAGAGCTATTTCAGGTGCTAAGTACTCTCCTGACTGCTGCTTGTTCACAACCAGAACCCCCAGGTCATTCCACGTATGTGTGCTCAGTTGCTCGGTCATGTCTGCTCTTTGCAGCCCTATGGACTGCCGCACTCCAGGCTTCTCCATCCAAGGGATTTTCCACGGAAGAAGACTGGAGTGGGTTGCCATGCCCTCTTCTAGGGATCTTCCCGACCCAAGGACTGAACCCGCGTCTCCTGTGTCCCCTATATTGGCAGGCAGATTCTTTACCTCTAGCACCATCTGGGAAACCCATGTCATTCCATAGGGAAAGTTTAAAAGATTTTTCTCTGTCATGAGGTCTACACATGGAAGGACTACTTTGGAGGATTTCTGTGTTTCTCTTAATGGGTTGGGTTTAAATAGTAGAAAAGGAATGATAGGTTTTGTTAGGGAGTAACAATAAAATGTTAAAAAAAAATCGCTGAAGAAGGCTTTCTTGTCTCTTCTTGCTATTCTTTGGAACTGTGCATTCAGATGTTTATATCTTTCCTTTTCTCCTTTGCTTTTTGCTTCTCTTCTTTTCACAGCTATTTGTAAGGCCTCCCCAGACAGCCATTTTGCTTTTTTGCATTTCTTTGCCATGGGGATGGTCTTGATCCCTGTCTCCTGTACAATGTCACGAACCTCATTTCATAGTTCATCAGGCACTCTATCTATCAGATCCAGACCCTTAAATCTATTTCTCACTTCCACTGTATAATCATGAGGGATTTGATTTAGGTCATACTCGAATGGTCTAGTGGTGTTGCCCACTTTCTTCAATTTAAGTCTGAATTTGGCAATAAGGAGTTCATGATCTGAGCATCTGAATGCAGAGTTCCAAAGAATAGCAAGAAGAGACAAGAAAGCCTTCTTCAGCGATCAATGCAAAGAAATAGAGGAAAAGAACAGAAGGGGAAAGACTAGAGATCTCTTCAAGAAAATTAGAGATACCAAGGGAACATTTCATGCAAAGATGGGCTCGATAAAGGACAGAAATGGTCTGGACCTAGCAGAAGCAGAAGATATTAAGAAGAGGTGGCAAGAATACACAGAACTGTACAAAAAAGATCTTCACGACCCAGATAATCATGATGATGTGATGACTAATCTAGAGCCAGACATCTTGGAATGTGAAGTCAAGTGGGCCTTAGAAAGCATCACTACGAACAAAGCTAGTGGAGGTGATGGNGAAGATATTAAGAAGAGGTGGCAAGAATACACAGAACTGTACAAAAAAGATCTTCACGACCCAGATAATCATGATGATGTGATGACTAATCTAGAGCCAGACATCTTGGAATGTGAAGTCAAGTGGGCCTTAGAAAGCATCAGTACGAACAAAAAAGATTACAAGAGAGTATTATGGACAGTTGTACATGAACAAACTGGATAAGCTGCATGAATTACACAAACTTTTGAGAAACACCAAACCTGTCAAAACTAAACCATGTGGACACAGAAAACATGAAGGCCCTATCCTCACCAAGGGCCTCCCAGGTGGCACTACCAGCGAGTTAAGGGAGTGGAGGTCGCTCAGTCGTGTCCGACCCTTTTGGACAGATACCATTCTCCAGGCCAGAATACTGGAGTGGGTAGCCTTTCCCTTCTCCAGGGAGCTTCCCAACCCAGCGATCAAACCCAGGTCTCCCACATAGCAGCTGGATTCTTTAGCAGCTGAGCCACCAGGGAAGCCCAGCGGTAAATAACCCGCCTGCAAATGCAGGAGACGTAAGAGATGCGGGTTCGATCCCTGAGTCAGGAGGATCCCCTGGAGAAGGAACGGCAATTCACTCCGGTATCCTTGCCCGGAGAATCCCATGGACAGAGGAGCCTGGTGGGCTACAGTCCATGGGGTCACAAAGAGTCGGACACGACTGAGCAACTAAGCACATACTCACCAAGGGGGGTGAATCAGCAGGCAAAGCCCCCCCAACAAAAGACGCTCTAGAGACGACCGCTTCCCTGGTGAAGCCAACCAAACAGCTAAAGAAGAGTTTCTACCAGTCCTTCTCAAACATTCCCCAAAATCGAACAGCTAATGAATAAACTCAGCAAAGAAGCAGAATATAAGGTCAACATACAGAAATCAGTTTTGTTTCTATTTTCTTTTTAATTCTGCGATTATTTGTTTTACATATTCTGTTGCGGTATTCACTACATTCCAGTCCAGGTTGTGTTGATTCCTTTGATGGAATCACCTTATTGTGAAATATCCTCTTTATGTCTATTAATATCTCAAATAAAGGACTTCCCTGGTGGCTCAGAGGTTAAAAGCGCCTGCCTCCATGCGGGAGACCTGGGTTCGATCCCTGGGTCGGGAAGATCCCCTGGAGAAGGAAATGGCAACCCACTCCAGTATTCTTGCTTGGAGAATCTCATGGACTGAGGAGCCTGGTGGGCTGCAGTCCATGGGGTCACAAAGAGTCGGACACGACTGAGTGACTTTACTTACTTAACTTTACTAATATCTCAAATACAATCAGAGATTTTAACTCAGCTCTCACAGTAACTCAGAGAACAAGCAGGTAAAATAATCGGCAAGAGTTTAGGTTTAAATAACTAACCTGACTTCACTGATATTTCATAAGAACACGCCACCTAGCAATGCAGATACACGCTGTATTCAAGTGTGTGTGAGACAGTGAACAGACCAGGGCTGCTCAGGGTCAAAGGCAAGTTCCAGCAAAATTCATGTCTATTCTATACAAAAAAGAACCTTGATGCTTATCTCTTACCTCACACAGAAATTAAGATTAATCACAAAAAGCTAAAAGTGAAAGGAAAAAAAATAAAGCATGTATTGTTCACTATGCCAAAGCCTTTGACTGTGTGGATCACAAGAAACTGTGGAAAATTCTGAAAGAGATGGGAATACCAGACCACCTGACCTGCCTCTTGAGAAATCTGTATGCAGGTCAGGAAGCAACATTTAGAACTGGACATGGAACAACAGACTGGTTCCAAATCGGGAAAGGAGTACATCAAGGCTGTATATCATCACCCTGCTTATTTAACTTACATGCAGAGTACATCAGGAGAAACACTGGGCTGGAAGAAGCACAAGCTGGAATCAAGATTGCTGGGAGAAATATCAATAACCTCAGCTATGCAGATGACACCACCTTTATGGCAGAAAGCAAAGAACTAAAGAGCCTTTTGATGAAAGTGAAAGAGGAGAGTGAAAAAGTTGGCTTGAAACTCAACATTCAGAAAACTAAGATCATGGCATCTGGTCTCATCACTTCATAGCAAATAGATGGGGAAACAGTGGAAACAGTGACAGACGTTATATTTTGGGCTCCAAAATACTGCAGATGGTGATTGCAGCCATGAAATTAAAAGACGCTTCCTCCTTGGAAGAAAAGCTATGACCAACCTAGATAGCATATTCAAAAGCAGAGACATTACTTTGCTGACAAAGGTCCATCTAGTCAAGGCTATGGTTTTTCCAGTAGTCATGTATGGGTGTGAGAGTTGGACTATAAAGAAAGCTGAGCACCAAAGAATTGATGCTTTTGAATTGTGGTGTTGGAAGACTCTTGAGTGTCCCTTGCATTGCAAGGAGATACAACCAGTCCATCCTAAAGGAGATCAGTCCTGAATATTCACTGGAAGGACTGATGCTGAAGCTGAAACTCCAAAACTTTGGCCACCTGATGCGAAGAACAGACTCCTTTTAAAGACCCTGATGCATGGAAAGATTGAAGGCAGGAGGAGAAGGGGACGACACAGGATGAGATGGTTGGATGACATCACCGACTCAACAGACATGAATTTGCGTGAACTCCGGGAGTTGGTGATGGACAGGGAGGCCTGGCGTGCTGCAGCCCACGGGGTTGCAAAGAGTTGGACACGGCTGAGCGACTGAACTGAACTGAACTGATTGTTAGTCACTCAGTTGTGCCCAAGTCTTTGCGGACCCATGGACTGTAGCCTGCCAGGCCCCTCTGTGCATGGAATTCTCCAGGCAAGAATAATGGAGTGGATAGCCATTCCCTTCTCCAGGGGATCCACCCTACTCAGGGATCAAACCTGGGTCTTTGGCACTGCAGACAGATTCTTTATGATCTAAGCCACCAGGGAAGACCACAGCGTGTAGAAGAAATCATAATGGAGCATCTTCATGGTGTGGGGGAGACGCTGTTGCTTAAGCAGGACTCTAAAGGCCTTACCATTACACGGGAAATGAATGCTGGACCTCATCAAAAAACTCCATTAAGAGGCAAAAAGACAAGTCACGCACTAGGAGAAGGCACACTTAGCACACATCTCCATCAAAGGCGATAAATCAGGTTTATAAACGGAGCACTCACTCCTTTCACCGTGACGTCAAAAGATCAGAATAGGCACGTCACGAGAAACGACATCCAAACGGCCGATAAGCACGTGAACCTGGGCTCACCAGCCATCGGAGCAGCGCAGTGAGAGCACAGAGACCGAGGAGGGAGATGGAGTGCGACGGTGTGCGTCCGCGTCGTGGGGCGGGTGACGCGCACTGCCGCTGGCTCGTGGGGCTGCAGAGCCAGTCTGGAAATCGGCTAAGCCTGGCGGTGACTGGCGTCCGACTGCCCCTCCGCAGGGGGAGTGAGCACCCCGCGGTCAGTGGACCCGGCGGGACTCGGCACCAACTAACCAGCAGGTAAATCCCGCAGGTCTCGAGCTGAGCAGAAGTCACTTCCACAGCAACACTGGTGGGGGCGCTGGGAATCGAAGGAGCCGTGGCCTCGCACACTTTCACCCAGCGGGACAAATACCGTTAGCACACAGCATGCCCTGTACTGCGTTTATAGCCCAGAGAAAAGAGAGAAAACACTTGACCCAAAAGCAGGGAAGGAGGACTGCTGCCGCTGCTGCTGCTGAGTCGCGTCAGTCGTGTCCGACTCTGTGCGACCCCAGAGACGGCAGCCCTCCAGGCTCCCCCGTCCCTGGGATGCTCCAGGCAAGAACACTGGAGTGGGCTGCCATTTCCTTCTCCAATGCAGGAAAGTGAAAAGTGAAAGTGAAGTCGCTCAGTCGTGTCCGACTCTTAGCGACCCCATGGACTGCAGCCCACCAGGCTCCTCCATCCATGGGATTTTCCAGGCAAGAGTACTGGAGTGGGGTGCCATTGCCTTCTCCGGGGAAGGAGGACTAAAACAACAGAAATGGCCCTGGGACGGTGTGTGGGGGCCGCAGGCAGACCCTCCGGAACGAGGGCGCGGCTTTCCTGCCTTGTTCTCTTGGCCGACAGCCGCTCGCTCCCCCAGGGTGCTGGCCTGCCTCTGCAGCAGCTCCCCTCTGTCGACTGTTAAAACAGCTTGCTCCCCTAAGCAGCGGGTCCCTGGGTATTGAATGGCAATTGGAAATCATGGGAGTCAGGAGGCCTGGGCCTAACAACGGCTGGTTAGTCCCGACTGCCCAAGCCCAGTGGGCAGCCTGGCCATGAAGGGGCCCCCACGCGGCTGCAGGCGTGAGCGACACCAAGGACACGAAGGGTGCGGAAGGTGCTGGAGGCAGCAGTGCCCACAGGCACCTCGGGTGCCATTTTATCCGTCCACTGGGGCCTGCGCACCCCAACACCCAGAAAAGCATCCCAGATGCCCCAGAGGCCAGGCCTCACCAGGCGCCCTGAAGCCCGTCGGGAGCCCTCTGGGTGACCCTCACATCGCCCCGGAGCCCGCCAGCAGGCGTCTTACTGGATGAGCGAGTAGTACTGCTGGGTCAGGTCATTCCACTCGTCCTCCGTGAGGCCCCCGGCGCTGCCCTCGGGGAGGTCGATGTCCTTGTGCTCCAGCCGTCCCAGGTAGGCCTTGCACACCTTGCACGCGACGTCCACGAACTGCCCCGGCAGGCCCATGGGCCTCGGCCCTGCACTCTCAGGAACTGAAACCCAAGCAAGGCACTGAGAGGCTCGACCTCCTCCTGCCCCCGTGGAGGCCAGGCCGCAGCCCACCCCCGTGGAACCTGGACCACCGTCCACACCCGTGGAACCCGGACCGCCGCCCACCCCCGTGGAACCTGGACCACCGCCCACACCCGTGGAACCCGGACCGCAGCCCGCCCCTGGGGAACCTGGACCACCGTCCACACCCGTGGAACCCGGACCGCAGCCCGCCCCCGTGGAACCTGGACCACCGCCCACACCCGTGGAACCCGGACCGCAGCCCGCCCCTGGGGAACCTGGACCACCGCCTGCACCCCTGCAGCCCAGGCCGCTGCCCCATGGAGTGGCACCCTGGAGGTGCCACTGGCAAAGGCCAGCCCACCTGTCTGCACCTCAAGGCCTCATGGTGAGGGCTCCCATGTCTCTGGGTGGTCATCCTGGATGCCACACCTGCGTCTGGGCAGGAAACCTCTCCTCTCTGGAAGCTGCCTTCCCACTGCACTGTGCCCACCCTCTCTGCCCCTCCCCTTCCAACTGGCCTCCCAGCCCCTTGATGGAAGAGAAACCACACTTGTGATGAGCTTGCCACAAAACCTCTGCTTCTGAGCACATACTTGATCCTCAGTGAAACACAAATACCCCGATTTAAAAATGGAAGGAAGCTGAAAAAATTCTCACCGAAGAATATACAGATGATAAATAAGTATATTGAAAGACGTTCACTACCAAGTGTTGTCAGAGGAATGCAAATTAAAACAATCAGACACCAACCCACTCCAGTACTCTTGCCTGGAGAATCCCATGGACGGAGGAGCTTGGTGGACTACGTCCACAGGTCGCAAAGAGTCAGACACGACTGAGCGACTTCACCTGACTACACACCCATCAGAATGGTCACGAGGCAGAGCCGTGACAGCACCAGATGCTGCTGAGCACGAGGAGCCACAGAAGCTTGCGCCGTTGGAGGTGGGAACGCAGAATGGGGCAGCGACCCCTCTGGAGCACAGTTTGGTGGTTAGTTTCTCACCAAACGATAAAACACACTCTTGCCATGTTATCCAGAGGTCGTGTTCCTTGGTATTTACCAAGTGGGTTGAAAACTCAGGGCTGCACAAAACTCTGTACGCAGCTTTAATCCCAATGGCCAAGACTCAGAAGCAACCAAGATGCCCTTGGATGCCCAAGTCATCAGATGACTCGAGGAACAAACTGTCCAACCAGACTGGGGAATGTTATTCAGTGCTAAAGAGAAATGAGCTCCTGGGTCATGAAAAGACACGGAGGAACCTTAAACGCACGTTAGTAAGGAGAGAAGACTGAATCACATGTAGCTTATGATTGCAGCTCTGTGACATCTTGGAAAATGCAGAGCAATAAAAGGATCAGGTGTTGGGGTGAAGAAGGAATGAACAGGCTGACCGTGGAGGACTTTTCATTGCTGTTTAGTTGCTCAGCCATGTCTGACTCTTTGCAACCCCGTGGACTGTCGCGCATCAGGCCTCTCTGTCCATGGGCTTTCCCAGGCAAGAATATGGAGTGGGTTACCGTTTCCTTCTCCAGGGGATCTTCCTGACCCAGGCATGGAACCCATGTCTCCTGCATTGGCAGGCAGATTCCTTACCACTGAGCAGATGTTTAGGGCAGTGAAACTGCTCTGAACAATACTGTGTTGGTGGATACGTGTGATAGTACATTTGTCCAAACCAAGAGGAAGCCCTGGCGTAGACTGTGGACTCTGATGATGACGTGTCAGCGTGGGTTCGTCAGTTACAACTAATGTACTGTCCGGAGGGATGTTGATGGTGGCGGGGGGCAGGGCAGAGGGTACATGAGCTATCTATCTCTGGACCTCCTGCTCCCGTCTTGCTGTGAACCTAAAACTGTTCTATTCAAGTGAATAACTGTGGGAAGCCAGCGTGAGGAATCCCACCCGTGATAGGGTCACGTGGCAAACTTAGATGGCAGGGCAGTCTGAGTCATCAGATTTCTCCCTGGTTTTTCCTGAGCATGTGCCCCAATAATAAAAATTTGTTCTGTATTTTTCTGTTTCTCCACTGTTTTCTGCCAGTTTCTTGGGTAGAGTTAATTCACTGTCTTAGCTCCCTGCATTTGAAAGGAGTGCTGCAGCCCAACCCCCTTTGATAATTCTCTATCCTGCCTAAACAGGTTCCCCTGACCTTTTACAAGCCTGTGAATTGCTCACAACCCCCAGCTGTGAGGGGCAAAAGAGCCTTGAAGTGTCTTAAGTTGCAAACTTCTCCTAAGAGCCAAAGCCTTAATAGATTTATTTCACTGTTGCTTCAGTGACTGTTGCCAGACCTCCTTATCTGCACCTGGAAGTTTCTGCTATACAAACTATATTTGGGGATAGAAATGTACTAGTTTTTTTTGATGTTAGCAACACTAGGCCTTTGAGTTAATTGTTTCTTTTATAAATCATTTGTACTCCTGTTTGCTGTGTCCTTGCATTTACGAAAATCCAATATTGTTTAGCACCTCCCGAGAATGGTGCCAGACCTTGGAAAAACTAACACTTATCAGAAAAGAGCTGTAATTGTCGATTTGGCCTTTTGGCTGGAAGATGATGTAAATTACCTAAGACTTGTGTATACAATTAGGTATGCAGAGACTAAGCCTGCTCTCGATAAGAGTCAGGGCTGCTGTCATTGTCAAAATTTGTGAAACTCATTGATCTTATGTTATAAAAAGGGGATGTGAAAAATAAAGTTTGGAGTCAGTTTCTCTCGGGAACAGTTTCTCAGAGCGGTTCTTATTCCTCGGACCAGATTTTCTCAGACCGGTTCTGCAGGCCAGTCTCGCCGACGACTCGCTCTCCTAGACTCGTTCTTTAGGGACATCTGGCTCCCACACCTCTCTCTCTCTACCTCTCTGTCCTCTTGTGCTTTACCTCCAGGCTGAATTCCCATCTGGAGCGGGAGGCTCACCACGTCTACTTACTTGCCCTGGCTATAAGTTCTGCGAGAAAAGTGGACCGACGGTGGGGCCCCTTTAGAGATTCAAGCGGACGCCGGTGGCCTACGTAGATGGTGCAAACCTCTTGTCTTGAGGTTTTATTGGCTTTCCCCGTAAACCAAGTTATTCAGCCTCCTATTTTCATTAATTTCCTACTGTTCTATCCTGTCCTGAGCTATCACCACGTCTACTTACTTGCCCTGGCTATAAGTTCTGCAAGAAAAGTGGACCCACGGTGGGGCCCCTTTAGAGATTCAAGCGGACACCGGTGGCCTACGTAGATGGTGCAAACCTCTTTTCTTGAGTTTTTATTGGCTTTCCCCGTAAACCAAGTTATTCAGCCTCCTATTTTCATTAATTTCCTACTGTTCTATCCTGTCCTGAGCTATCCTGTCCTATCCTGTCCTATCCTTTCCTATCCACCTGCTCCATCCCACCTTTGAGCATCCCTGGATCCACCGGGGCTGGACCCCGGCGCTTAGACATTTCCATCTCTGTCTAGATTGTGAGCTAGAGAGCAGGGACCGAGCATTAGTCCACATGAACTGCAGCGTCTATCAGAGCTGAAGGTCTGGTAGTGTGTTAGTACTAGTCTCTTAGTCATGTCAGACTCTTTGAGATCCTATGGACTGTAGCCCACCGGGTTCCTCTGCCCATGAAATTTCCCGGGCAAGAATTCTACAGCAGGTGGCCATTCCTGTTTGCAGGAATCCTTAAGGTCTGGTAAGTACCCAGTAAACATTTGTTGGCTGCACAGATGAATCAGGGCAGAGCAAGCCACTGACTAGGCTGGCACAAATATCAATGGAATTTGAAGTTAGGATGTGATAATAGAGTCAGTCCAGTAAGTGGGTCTTGTGGAATAAATCCTAGATCTTAGGATGTAGCAAGTCTCTTAAGGTCTCACCTTACATCTCCTCTTAGAACTGGAATTCAACCAGAAGATATCAGTCCTCTGGTCCTTGAGAGTCTCTGTGACAAAGCAAGTGTCTCTGAGACTGAATAATGATGAGACTGACTTAAAAAGAAGAAAGAGAAGATTCTGAGCAGCCCTGCTTGGGTATTTGCCCTATATATACACCTGCTGGTGGCTCAGAACGTAAAGAATCTGCCTGCAATGCAGGAGACATTAGAGACGGAAGTTTGATCCCCAGGTCAGGAAGATCCCCTGGAGAAGGGAATGGCTGCCCACTCCAGTATTCTTGCCTGGAGAACCCCATGGACAGAGGAGCCTGGCAGGCTACAGGCCATGGGGTTGCAAAGAGTTGGACATGACTGAGCAGCCAACACACCCACCCCCACATATACACATATACCTGCACACATATGAAATGAAGTATTGCAATGTTGCAATAATATTTTTAATTGTGGTAAGAGTCACAGAATATAAAACATACTATTTAACCCTATTTAACTCCTATTCAGGAGTCCTAAATGCATTCACATTGATGTGCAACTCTCATCATCATCTGCCTCCTGAATTACTCACCTTCCTAAACTGAAATCCTGTCCCCATTAAACATTACGTCTCCATCACCCCCTCCCCACCCACTGCCAGCCCCTAGAGTCTACTGAGGTACTTTCTGACTCTATGAATTTATTCTAGAAGGTACCTCATACAAGTGAAATTGAACGGTGTATGTTGGTGCAACAATACTTTTAATTTTATTTATTTATTTTTTAATTTAAATGTATTTATTTTAATTAGAGGCTAATTACTTTACAATATTGTATTGGTTTTGCCATACATCAACATGAATCCGCCATGTGTGTACACGTGTTCCCAATTCTGAATGTATAGAGCAACAATACTTTTCATGGAAAACTGTCGGAAAACCCCCCACCCCACCCCACCCCACCCACAGAGGTGGGTGGAAAAAATGC
>SJXQ01001191.1:544800-573720 GCA_006408695.1 Aepyceros melampus
GAGTTGGTTGAATAAACTGCAAGAGTTTTCATGGATTTTTATTTTTTAAAGAATGAAGAAGCTCTTTATTGATTGATACAGAATCACCTCTAGGATATAATGTGATGGGGGAAAAAAAAAACAGGATGGAAACAGGACGTAATGTAAACTTTTGTGTAAGAAAGGAATGGAATAAGAATATGAATTCTTATCTGCCTTGTTTACATAAAATAGTCCTGGGAGAATTCACAAGAAACCAATACAAAAATTTAGCTGTAGGGACTAGGAGTAGGGGATGGGCTGGAAGGGAACTTGGTGAGAGTAAGACTTCTTATGTGTCACCTGAAACAGTTTCGATCGCCAGAGTATATTAACTAATCCAAATTTTAAATTCAATTTACTTCATTTCATTCATCAAGGACAAGTTAGTACTCTGGAATTTCTCTCCCTCCCTTGGTCTCCCAGAAATACGTAACTGTCAGCCACCTTCCCCATTTGGGGCGGGTGGGGGTCCACCTTTCCCCGTTATTCCACTTGCTAAAGTTGCCAGATACTGGAATTATTGTGCCTACCTCAATTATCAGTGGATCTTTCTCAGTCACCAGATTGTCATTCCCTGAGAGCAGAGTACATGACTGACTCCTCTTTTTCGTTCCTGTCGTTCACAGCATATAAAAGTACTTTAAAATTAAATAAATCTCTGTTAAATGGAATTGAATTTTTCCTACTGCCAAATCTAATTCTGCCTTCAAAATCCTGAGCACGAGCCAGAGATTTCTCCTTCCTGCTCCTCAAATAGCAGTTTTAGAATTCATTTAGTGAAAGCACACTTGTTGGTTTCCGAAATGGCTTTTATAGTCCCCCGAAGTGGAAGGGGCCGTCTTTCCACACTACAGACAGTGGTGGTAGGGCAGACATCTTGGATAAAAAAGAGGCAAGTGACTAGAAGGCCCTTGTAAGCACATGCTTGCTCAAAAAAAAACAAATTAACTGAATTGCTGCAAACGGTAGAGAGCCCAAGACTCAGAGTCCAAAAGGATGATGTCTTTCAGGTTTTGTCCAGATGTACCAGGACCCCATGGGGCCTTGGGGTGGGGGGCAGGCCCTTCACCACATCCTCTGCTCTAGCTCCCCTCTGAAGTACCTAGATATCAGTATTTGATGCACATTTCCTGAGTCATTTTGCAGGTATAAAAAACCTTTCCCTCTCCAACAAATGGATGATGTTAACTACTTGATGAGCTTGGAGACTGCAGCCTTGAAATTAAAAGATGCTTGCTCCTTGGAAGAAAAGCTATGATCAACCTAGACAGCATATTAAAAAGCAGAGATATTACTTTGCTGACAAAGGTCCATCTAGTCAAGGCTATGGTTTTTCCAGTAGTCATGTATGAATATGAGAGTTGGACCATAAAGAAGGCTTAATGCCAAAAAACTGATGCTTTTGAACCGTGGTGCTGGAGAAGACTCTTGAGAGTCCCTTGGACAGCAAAGAGATCCGACCAATCCATCCTGAAGGAAATCAGTCCTGAATATTCATTGGAAAGACTGATGCTGAAGCTGAAGTTGCAATCCTTTGGCCATCTGATGCGAAGAACTGACTCTTTGTAAAAGACCTTGAGGCTGAGAAAGATTGAAGGAGGAGGAGAAGGGGAGAACAGAGGATGAAATGACTGGATGGCATCACTGACAGGATGCACATGAGTTTGAGCAGGCTCCGGGAGTTGGTGATGGACAGGGAAGCCTGGCATTCTGCAGTTCATGGAGTCACAAAGAGTCAGACATGACTGAGCAACTAAACTGAACAGAACAGAGGACCGTGAGCACATAGCCCCAGGCCTCCTGGAGCTTAAGGACTGATAATGTTCACCCCTGTGACACCACCTTGCTGCCTCACCATCAGCCAATCAGAGAGTTATGCACAAGCCAATCACAAACCCTGCAACCCTTCTCCCTCCCTCTGGCTTTTAAAAGTGCTTTGCAGAAAGCTTTCAGGGAACTGGGGGCCTTTTAGTGCATGAGCCACCAGTCTCCTTACATTACCCTGAAATGAACCTTTTTCTGGGGTCCCCAGGTGGCCCTAGTGGTAAGGACCCCATCTGCCAGGGCAGGAGACACACAAAGAGACGTGGATTCAATCCCTGGGTCAGGAAGATCCCCTAGAGAAGAAAATGGAAGCCCACTCCAGTATTCTTGCCTGGAGAATGCCATGGACTAAGGAGCCTGGCAGGTTGCAGTCCATGGGATAGCAAAAGAGTCAAACACGACTTAGCAGCTAAACAACAACAGCAACAAACCTTTCTTCAGTTGGTGCTCGAGCATTTCAGTGTGTTTGGCCTCACTGCACATGAACTTGCTTTGATACAGATAGACAAGTGTCCTTCTAAAAGGCTCTCCCCAGTGAGGGGACATAGGAAGTCAGAAAGTGTTTCTGTTCATTCATTCATGTATTCATTGACTATAACTACACTCCAGGTAGGATAGAAGGTATTGGGGTTTTAGCATTGAACCCTGTAGGACATGCTTAAAGTCAGGCAGGCAGTTGGAGCAGTATTACCAGCAACTGATAACTTCATATTCCCAACCAGGGCCTGAGTCTGCAGAAAGCAGAACCCAGCCACCTGTCCTCAGGGTATGAGCTGGTGGGGGCTTGGTAGGGCATAGTGAAAGTATCAGGCCCTCAGCCATGTCTGAGTCTTTGCAACTCCATGGACTGTAGCCTGCCAGGCTCCTCTTGTCCATGGGATTCTTGACCCAAGAATACTGGAGTGGGTTTTCATTCCCTTCTCCAGGGGATCATCCCAATCCAGGAATCAAACCACCATCTCCTGCATCGCAGGCAGATTCTTTACTGTCTGAGCCCACCAGGACATCAGGGTCCCATATAAGTGATTCAGTATTCAAGCCAGGGCCCCAAATGGAAACCCAATCATACAAAGTGATCGCTGCAGTCAAAGAAGGCCAAAGAGGGCAAGGACTTGATGGGTATAGAATTTCCCACAGCTCCTATCAGATGCTTGGTCCATGATAGCAAATGCTGGAACCATTACCTGGTGGGCTGAGACTGTGGACAACTGGTCAGGACTGGCTTGGGTACTGGACAGAGCTAAGCTTCTGGGAAGATGAATGAAAAAGACAGAGCTGGAGCCTAGAGCCTTAATACACGTGTTCTCATCTTATATACACCACTGGGAGAACCCCCTCTCCCCTTATTTCCCTCCCATTTCATAGTGCCCTCTTGTGCCCACTTCCAGTAAAAGCACCTGATTTTATCCTCATAAATGTGGTGACGGGGCAAAGGGGAGAGTGTAAAGCCTCACAACTTTACCAAACACACTTCCGTTCCTTCGATGTTTCTTTTGTAAGCTTACTGATATGTTCTCAAATTTAGAAAACAGGAAGTCTATATACTGGGAATTGAGGCTTCTTTGGTGGCTCAGCAGTAAAGAATCTGTCTGCAATGCAGGAGACACGGGTTCTATCCCTGGGTCAGGAAGATCCCCTGGAGAAGGAAATGGTAACCCACTCAGGTATTCTTGCCTGGAGAATCCCACGGACAGAGGAGCCTGGTGGGCTACAGTCCATGGGGTCACAAAGAGTCGGACAAGACTGAAGCAACTGAGCATGCTCGCAAACATACTGGGAATCACAGACGATACCTTACTACTTCATCATTCAAAATCATAAGCACAGAAGGCTGAAGATTGTGGCCTGAATCAGTCATCAGTTAGCTAAGTGACCTAAGGACATCAATGAACTCCGATTTGTCCCATGTGAAATGGGAGCAGCCATGTCTGCTTTGACATATAAGGAAAATATACTTGATGTGAAATTTCTCCAGAAAGGAACAAACACTATACAAACATGTAACTTACAAAAAAATCATTACATTCTAAGTTACATAAAAGTAAGGCTATTTAAGATGAATCTGATAACATTCTCTTTGTGGTAGCAAGGTGGGTGCCTAGAAAGACAGGTTAGAGAACATTGTTTGGTGTTTTTAAAAGCTGCCTTGTTCATTATCTGTGACAATAATAGATTGCTTGAGGACTTAAATATCTTCCTGTGTTAAAGATTTTTGTTTTTATACCAGATGCTAGGATAAGACACAAAAGCAGTCAGGGCACAAGGCTGAAACAAAGCTGATGGCTTTGCTACCTCTGAATATTTTTAGCTCTACTCTACCACCTTCAAAGTATCTGCAGACAGGAGAGACAAATATATTAGCAACTCAGAGAATGGCTTCAGAAATAATCAAAGCATCACATGCAGTATCAGGAAAAATTTAGAGATGTTCTTACAGGGGCACAGACAGTGTTTTATGAGCAAATAAAAAACACACAAATATCAAAAATATTGATGTTGTGTCAAAAAGAGCTCTGCCCTGAATAAACGGATGTTGTAGAATGACACCACATAATTTAGGGACAAGCCCCTCCCTCCACAGAGAAGTCTCTGACACAGACTTAGACCTAATTCATTCAGCACCGTTAACTGAAAGCCTTCTAGGCTTCAAGCACTGTTCAACATGCTGAAAAGTCATTTTTGCATAAAGTCCCTTCCCTCAGGAAGCTTATATTCTTCTAGGAGAGACAAAAAGAAACAAATATTTACTGTAATGTGATGTAGTTAGAAAACAAACTTACAGTTACCAAAGGGACAGGGTGGGGTGGGATAAATAAGGAGTTTATCCCTGGTGGCTCAGAGGTAAAGAATCTGCCTGTAATGCAAAAGACAGGGATTCAACCCCTGGATTGAGAAGATCTCCTAGAAAGGGGAATAGTAACCCACTCCAGAAGTCTTGCCTGGAGAATTCCATGGAGAAACCTGGTGGACTACTGTCCGTGGAGATGCAAAGAGTTGGACACGACTGAGCAGCTAACACTTTCACTTTCATATATTAAATAGATAACCAACAAGGACCTACTGTATACAAGGAACTATACTCAATGTCTTGCAATAACCTATAGTATAAAATAACCTAAAAATTATATATATATAATTATATAATATACACCCAATATGTGTATAACTGAATCACTTTGATATATACCTGAAACTAACACAATATTTGGAGAAGGCAATGGCACCCCACTCCAGTACTCTTGCCTAGAAAATCCCATGGACAGAGGAGCCTGGTAGGCTGCAGTCCATGGGTTCGCTAGGAGTCAGACACAACTGAGTGACTTCACTTTCACTTTTCACTTTCATGCATTGGAGAAGGAAATGGCAACCCACTCCAGTGTTCTTGCCTGGAGAATCCCAGGGACAGGGGAGCATGGTGGGCTGCCGTCTCTGGGGTCACACAGAGTCAGACATTACTGAAGCGACTTAGCAGCAGCAGCAGCAGCAACACAATATTAAAAATCAACAATATTTCAATAAAAAAATTTAAACATACTGTAGAGGGAAATACTATTTTAAAATATAGCAGAGCATAGAGATAGAGTAACGGATGCTGTTTGAAACAGTTGTCAACGAAAGTGACTCTGAAAAGGTGATATTTGAACCAGAGAGAGATGATGGAGTGAACCATGGGAGAGTTCCTATCTGGCTGACATAAACATTTCATCTCAGGATGAGAGACCTTCAGCACATCACCAAAAGGCATTTAACTGCAGACAAGCAGTCTTTAGAGAAGGCTGAAAACATCTTCAAAGTGTGCCTGTGGACTGGCCTTGTATTCTTGCACCTCTGCCATCAGCATGACAAGAGCTGTCCCTGGGTCTGACTGCCACAACCATGTAAGCCCCAGGATGGAATCACATGGAACCCACCTGTTCCTACCTGCTAGGAGAAGGACAGACCGGACCTACAGCTGGAAGCAGAGCTCAAAGCCAAACTCAGCCTCAGCTGACTCACAGATGTGCAAGCATGAAAAATAAATGACTGATGTCACTGAGTTTTGAGAGCCTCATACTCAGCACTAGCCAACTTTCACAGTGTGAAGACAATGGCAAGATGGTGATAAGTCCCAAGATAAAAAAAAAAAAACAAAAGAAGGAAGCAGAAAGGGCAGTTTTCAGTGGGAGCATGATGTATTGAAGATGACCAGGGTTGGCCTCAATAAGACAGTGACATGGGAGCAAGACCTAAAGGAGATGAAAGAACAAGCCTCTCAGATTTCTGGAGGAAGAGGATTCAAAGAAGAGGGGGAGGCACATGGAAAGACCTTGAGGCAAGAGTGTGTCCCACTCTGTCAAAGAACAAGGCAGCCTGAGCGGCTGGAACAGAGAAAGTGCAGGGGACAACGGATAGAGACAAGGTCAGGGGGGAAAGGGGACAGGTCATGCAGGGCCTCTTAAGTCCCAGGTGTAAAGTTTGAGCAGGGGAGTGGCCTAGTCTGACAATTCTAAGAGGATCGTTTAACCCCCTTGTGCCGTGAACAGGGTGTAGAGTGGACCTAGGGGAATCGGTTGGGAACCAATTACAGTAATCCAAGGGAGAAATCATGGCAGCTTGCATGAAGGCAGCAGCAGCAGAGGTAATGGGAAATGATCAGAATGTAGACACGGTTTCAATGTCAAGCTAATGAGACTGCAGTTGTCACCAATATGGATTATGAGAGACAGACTTCAGGAACAACTCCAGCAACGCGAAGGCTGCAGCTAGCACTGACTACGATGGGGAAGACCGCAAAGAGAGTACATATGGGAGAAGGACCTTAGCATCTTGGGCTGATGATATTAAATCTGAGTTATCCATTAGTCATCCAGTGGGAAAGAGAGGAAGGCAATTTGACATCTGGAGGAAGATGTCATTTCAACTGGAGAGTAATCAGCATGCGGATTAAGTTCTTTCCCATGCCAATAAAGAGCTGAGGGAAGGGGGGAGAGACCAAAATGGAAAGCTGAAATCTTCAAGAGCTGAATGGCTAGTATTTCTACAGGCTCTTCTCTAGGCCATATGCAAATAGTTTAAATACTGCCCAGTTTAGCTCTCTTTCTCTGGCTTTGCCCTGATCTGGGCTTGCCTTCCTCTCTGCTACACTTTGATGAGTTTCCCCTCAGCCAACTGAGGCAAAGCCCAAACTCAGAGTTTATAAGACATGCACAACTCTGACTTCCAATGTCTTATTAATTAGGACTGATACACCAAGAACTTCGCATTATATTAAGAGGAAAGAGAACACTGCCCAGCTATGTTTGGGGCTAGAAAGAGGGAAAAGGGGGTCTCTGATTCTGTAGACCTTCCTGAAGAGGTGTTGTTTCCTCCATCTGTAGGGGTGGCATGCCCTGGCTTTATCTGTTCATAAACTACAATGGGTTAGAGAGCAAGAAACAAGGCAACATTGCCCTGTTTGAAAAAGTGATACTCCCAATTGAAAGATTGGGACTGAGATATACACACCAAAGGGACTGACAAACCATTCCAGGACTCTTGCCTAGAGAATTTCATGGATAGGGGAGCCTGGCAGTTTACAACCCATGGGGTCACAAAGAGTCAGACATGACTGAGCAACTAATACTTTCACTCTCACTTTCATGTATAAAATAGATAACTAATGAGTAGGGGGTGGCTCAGCAATAAAGAATCCATCTGCCAATGCAGGAGATTTCAGGTTTGATCTCTGGGTCAGAACAATTCCCTGGAGAAGGAAGGGGCAACCCACTCCAGTATTCTTGCGTGGGAAATCTCACGGACAGAGGAGCTTGTTGGGCTACAGTGCATGGCGTCATAAAAGAGTCAGACACAACTTACCAACTAAACAATGACTAGACACCATGTGGCACAGGGGGAAAAGGGAAGGTACAATCTGTGGGACTT
Source organism: Aepyceros melampus (assembly GCA_006408695.1). Taxonomy (NCBI): domain Eukaryota; kingdom Metazoa; phylum Chordata; class Mammalia; order Artiodactyla; family Bovidae; genus Aepyceros; species Aepyceros melampus. The sequence goes on from SJXQ01001191.1 coordinate 552,547, forward strand.
CTATTAGTTAACCTTAAAAATGCATTCCAATATACATTAGATGTAGAAAAATACAGTTTGATTCCGCTTATATGGGGTACCTAGAACAGTCAGATTCATGGAGTCAGAAAGTACATTGGTAGATACCAGGGGCTCCAGGGGAGGGATATGAGGTGGGGATGGGGAGTTGTGCTTAATGGCGACAGAGTTTCAGTTTAGGAGTTGCACAAAATGTGAATGTATTTAGTGCCACTGAACTGTACAGTTAAATGTAGTTAAAATAGTATGCTTTATATTATGCAACTTTTGCCACAATAAAAATGAAAAAAAAAAAAAAAAAGATACTACTGTGCCCAGCTGAGACACCACAAGTTGGAGGAGAAATCTATAGAGAAAATAAAAGTGACCAACCTATGGCATGAAATGAGAACTGCAAAATAAATGCCCACAAGGTTGTAAAATCTCTCCAAAAACAATGCCTCAAAGCAAGTTTTAAAATTTGATTCCGTTTTGCTGCCATAATCACAGATCTATTGCCAAGAAGCTTCAGCCTCATAAACTTGAAAATGTTTTGTTTAGTTTTAAAACTTGGTGACCTAGTAAACAAACAGAGGCTACAGGGAACAAATGTTAAAAAATGTTTATTTATTTATTTGGCTGTACTGGGTGTTAGTGCATAGGTTTCTCTAGTTGCAGCACCCAGGTTTAATTGCCCCATGGCATGTGAGATCTTAGTTCCCTAACTAGGGGTCGAATCCACGTCCCCTGCACTGGAAGGTGGATTCTTAACCACTGGACCACTGGGAAAGTTCCACAAACACTGAAATTAAAATAATCAAAAATGGGCTACAAACTTTGCCTTAGAAGTAGCCAATGGACATAAACTCTACTGAGGGAATAGAAGCCACTGAGGAGATTAACTTGGAAGAGAAAGGTCACATTGAAGAGTCAGGAGAAAAAGATGCTCAAGCCAGTTTTGGAATCACTGCTGAGAGGCCCCTTCACAAATCTTTAACACTGCTATAAACTGGATAGTGTGTCTATTTCCGTTCACCTTGGGATAAATAGAGACAATCTTAGAGTTTCATGGCTTTGCTCATACACTGTAACATTTCACCATTCCTAAATTATGACAGAATCCTTAAAGGCTTAGGCTAATCAGGGACTTTGCATTTCAGGGACTGCTGCTGCTAAGCTGCTTCAGTCGTGTCCGACCCTGTGTGACCCCATAGACGGCAGCCCACCAGGCTCCTCTATCCCTGGGATTCTCTAGGCAAGAATACTGGAGTGGATTGCCATTTCCTTCTCCAAATCATGAAAGTGAAAAGTCAAAGTGAAGTCGCTCAGTCATGTCCAACTCCTAGCGACTCCATGGACTGGAGCCCACCAGGTACAGGTGGGCATAAAAATCTGTACTACCCTCCAAAGATACATTGCAACCAGGCTGCAAGATTACAGGTTCAGTGTGCGCTGGCCCCAGTGCAGGACGCCCAGTTAGGGAGCATCTCAGTTGGGTTCTCTTTGGGCCTTTGCCTCTAAACTAAACCCAAGTAAAGGAGATTCAGACAGCCAAGCAAGCCCAAGACTTTCACTCTCCGGAGCATCCTCTAAGGATAATTTCAGTCTCTTCCCTGGCCAACAGAGAAAGAGAAATATAAGAGGGGAAAGGCAAATAAATGTGGTTCTTGAAATCATTCATAAAGGATGAAAATATTTTTGAGAGGAAGAAAAAACGAACACTGGTCAGCCAGTATGTTTGTGTGGAGGGTGAGGGGTGGAGCAGACAGAAACACAAATTATTTCAATAAGGAAAGAAAGATTTTTCTGAGAAAATTATTCAGTGGTGGAAAAAGCTTCCTCAAAAAGCAGAGAGCAAAACCACCAAGGGTGTGGGTTTTCCTGGTGGCTCAGTGGTAAAGAATGCAGGGGACACAGGTTCAATCCCTGATCCAGGAAGATCCCACATGCCACCTCCAAGCAACTAAGCCCGTGCACAGCAACTACTGAGCCTGTGCTCGAGAGCCTGGGAGCCACAGCTACTGAGCCCCCATGCCCTAGAGCCTGTGCTCTAAACAAGAGAAGCCACCACAGTGAGAAACCCATGCAGCACAGCTAGAGAGCAGTCCCCACTCAACTGCAACTAGAGGGAGAAGTCCAGCAACAGTGAAGACCCGGCACAGCCAAAAAAAAAAAGAAAAACTACTACTGAGGGTGCGTTAATTCCTTCCTTGCTTGCTTGTAGACACAAAGTTATTTAGTAAACTCTATCATGAACCAGACACTGTGCTTTCATCTATATCAAGTTGTGTCTATGTGGTTCTTGCCCCCCACTCCCACCCTGGAGATATTGAACCACATGAACTTCTATCCAGTCTTATTGCCCTGTCCTGAGCGTGTATATTCAACACGTCTATTGGAGGGGGAGTGACAGGCAGGGAGGAATCAACTACAGATGGGATTTCTGCATTTGGCGAGATGATTGGATTCGTTGAAACATTATTAATTTTAATCACATCCACCAACACAATATGGAAACTACTACTTACAAAAAATGAAATGATACTTGAAATGATAATTTTCAAAACTTGAGTAAATGAAGACGAAAGATGCCTTTCCCGTTCCACATACTTTGGTTAGACAGAGTTCAAACCATGTCTGCCCAAATATCAAGGAAGAATACAGCCTGTTGGACCACATTTGAAAATAAACAGGGCAATATTTTGCTTTCTCCTCAGTTAATCAGATTGTCACCAAGTAGGAACCCCTGGGAAACCAGTCAGGCTTTTTTGTGCCTGTTTTCCTCTTCAAACTACGACCCAAGTCTCTGTAGCAGAAAGGGCCTCCATCAGGGCCATAGAGCCTCTTCTGCATCCTCCCTAGGTGATGGAGAATGAACCCCGATGAGCTCAGTAATCTATAAATTCACACCACGTGAGCATTAGAATAAGCCCGGAAGCCTTCTGTTCAGAGAGCATTAGAGAGCATGGAACTAAGACCAAGAATGGAGCATCTTTTCTTGTGCTACGGCAATGTCTCACTTTCACACAACTTGGGCAAAGATAAATGGACCACCTGCTCTCCATTCGCAGAGCTCCCTGGTGGCTCAGATGGTAAAGAATCTGCCTGCAATACAGGAGACTCAGGTTCAAGCCCTGGGTTGGAAAGTTCCCCCTAGAGAAGGGAATGGCCACCCACTCCATGGAATTCTTGCCTGGAGAAGTCCATGGACAGAGGAACCTGGTGGGCTACCGTCCATGAGGTTGCAAAGGGTTGGGCACAACTATGCAACTAACACTTTCACTTTCCTTCAACCCTCCATCCACCCTCTGCTTCCTGACAACTTCTCCACTGTTTTCACCCTTCTCCATTTCCATCTCAGGACTTTTCCTTCTCCACGGGCATCTCTGCATAGGCTGCTGAGAGCTGTCAGCGCAGAACTGACTGTTGTCAATAGAGTCAGGCACTGATGAGGTGGATGTTGAAGGCAGGATGCTCTCTTGACCCCACCACCATTAGCAGCGCTGGCAAGCAGGGGAATGGAAAGAGCCATGGGTAATTGGCCAGAACGTCTATGTATCCAGCCAGCGGCCATAGGGATATGTACGATTACTGTCCCTCTGGCTTATCCCTTCATTTCCTAGCTCTACAAAATCCCCATCTCCATATAAAAGAGTCTCCTCCCAGCCCAACACAGAACTCATCTGCCTAAGCTAAGCCATTACTGAATTCTTTCAACTCACCCTCAGCAATCATTTTTATTTAAAATTATCTCCTGTTTCTAACCTGGTTGTTAACCATCACTGCTGAGAGCAGACTGGCTGTAAATGAGTTGGTACTCATGGATCCTGTATCCTTATGTCTCTCTTCCTGTGACAAAGGACTCATGAAAGTGACTGCGTGCAGTGACGCTCAAGGTGTAAGACCTCAGAGCCACCTCTTGATGATTCTGCCTGGCTGCATGAGTTTGGGGGTGGGCACAAAGATGTTTTTCTGTCCAATTAGAATAAGAAGCATCACAAACAGCCTCCATCATTAGGCCACTTTATTCTGCCTTTTGGAGTCACCCACACATTCTCAGGGCTCCCCTGATAGCTCAGCTGGTAAAGAATCCACCGCAATGTGGGAGACCTGGATTTGATCTCTGGGTTGGGAAGATCCGTGGAGAAGGAAAAGGTTACCCACTCCCGTATTCTGGCCTGGAGAATTCCATGGACTGTATCATCCGTGGGGTTGCAAAGAGTCAGACCCGACTGAGTGACTTTCACTTGCACTTCTAAACTTTCTCAAAACTGGAATATCTCAGAACACACTGTTTCGCATGATCTTCTTATTGTAGACAGGAGGAAATTTGTCTTCACAAGAGATCTTTTCAGAGATTTTGATCACTCAGATTTTTAAAATTCCAATTGTGAATCCCCACACCCAGTTTAGAGGTGACTAATCTGGGAAGCAGAATAGAAGAATCCTGGGTTATTTTGGGGGTGATAACTTACCATAAAATGTGAAGGAGTACACGCCCCGTATGAAATAAGTAGTCTCAGGCCAGATCTTATGGGAGTGGGGCATAAAAGGGATATTCTCGCCCTTCCTTTCCTAGGAGAGCAGGAGCAGTGCTCATTTTTTTTTTATACAAAAGTGGTGTCCACTCACTGTGATCTTCCCAAAGACCAGGTCAGATGAACTCATTTTCTGGCTCAAAAATTCAGTGATTCAACCCTGAAAGTGAAGGTGTTAGTTGTTCAGTCACGTCTGACTTTTTGTGACCCCGTGGACTGTAGCCCGCCAGGCTCCTCTGTCCATGGAATTTTCCAGGCAAGAATACTGGAGTGAGAGTGGGTTTCCATTTCCTCCTCCAGGGGATCTTCCCGACCCAGGGATTGAACCCAGGTGTCCTGTATTGCAGGAAGGTTCTTTACCATCTGAGCCACCAGGGAAGCTCTACATCCCAATTAACTTCCAAACTCCTTAGTCTTTGCAATCTAAACTTACGTACTCCCCCATCCCACTTCCTAGCCCTTGTTTACAAACTGAACCAGCCAAACTGAACTATTCTTGCTCTTCTTTCCCTGTAAAGTCCCACACTCTCCCACCTTTATTTAGGCTTTGTTCAAGCTGCCTGCAATGTTCTTCCTCACCCTGGCCCATCTCTACAGGTCCACATCCCCTTGTCCTTCAAAAATAACAAGAGACAGAAATTGACTCAAAAGCAATTGATTGGAAAGACTGAAGGATAGCTCATGAAAATGAAAGGGACTGACTATAATTATATCTTACAAGGGACTAGAAAAAGACACAAGAAAGCCTCAGGGAGCAGTGATTCATTTCTCTCACTCTGCCCCTCACTCCCACCCCAGTTTTCCTGCCTCACTAGTCACACAGGCTCTGTCTCTACTTCCTCCCATGCATCTGCTCTGCTGCTTTCAGACTCTGCTTTTTCTAGCTTTCCATATATATTGACCAAACAGGGCCAACTGAAGGCTTTTCCATGTTTCTCATCTCCAAGCCCCCCAGCCCGTTAACCCGCATCCTGCCGTGATTCCCATCCCCAATGGATGGGGAAGGAGGTGTCGTTGAGTCAGCCTTCCCAGTGGACTATCAGCTGTTGAACTCATCTGCCCAGCACGGGCCAAGGAAGGGAGGACCATCAGGTATAATGGCTGGGCTTCTGTACAGGTATACCCGTGACGCTATGAGGGAGACAGCCTCATAGCTCCTTCTCAAAGCTTTCTCTCATTCCACCATCTAGTCCTCTCCTCCCTCTGAGCACCTGCAGCACCTATAGGTGACATCTTGCGGTCCTTTCTCCTGAGCATCTTTCCCCTCCAAGTTTCTTCTTCCAACAGATCCCTCCTTCACACCCAGACTCAGAAGCAGACCACGCCACGTGTAGTTACTCACCCACCTTGCCTTGATATAGTGCCCAGAAATAGGCTGGTAGGAGCGACAGCCCCTGAGATATGAAATAATGTGAGCTGGTACAATACAAGGGGAGCGTAAGCTACTTCCTCCCAGGCTTGAATGTCACTACTTCTGGTAGCTTCTTCTAAGTTACTCTAAGAAAAAGGCACTGCAAGACTGGTGCAAGCGACCTGGGTGGAAGAGAAAGGCGTAACAAGATGATGTGGTTGGAGCTTAAGGCAGAATCCTAAAAGCTGTGTCCTATTCAGACTTCCCAAGAGCTGTCCTTAATTCTGTCATTCGAAGCTTAATCTATGATCTCACATTCTTAACAATTTTTTTTTTTTTTTGCTTACAGAAGCCATAGTTTGCTTCTAGCCAATGAGAAGTGGGCAGACACAGTTCTTTTTTTTTTAAGCTTTTTATTTTGCATTGGGTGTATAGTTGATTAACAATGTCGTGATAGTTTCAGGTGCATAGCAAAGGGATTCAGCCATACATACACATGTGTTCATTCTCCCCCAGACTCCCCCAACCCCCATCTAGGCTGCCACATAACATTGAGGAGAGCTCCACGTGCTACACAGTAGTTCCTTGTCGGTTACCCATTTTAAATATAGCAATGGGTACATGTCGATTCCCAAACTCCCTGACTATCCTTTCCCTCATCTTTCCCCTTAACCCTCCTCCCACCCGTAAAGGAAGTTTGTAACTTCATTCTCTTAAGTTCCTAAACTTTTGGTGTGATGCTAATTATTTTTTCCATTGAATTGTCCTTATTTGTCTGCATGCCTTCTTTCTGCCATGAGTCTATGATATCCCTAAAGACGAGGCTTTCTAAATGTCTCCAAAGTCTCTATCATGGGACAAAATGAAATTTTATAGTATGTTCACTAAATGAACGAATGAATGAGTGAACAATTAGGAAATGTACAGTGTCTTATTCCTATGACTAGGCACCTCATGAATCTGGGGAATAGCTGTGAATAAAAGGAAGTGGTCACTGCCTGAATCGGTGTTGTAGAGGATGATGGGACATCCTCTATCTGGTTCCTGAGTTCCCCTTGCCTGTCTCCTCCTACAAGTCTGTGCCTGGGGAGATGCCAGGATAAAGAGAGGTGTGGCCTTTTGTTTAATAAATCTAGCATTTGACGTGCTCCTAGGAGAAATAAATCAGAGATGACCCTTTACTATGCAGAAGAGAAAGAACCTTCTTTCTGTTTTTTTGTTTGTTTGTGTTTTTAAACAGGCTCCTATGTCCATGGAATTCTCCAGGCAAGAAACCAGAATGGGTTGCCATTCCCTCCTCCGGGGGATCTTTCCGACCCAGGCATCAAAGCCAGGTCTCCTGCATTGCAGGCAGATTCTTTACCATCTGAGCCACCAGGGAAGCCCAAACTAATTTTTACTGGAGTATAATTGCTTTACAATGTTGTGTTAGTCTTTACTGTACAGCAGAGTGAATCAGCTATACATATCCATGTCTCCTCTCAGAAAGAGTGTTCCTGTTTCTCCATAGGCAGGAACATTGCCTCTTGAGAATCCCAGTCTATCGCATGCTGAGTGCATGGGCTTGGTTTCAGTATGGTTCAAGATAAGCCCCAAATACAACCAACTCCCGGCCAAACACCACAGATATAATGGTTTTGTACAATGCCTTTAAAAGGACCTGGGCTTGTGTCCACTTGCTTCTGGAAAATTCTAAGGTCCAAGGAAAAGTGCACTGGAAATTTAGAACTGGGGGAGGAGTCCTAAACATCTTATCTAACTTTCAGCTTCCCGCCAGCATGTGTTCCTCTTATCAAGTGCACTCAAAACCCCACTGAAGGATTCAGATGTGTACTTCTTGGTTGAGGAAGCTGCTCTCTCCAGACCCCTGGAGGTGCCCATGCCCATGCACCTGGAGGTACCTCATCTGTCAGCCACCCTCATCACACACAGAGCCCAGGCTGGCAGGGCCAAGCCACGAAGTTTAAAAGGAGCTTCTCACCACCCTTCCCCCACACCAGGCCTCTGCCCTCAGCTTGCTCTGAAACAAGTGCTCAGGCCATCTTGGGGGCACCAATGGTGCCAGCCCCTGGCTTCCACTCAATCCCTCCCTCCACAGACCTCAGCTGGCCTTTATCTTCCCACACGCTTGGCATCTGACAAAGCCGTCTCCCTCAGGACCATTCAGCTGTGACATTTTCCCAGCATGTCTTCTCCTTGTCAACATGACACAGGGCAGGCAGCCTTTCAAAGAGAGAGAAAGAGGCCAGAATGCACAGGCACCTGCGCACGTGGAGAAGAGTGGGAGAGAAAGACTCAGTGAAAGAGCTGCCCAGATGGGGATGTGCCCTAAGTAGCAACAGCTGAGCTCTGCACACCCTTCTGATGGAGAAGACAGGAAGGGTGGAAACTCTGAACACACTTCCCAAAAGCCAGAAAGGGCCAGGAGTCATCTTGGTGGGGCTAAAACACAGCCATTCTTGGGACAAAGCTTCCACTGGCCTTAAGACTGCGCCCTGCCCTCCAATTTCACACCCATGCCCCTGCCTCGTGCAGCCGAAGGGGAAGCCAGAAGCGCATGAAGACTCTGGGGGTGGGGGACAGCGTGCACAGGTGGCCCAGATGATCCAGAAATTGGATTAAGTCAGTGGAAGCAAGATCTCAGAGTCTGAGGTAACCAGCAGAGGAGGAAGTTTCTGTATAAGTATCTCTGGAGAGAAAGTAGAGCCCCACTGCCCAAGGAATGAAGGTCCAGACCAGTATTATTTGCATTTCAAAGGAAACAGTTAGCACCTGGGTTATGAAGGTTTATAAAGTCCACCACTTACCTGTGTCTATGTTCAGGTGTGTCCATGCATCCTTAGAGTGGACTAGGGGAGGGACAGGGTAAGAAGAACCCAGAGTTAGAAGCTTAAACAGGTGAATCCAAGTCAATTTGGCTTCCCTGGTGGCTCCTACAGTAAAGACTCTGCCTGCGATGTGGGAGACTCATGACTGATCCCTGGGTTGGGAAGATCCCTTGGAAAAGGGAATAGCTACCCACTCCAGTATTCTTGCCTGGAGAATTCCATGGACAGAGGAGCCTGGTGGGCTACAGGCCGTGGGGTTGCAAAGAGTCCCACATGACTGAGCAACTAACACTTTCACTTTCTGAATCAGCTTGGTCACTAATCTTGGATGAACCAGTGAGTTGATCCGGTCCTTGACTGCCTCACATATAAAATATGAACCTGAACTAGATACACTTGATGATTCCTATCAGCTCCAGTTTTCCAGGGGACACAATCTTCCATCCCACTGTGCCCCGACCACTTGGGTTCATCCTTCCCCCATTAGATCCTTCCATCTGCATTTTTGTAAATTTGGTGAGCAATGTCAAGGCATCTCAATGCCCTGACATGAATCCACTGTTTCTCCCCCAACAGAGAGGGAAAGTGGAAAGAACCCCTCTCCTTTGGGACCACAGAGCAGCAGGGCTGAGGCACAGTCCACGCTTAGAGCTGAAGTGGAGTAAGTCAAGTCACTGCACACAGTCATCTCCCAGGTTATCAACAAAACCAGCCCCAGACCCACGTCTGCTCTCTGAGTTCCCCACCCTGTGTCAGACCATTAGTTCTCTCCCTTCTCTCATTATTTGTTTAACGGTTGCTAAGACTCGGGAGTAAGGAATCAGGGAGGTAAAATTTTCAGGGATAAAAGAATGTAAGATAAAGCACTTTGCCTCAGAATTTGCAATGGAATTGGAATCTCTCCATCTCCCACAATCGCTTTAGTAATATCTTCCTTAGCAAGTAGTGGGATTTTCCTGGAAAGCTATTAATTCAAAAACATTCTCATTAAGTGCTAACTCGATTCCAGCACTGTGCTATCCTCTGAGGATAAAATGGTAAACAAAATTAGTTCTTTATGGAATTTGTAGGCTACAAAGGGAAGACAGGCCTTATAAAGTAGTAACTACACCACTTCAGATGATCAGTTATGGCTGTGGTGTGTTGTTATACATAATAAGGGGGCTGCAATGGTTAATTTTATGTGTCAGCTTGACTGGGTCATGGGGTACACAGATATTTGATTAAATTTATTTCTGGGTGTGTTTATGTGATGTTTCTGGATGAGTTTAGCATCTGAATCTAAACCAGATTGTCTTCCCTATGGTGTGTGGTGGCTTAGATGGTAAAGAATCTGCCTGCAATGCACGAGACCCAGTTTTGATCCCTGGGTCAGAAAGATCCCCTGGAGAAGGGAATGGATAACCACTCCAGTATTCTTGCCTGGGAAATCCCATGGACAGAGGAGCCTGGCGGGTTGCAAAGAGTCAGACACAACTTAGCGACTAAACAACATCGTGTATGAGAATCATCAGTCCATTGATGACTTGGTTAGAACACAAAGGCAGAGGAAAGGAGAGTTCTTGCTCTCCCGGCTGGCTGAGTTGGGACATCCATCTCTCCTGCTCTTGAATGAGGATCTACATCGGCGGTGCTCTTGGCTCTCAGGCTTCAGACTCAAACTGGAAGTACACCACCAGCTTCCTGGGTCTTCTGTTCACAGATGTGACACTTCTCAGCCTCCATCATTACGAGATCCAGCTCCTTTGAGTAAGTACCTTTCTTATACACTTATTATTTATTTTACATACAGCTCCTACTGGTTCTGTTTCTCTGGAGAACACTGACTAATATTGCAGCACAAGGTGTCAGGAAAGTCTTCCTTGTATGCTGCTGTTCATGGACCACAGCACACCAGGCTTGCCTGTCCTTCACTGTCTCCCAGAGTTTGCTCAAACTCATGTCCATTGAGTCGGTGATGCCATCCAACCCTCTCATCCTCTGTCATCCCCTTCTCCTCCTGCTTTCAATCTTTCCCAGCATCTGGATCTTTTCCAATGAGTCAGCTCTTCGCATCAGATGGCCAAAGTATTGGAGCTTCAGCATCAATCCTTCCAATGAATATTCAGGAGTGATTTCTTTTAGGATTGACTGGTTTAATCTCCTTGCTGTCCAAGGAACCCTCAAGAATCTTCTCCAGCACCACAGTTCAAAAGCATCAGGAAAATATTCCTTAAAAACATAAATTTAAGCAGAGATCTACAGTGGAATGTGAGTTAGCTAGATGAAGGAGAAGGAAAGGGAAAGGGAATGAGCAAGGGAGAGGAATTAATGTGAGCCAAGGCCATGGCCACTTTGCAGAGCTGGAGGATGAGTGGCTTGGCTGGGCTGTTCAGAGCCAGGAAAATATTGATGAGAGAAAACCAGAGAAATAGACAGGGACCAGACCATGCAGGACACTGTGGTATTGTTAAGGAGTTAAGACTTTATCCAGAGAGCAGTGGGAAGTCATTTACAATTTCTAAGGTCTCCAGGAGTTACAAACATCCACCATTTTGTTTATTTCATTGCAGAATCTAGGCCAGTCTCGGTTTGAAGCGATGCCAGATGTCCTGTCTCCTGAAAAGCTCCCCTGGGCTTCTAGAAGGCACTGTGGACTTCCTCCCGTCACAGTCTGTCTTTCCACCACTGAACCCATTCACTGTGTGACAGACTGTGAATGGCAGGAAGGCGAGCTGGGAGGTCCAGCAGTGGGATTTCTCTTGACCTCTGTGGACTCCTGTCTGCTGACTGGAAAAGTCCAAGACCTCGGATCTCTGGTTTTTTTTCCTCCATACCTGAGTCTGCGTCACATCCCTTGGATGCTGGGGGAATAAATACGTGAAAGACGTGTGAGGCTTTCCTGGGCGCTTAGGTTACAGCCAGTGCTCACGTAGAGGACACGAGGCCACGGGGAGCCCCTGACAGCTCTCCTCAGTGGAGCGCACGGGAGCTGCCTGCTGACCAGGGCAGTGTCTGCGTGGCTGCAGCCTCACTCACGCCCACAGAGAGGGCGAGGAGAGCGGAATGGCTTTCCAGTAAAATGTAGTACCAACTGTGTGCTGGGCACCAGAAGTGAGCAAGCGGATAACTTCCCTGAGGTGCAGAGTGAGTTGTGGTGAACCATAAGGCTTTCCTGGTGTCTCTGACAGTAGAGAATCCACTTGCAATGCACGAGATCCAGCTTCGATCCCTGGGTCGGGAAGATCCCCTGGAGAGGGGAATGGCAGCCCACTCCAGTACTCTTGCCTGGGAAATCCCATGGACAGAGGAGCCTGGCAGGTTACTGTCCATAGGGTCACAAAGAGTCAGACAAGACTGAGTGACGAATACTTTTTCATAGAAGCCACAAATCAAAACAAAATCTTTTTTAAACAGCAATCAAAATTTCCCTGGAAGTGTGACTATATATATACACACATACGTATATACACAGGTTTCCTGAGTGCCAAGTAGGAGACTTGGGTTCCATCCCTGGGTTGGGAAGATCCTTGGAGTAGGAAATGGCAACCCACTCCAGTATTCTTGCCTGGAAATCCATGGACCAAGGAGCCTGGTGGGCTACAGTCCAGGGGTTGCAAAGACTCAGACAGGACTCTGTGACTATACAACAACAAAATATGTTACATATTATATAAAGAGATAATACATATGTATGTGAATGGACAATGCATATGGATGGATGCTACATATGGATAATACATATATATATTTGGATGGATCATATATATATGGATAATACACATATACATGGGTGGATACATGTATATAAAATACACACATATATATAAATATGTGTTAAAATTAGGCAAAATAATGGCTCTGCAGAGATGTTAACATTCTAATCCCTGGAGCCTGTGATTTTGTATCTTCCAATGCAAAAGAGACTCTGCAAATGTGAATAAGTCCAAGCACCCTGAGAGGGAAAACTTTCCCCCTGCATTGGAAGTGCAGAGTCTTAACCACTGGTCCACCAGGGAAGTCCCTGGAAGGCGCTGAATCTGAATGGATGTGATCGGTAGCTAGAGAGAGAAGATTCAGAACTCTTAGGACTTTTCAGACTTGGACAACCAGGGAGTAGCTCTTGACAGTCCCTAAACTGAAAAATTTAAGAGGTTGGGAAATATAAGCAGAAATTTCAGGACAAGAAAATAATTTTGGCTTAAACCTAATTTCAGATACCTGTGGGACACACAAATAAGATGTCCAGGAGGGAACTGGATACTGTTGTTTGGAGCCTGGTGGGGAGCTGGGCTGGAGGCATACATTCTGGATCAGCATAGGGATGATTGAAACCCAGGGCTTCAGTAAGATTTCTCAGGGAGAATCTGAAGAAAAGAAGAAGGCTGAAGACGCATCACTGGGCAAGAGTGATATTTAAGGGCAGTAGAAGGTACCATGGACTTCAGGGGTCCTGGGTCTCACCCCAGGTCAATGGTTTCAGTTTTACACTGCTGCTGCTACTGCTGCTAAGTTGCTTCAGTCGTGTCCGACTCTGTGCGACCCCATAGACGGCAGCCCACCAGGCTCCCCGGTCCCTGAGATTCTCCAGGCAAGAAATTGGAGTGGGTTGCCATTTCCTTCTCAATGCATGAAAGTGAAAGCGAAGTTGCTCAGTCGTGTCTGACCCTTAGCGACCCCATGGACTGCAGCCTTCCAGGCTCCTCTGTCCATGGGATTTTCCAGGCAAGAGTACTGGAGTGGGGTGCCATCGCCTTCTCCACAATTTTACACTAGACCCAAACAAAGATGAGAGGAGGTTAAGGTATGCTGTGTGAGTCTGTGACTGTTTCTACAACTGAAGTCTCGCCGTACGTGGACTCCTGTTTCCTTCACTGGACTCAAGTAGACCGCCTACTTTGGCTCCTGGCCTGCCCTGCCCTGTGTCCCAGTTATAAGAGGCACTGTGCTGTGATAGTGACCTCAGCTTACACCGTGTAGCTCTTTCCTGCTGGGGAAGACTGATGAGACAAGGGCTATCAGTATGGATCTGGCCCTCAGCATACCGGCTTTCAAAACTTTGCATAAAACACAGTAGTTGTGTGGGAAAGGGTGGAATAGACAATGCTGGAAGACTGGGCATTTGGTGCTTAGGGCCAGTGAGAACACAACGACCAAGTGTAAAATGAAGCTCTCCAGCCCCAGAACACTACAGACCGACAGAAGAAGAACTGGTTAAAAAGAAAAAGGGACACATGTCAGAAACAGAATTGCCATGAGCAAGGAGAGGAGAAAGAGCCTTACTTAGCTGGGTATGTGCAGGGCCAGACGTCAAGTTCATTTCACTAAACCAGAACATATTAAAGCTTCATCATGGTAGACCTGAAGTAGAGTTGCCATGGACAGATATTTACAGACAGTCCTCACTGGTATAAATGCAGGCACACACAGACATACAGACTCTATTTTTTAAAATAATTTCACTTATTTTTATTTTGGCTGTGCTGGGTCTCTGTCGCTGCTGGGCTTTCTCTAGTTGAGGTGAACGTGGGCTACTCTCCAGTTGCGGTGCACGGGCTTCTCGTTGCTGTGACCTCTCTCGCTGTGGAGCAAGGCTCCCAGTGCTCCGGCTTCAGTAGCTGCACCTCACAGCTTCAGCAGTTGTAGCTCACAGGCTCTAGAGCTCAGGCTTAGTGGTTGTGGTGCCTGGGCTTAGTTGACAGACTCTATTTTTTAAAATAATTTCACTTATTTTTATTTTGGCTGTGCTGGATCTCTGTCGCTGCTGGGCTTTCTCTAGTTGAGGTGAACGTGGGCTACTCTCCAGTCGCGGTGCACGGGCTTCTCATTGCCGTGACCTCTCTCGCTGTGGAGAAAGGCTCCCAGTGCTCCGGCTTCAGTAGCTGCACCTCACAGCTTCAGCAGTTGTAGCTCACAGGCTCTAGAGCTCAGGCTCAGTGGTTGTGGTGCCTGGGCTTAGTTGGTCCACATCATGTGGAATCTTCTCAATAAGACTCTATTTTTAAATCTCCATGAAGTGCTGTGTCAGTTTAGAATCTTGGTGGAGATGATACCGCAGGTGTGTGTAACTTGTCCAAATTCACCCAACAGTTGTAGGGTTGTAATCCTCATGCAATCCTGCTCCATCCACCCCACACCCAACTTTGTCTCGTAGCTACTAAGTCCAGGCTGGTGGAACACCATGAAGAGGTTCTGTTTGCTGGAATTATGCCGATGTGTGGGAAATATCTCCCCACAATGACTTTTCACTTTGCCAGCTCTTGCAGCAGAATCCTTTCTGTAGTTAACACAAGGATAAATGTAGCTCAGATAGCCCTCTCTAAAGGAACCCAAATTCTAAATTAATGAATCTAAATTAATGAGGTTTTATAAACATATCACAGGCACGGGGCTCACCTCTGTAAATAGCAATTGGCAATTTCATTAATTGGGGTCAGGATCTGGTCTGTACTTCTCTTGTCAAATGCAATCAGTCATGGGAAGTAGGATCTTCATTTATCATAAACCTGGTGTGCTTCTAAGTCAGAAGCTGTGTACTTGAGCTTCCCAGGAATGTAGTAACCAGTCTGAGATCTCTTCCTGGAATTAAAGTTCCCACCAAAACATAGGAACTTTCTTGGGCAAGTGAGTAATTATCTTTCAGGGGAGAGGATAGATAAAGACCTCTCTGAGAAATAAATATGCAACAGTTAGTGCCAATTTATTTTGGATATTCCTCTAAAATCAAAGATGAAAACACAGAAGAAATTCTCAGTAAATGTTGCAGTTGAGAACATAGGACCAACTCCTCCCTAGGAAGTGAAGTGCAAGTCACTCAGTCGTGTCCATCTCTTTGAGACTCCATGGACTATACAATCCATGGAATTCTCCAGACCAGAATACTGGAGTGGGTAGCCTTTCCCTTCTCCAGGGAATCTTCCCAACCCAGGGATTGAACCTGGGTCTCCTGCATTGCAGGAGGATTCTTTACCATCTGAGCCACCAGAGAAGCCCTCTGAGCCGCCAGGGAAGCCCTAGGAAACTAACTATTAAATCAGACTTTGGCAATAGGAGCCTACTATGTTCAGTGGGGAACAGGATTGACCTACGGTATATCTGAGTCGATAAGTATGAGTAGCTCTAATAAATATATGTACAACTTAACTGGATATGTTCGGGGCAGACTTCAAGTTTATCCCACTACACCAGGATACACAAATGCATCATCATGATATTCCCGACAAACACTTGCCATGAACAGACCTTTATCAAAAGAATCCTTGCTTGTACCAATGGAGACACAGACAGACACACAGATTCTATTTTAAAATCTCCATGCAGTGTTGCGTCAGTTTAGAACCTTGATTGTGGTGATAATATCACATGTGTAGGATATGTCCAAACTCATCAAGATGTGTATATTAAATGTGCGCAGTTTTTACATATCAGTTGTACTACGAGAAAGTATACGAAGACTCTTGAGGGTTCCTTGGGCTGCCAAGAGGAAAAATCAGTCAATCCTAAAGGAAATAAACTCTGAATATTCATTGGAAGTACTGACACTGAAGCTCCAATACTTTGGCCACATGATGCAAAGAGCTGACTCATAGGAAAAGACTCTGAGGCTGGGAAAGATTGAGGTCAAAAGGAGTAGGGGGCAGAGAGGATGAGATGGTTGGATAGCATGACTGACTCAATGGACATGAGTTTAAGCAAACTCTAGGAGATAGCGGAGGACAGAGGAGCCTGGCATATATATATATATATAATGCTGAGCAAACAAAAGAAAGATATGTAGAATGATATATACAGTGTACAACTATTCATATAAAATTTAAGACATGAAAATCAAGTCCATATATTTTTATGACCATATATATAGTAAAAGTTTTTTTTTTTTTAATGTGGAATGATAAACACCTAACTCAGGGTGTTGGTTACTTCTAAGAAAGGAAGGAGAGAAACAAAATTAGGGAGGAGTATCCAGTGGATTTTAACTGTATTCATAACATTTTCTTTGAAATAAATCCTTCTGAGATAAAGGGGAAAAAGCATTTGCATGTCTGAGTATATATTTCCACACACATAATGAATGGCTCCTAGATATTCTTCAGTGGTTGAGACATACCTGTCAGAACTGAAACCTTAAAATCTATGTGCAGGCAGAAATAGAATACCTGGTATTTACATCTCACCTGGCACTTTTCAAAGCATTTTCATCATCTTAGATATTTTAAAATCATAAGTAGGCAAGTTCTGCAGATGTCATTATCCAATCTGACAGATGAAGTATAGAGAGGTAAAACAGAAGGGTGAAGATGGAGAGCTGAGTTTTTCTCGATTCACAGGAGTTTTTCCTAAGCTGCCAATAATCACAAGCCTCTTCCTTCCCATACACAGCCTTCGGCATCCAATGGCTCCAGAGAGGAAAGCAGGCCCATGTCACTCTGAACTCCACTCTAGCCCACCAGGCTCCTCTGTCCATGAGATTTCCCAGGCAAGAATACTGGAGTGGGTTGCCATTTCCTCCTCTTGGGTATCTTTCCCAAACCAAGGATCAAACCCATGTCTCCTGTATTGGCAGGCAGACTTTTTTTGTTTGGTTTTTTTTTTTTTTTTTTAAACCACTGAACCATCTGAGAAGCCCCAGTGATTCTAATACTGGGGGCCAAATGTCTGATCGGAAGCCACAGTTGACCCTTTTCCAATAGAGCTTCAAGAACTTTAGATGTATTTTGAAAGTAAAATTGTCTCTTAAAATGCCAGTGTGTGTGTTGTGGAAAGAATGTTACCATGGAAATTGAGATGATTTAGATCAGTGGAATGAGACTGAGAATTTCTTTTCCACATTTGGAAAAACTGCATTTATTGAGCACCCACTGTGTACCTCACAGCCCTGAGCTACCTGGACTATATTATAGCGGAGGGGGGAGATATTCAAGTGAAATAAGCATGGGTCTTGCCCTCAAGGGATGTTCACACTAAAGGAAATAGGGTTCATAAATAACTGGAGCACAGATGCAGTTGGAGGTAGTTGGATCCTCTAGGCGGGGGTCTGCAACCTCCAGGCCGTGGACTGGTACCCCCTGTCACCTCAGCGGCAGCATCAGATTTGAAATAACGTGCCTGATAAATATAATGCACTTGAATCATCCCCAAACCATCGCCCCACCTCCAGTCAATGGAAAAACCGTCTTGCATGAAATCAGTCCCTGGTACCTGGTTGGGGACTGCTGCTCTACGGCACTGAAGTGGGCATGAGGCAGGGTCTGCATTGTGTGTGCAAAAAGAAGGTAAGAGGAGAGACTGGCTGGAGAAAAGGCCTCAGCAGGACCTCAGAGTGGAGCCAAGAGAGTGAAGGTATTGGCGTTTTCTCAGTCAGATTCAGGGTCCTCTGTCAAACAGGTGAAGACTAGAGCTTTGCTGTCAACAGAGACAAAGCCACAGACCTGGACCCCAACAGGAATGCTCTTTAAAGAGGAATAATAATATATATATATAACTGTTTGTTTTATATATATTATTGTTATATATGTGTGTGTGTATAAATATATCATTAGCATTTTCAGCACAGGAAAATGAACCCAGACTGCTTAAACCGTTAACCTTATAGCACACAGCTGGCGAGTGGTAGCCCTGAGGTTCCGCCTCACTCTGGCTCTGGAGTCTGTCCTCTTCATCACTGGAATGGCCGCAGACAGGTTTTTGGGAAGCCTGCTCAACCCATGCTGTTTGCTTTGGAATTACCAATCTGCCCAAGACGACTGGACCTGGAGTGGACAGGTCCAGTCGTGGGCGGGGATCAGCCAATCAGATTCTCACCATGAAAAACAGATTTCCACCCCAGGGATGATTTCCATCCCTGAATTTCCAGTTTCAATCCTAACCTATCCTGTTCTCGGATATCTGTTAAGACTGTCTGAGATCCTCAGTTGAGTGGTTTCTGTCCCTGTAATCCGATAATGCCTGTTGAAACCACATCCTCACAACATCCCCAAAGCGGATTTCTTTTCAAGATTGCTGATCATCATCTCTTAACAATGGACTCCAGTAGATCGTAAAGGCTCTTATCACAAGAAAAAAAAATTGTAACTGTGGGTGATGATGGGTGTTAACTAGACTTCTGTGGCAATCATTTCACAATATATACAAATATCAAGTCTTGTTTGCACACCTGAAGCAAATATAATATTTCAATTACATCTCAATAAAAGAGATCGACTCCAGAGGCCTCTTTGTCCCGTTCTGCAATTGCAGCTATGTGCCTAATCACTCTGCCTTAACCACTCTGCCTCACCCACTCTGCCTCTCCTCTGAGCCTATATGTTGTCCCTTCACTGATTTCTTAGGCTGGCTACCTCTCATCATCTATATGGCTTAGGGATCTCTACCAGGAAAGATTCCATGATTCCTTAGGCTGGAAATGCCCTCTTCTGTGCTCCAGGGGCCCTTCTGCAAGGTATGTACCTCCCATATGAAAGAGATATAACCAAATATTACATCCAGGCATGCACAGTCGCTAAGTCATGTCCTACTCTTTGTGACACCATGGACTGTAGCCTGCCAGGCTCCTCTGTCCATGGGATTTCCCAGGCAAGAATACTGGAGTGGGTATCCATTCCCTTCTCCAGCGGATCTTCCTAACCCAGAGATCAAACCCATGTCTCCTGAATTGCCAAGTGGATTCTTTACCACTGCACCATCCAGGAAGTCTGGATATTACAAACTCCTGAGCAAAACTAGCAAGCTACAGAAGACAGTGGATCAAGTGCCCCTTTTTATGGAAAAATTTTAGATGTGCATGTAAGAAACATAAGCAGGTCATGTCATCGCTTGTGTAAATCTTCCACTGATGTTCAATCATATAACAAAATGCAAAGGCCAGAGCTAGCTTATGAGACCCTGGGGGATAGAATGCACCCATCCCTTCATCTCCACCTCTATTTTATTTTATTTTTTTTGCCTCACTGACTCCTTCTTTTTAAAGGCTCTTTGACTTCTTAAATTAATGGAGACATAAGGATATTGAGGAAGTTCACTATGTGATTTCACCCCTGTCCCCATGTCCAGGCTTTTGATTCTTGTGAAACTGAAATGCATTGTATCACGCTTTCCTCCTAGGACAATGGGCAAATGTATACTCCCCTTAGATCCACTGTTGAAATGAACATATGGCAAGAGTTTCTTCATCAGAAGAGGATCTGCTCCTAGGTAATGTGAAACAAAAACGCCCTGCAAATGTTAAATAAGTAAAGACACCAAAAATATACATACATGTACATGCATGGATATATGGTTACAAAAATATTACAGTAGGTTATTTTGGAGCAATGGGATCTCAAGAGATGCTTATTTTCTTTCTCTACCATTTAAAGATTTTTACCAAAAAAACTTTAGCACTTTATAACAGAAAAAAGTGTTTTGATATTAAAAGAAAAACTGCAAAGATCTGGAGAGTGGGCAGAAGTCTGTTCATGATATCTAACCTCTTTGTGTGGTTGAGTCCTTTGTTTTATTTATATACTGATACCTTTTAATCTCTATTCTGTACTCCTGTTCTCCCCCACAGGAAATAGCTCTAATACATTTGACATATATCTTTATAACTGGATAAAATATTGGGGTAAGTAGCCATTCCCTTCTCCAGGGGACCTTCCTGACCCAGGGATCACACTTGGGTCTCCAGTATTGCAGGCAGATTCTTTACCGTCTGAACCCCCAGGGAAGCCCCTTTCACTTTTCACTTTCCTACACTTACAAAGTACACAGTGCTATTTTGTGTCAGTACATATTTTTTATTTATGGAATTGTTTTCACATATTTATTTGTCCTAAAGATTCTATAAACTCCTCCCCACAAGGAGTGAGAATTTATTTATATTTGGAGCTCTGCGGTCCAGTATGGCTTTTGGCATAGAGGGATAACACAGTAAATATTAGTAGAACTGAACGAAATTTTACCACCTTTTCTGAGCTTTAGGAATTCTTCCTTCCCCTGGCTTCCCCCCTGTTTCCCTGGTTGCCTGAAAGACTCCTCCTTTCTTCCCATCCCTTAATTATAAGCCCTACCGAAGGTCCCCTCCTTGTGTCTCTCCTGCTTTCCTTCCACCTGACCCACCACGATCCACCTCTTCCATGCCCGTGGCTTTCATTATGACGTTGGCATAGCTGCCTCTCAAACCTTCATCTCGAGCTTTAATCTCTTAGTCAAGCTATCAATCCACATCCTCATTGAACAGCTGGAAGTCCCACAGGCAACTCACACTCAATGTGAAATTATCACCTTACCCACCTTGCCACTTGAGACTCTACTTTCCCCTTTGTCCCTTCGCCTAGGGCAGGCATTAGCATTCTCCAGTCCCTCTATCTTTAATAAAACCTCTCCCTTCTCTATTCCATATATGGGATAAAGTTCAAAGTTAAGTTCAGTCGTGCAGTTCTGTCCGACTCTGCGACCCCATGAATCGCAGCACGCCAGGCCTCCCTGTCCATCACCAACTCCC